>OX243896.1:6820192-7272692 GCA_945859665.1 Anorthoa munda | reverse complement strand
AGAAAATCCTATGTATAAAATTTTACTGTCCTATCAAAATTGGACGAAGCTGTGAAATGATTATTCAATGCATCGATTTCTAAATCGATTTCTAATTCTTTTTCTGATTGACTTTTGTCGCGTTGTAGCGACCCCCAATGATCTTAGAAAATTCCAAACTTTGGATGCGTCTCCATTTTGGACAGAGTCATGAATGTGTTTGCGGATAGAGGCATATTTGTCTCTATTCACATCAGTAGGTCGTCGCTTATATTTTTACTATTTTATACAACACTTTCTTTCAAATTACTTTGGATTCACTTGAACAACTTTTATATCTGGGTTTAACTATCAAACATAAATTAGGTACAATTTATTTATTTATTTATTTAACTTACACACACTATCTTACAGGTTGAACCCAATACAATAGAGTGGTTAAAATCTTAATCTAAAATTAGACTTTACTTAAATGTATAATAATAATATAAACCTAAACTTCTAACAATATTAAAATCATCTAAACTAATATAAAATTAAACTTTACTTATCTAAATTTTAATTATAACTAACAAAATTCAACAAAACTCTTGCGAATTCACTCCAATTGCACGAAAATATGTCCAGCCTCTCATGTAATTCGTTGAGAACACAGATTGTGCGGGTGAGAGGTGTTTTTGCCAATAGATTGGTTCTAGCAGCAGGCACGGCCAGCAGTGGCGGCCGCCGCCGCCTCCACACGTACCGATCTGGCACGCACAGCTTCAGGTGACGCAGCACACCCGGGTTATGTGCTACTCCACGCAGGAGCTTTAGTGCGTACGCCGCGAGTGTAAATTCCCGGCGCACTCTGAGTTCGTTGTACCCCACCATTCCCAGTACAAAACTTTCTCATAAGAAATGTAATCTTTTTCCGTGATAAAATTATCACGAAGAAAAATACAGTCTATCACACTCAGCGGTGATGTAGGTATCTTTCAATCAGTGAAAGCACGCAAACAAATGACTTACTGAAAATATTTTTGATTTCATTTTATAGAATTATCGTATACGCATCAGCACTTTTAAACAAATACTCAATTTTACTGTTTTAAAGCCCCACGGAAAAATAGGTGTGTTGTGTATTTGTGAATCTGTGTGTGCATCATAGCTCCTAAACGGATGAACCGATTTTGATTTCTTTTTTGTTTGAAAGGTGACTTTATCGAGAGTGTTCTTCTTAGCAATGTTTGATGAAAATTGGTCCAGCTGTTCAAAAGTTATGGACGTTTTACTGATTAAATCGGGGTATTTTCGGAAGATATCGTGTCTTAATTACGTGTTCAATAGATTGTTGATAGAAGCGTTTCTACTATTCTAAAGCATTTCTATTATCTTTTACATTATGTAGTTTAAAAAGCAAATGTAACTTGTTCTATTATTATTATTTTTATTAGTAAATGAATTCTCCTAGAAAGCAGCTCTCTAGTTTTTCCAACTGAATAGTTTGAGAATGTCGAAGTTTTGAGTGAGTCTGCTAATTCATTGATTGCAATTAAATTTGAGTGGTCTTGAAGTTTGTTAAAGTATCTAAGTGTGGTTGTAACCAAGTGGTTGGAAATATTTAATTGAACTAGCGGCTCGCCTCTGCTTCGCTCGATTTTTAAGACACTATTGAAACACCTAAAGATCTTTATTAAATACCCTGTACCTACTATAAAATAAGTAATATTTGTATATATATTTGTAATCACGTTCTCGAAAACGGCTCTTACGGTTTCGATAAAATTTGCAATATAATATGTTTTGGGAGGCGAACAATATATGGGAAAATAAGATTTCTCGAAAAAAAAAATGGTTTTCACTATTTTCACCCGAGCAGAGCTCGCTCGTAATCTCGGTCGTGTAAATATAAAAAAAAAATCTTCTGGAATACGTTTTCTACATGATGTGAAGAACCGCATTGAAATCCGTTGCATAGTATTAAAAACAATGCGGCCTTACACAAATTGGAAAGCGTTATTTTTTATGGTATGTGTCTAAGACCCAAGATACTGCTTTATAAAAACTATACGAATACGGAGGTACTATTTATTATCAAAATTAATTTACGGCTCTACTTAACTACCTTTGGTCTCAAATCAAAATGTGCTCTTCAAATAACCCAAATATCGCCAAATATAATAAATACAAAGCAAGTAATTCACGTCCATCTCTTTGTCCTCAGGTAAATGGGAGCTCGGCTGGATTCTCTGCGATATTTGGATTAGCCTGGACATCCTCCTCTGCACTGCCTCCATCTTATCCTTATGTGCCATCAGCGTCGACCGCTACTTAGCTGTCACCAGGCCTCTTACTTACTCAAGAAGAAGAAGATCTAAGAAGCTCGCCTTGACCATGATCTTCTTCGTCTGGATTGCTGCAGGCGCGATTACTTGTCCACCTATGTTTGGTTGGTAAGTATTTTGTGATTATTTTCCTTTTAAGAAACTCTCATTGTTGTAGTTGTGTTTATTAACACGCTTTTATTAGCTTGGTATGTATGTATCTATGAATCTATGTAAGCCGTTACATGAAAAGGGAGTGAAAATCACGTGTGCAATGACAAAGCCATAATTTAAATAGTTTGTCCCTTTATCCTTACCAGGATCTTCAGGATAAGCGATTGAACTAAAAAGTAAATAATAGTTTAATAAACTAAAAAACAAGCTTTAATAA
The DNA here is from genome assembly GCA_945859665.1 of Anorthoa munda. Taxonomy (NCBI): domain Eukaryota; kingdom Metazoa; phylum Arthropoda; class Insecta; order Lepidoptera; family Noctuidae; genus Anorthoa; species Anorthoa munda. The sequence continues at coordinate 7,270,016 of OX243896.1, read as the reverse complement.
TAGAAAACCAAACTAAAAAGAAGAAAATATTTTTCAATGAATTTAAATTAAGAATAGTGTGATATAATAAAAATAAAAAAAATATTGTAAAAGGGCATGGGGTGCTTGATGTTAATTGTTATAATGTTTTATTGACAGATATTGGTAAAAGAAGAGTCATTTTGAAAATATCTTATAAAGCACCCCACTCTTTTTTACAATAAAATATATTTTTTTTAATCACACAATTTTTTTTTTGTCTGTTTCCTTCCGTGTAAACTGCCTCTTTGGTCTAGTGGTGCTAGTCCCCCAGTACGGGTTCGATTGCCGAATTCGGAAAGTGTTATTGGATTATTCTACACTGAATTTCTCAGTAGCAATCCGTAGTCTGGCTTTGCTCCAAATAATAGCATAGCTCGCCCTCTATTAAATAGGTTACCTATAACGTATACCTCTGTCTAAACTTGCTAGGAATACAGGCGTGGTTTTGATAATTGTTGTTTTGGCAATGAAGACAGGAGGCAGGCTGGGCTTCTTCAATAAGGCTCGATGAATATGTTTACAATGAGATTTAATACTTTTTATTACAATATAATAGTTTTGAGAGAATTTTGTGTATATGTATGTTTGTGTATATGTATGAACGGTCCTGGTTTGTAAAACACACTGGCGGGGCGCGCGGGCTGTCGCAGGATCTTTCTCCCGTTCGTCGCAAGCGAGCCGTCCTCTCCCGTTGAACGGCAGATGTCGCTCCGAACTGTCTATCGATCGTAGATTTAATGAGGACCCACAGGTGGCGCTGCTTGACCCAACAATTGTTATGTTATACATAGTATTCGGTTTGGTTTCGGTGTATTTTAAAAGCACCTAAATGGAAGCAATACAAATTTGTTTAAGTTTATGAACAACTAGCTGTCCCACGCGGCTTCGCTCCCGTCAACTGGCTACCTAACCTACCTTACCCTACCCACCCTACATACATGAATGTTGCGTAAGCGCACGCAACGAAGCTCTCAAAAAGGTTCCCATTATTGCAACATTTTTAATTTTTACTCCGCTCCTATTGGACGTAGCGTGATGTTAGCCTATAACTTTCCTCGATAAATGGACTGTCCAACACAAAAATAATGTTTCAATTCCAACCAATTTTGTTCCTGAGATTAACGCGTTCAAACAAACAAGCAAACTCTTCAGCTTTATAATATAAGTATCGATTTGGACTGTACAGCAGTGTTATTCAGTAATAATCTCATCGTGACAATTAATGTAGAGTGAGCTGTCAGTGTTCAAGAATTGTTTAACTTAAGTGGCAGTCGGCAGGGCACATTGCTCGTTGAACGGATGGCCGATGGGGCTGAAAAGTTTAAGAGTGGCGACCGCGTTTCGGAAGACGCAGCGTTAGAAGGCATCCCTTAGGTGAAGCGACGACCTGATCAAGGCTGCGGGCGTCCGTCTAGTGGATGCGAAACGCACAGGACCGATCAGTGTGGCGATGCTTGGGGGAGGCCTATGTCCAGCAGTGGACGTCTTTCGGCTGAAATGATGATGATGATGATGAGCTGTCAATGCCAATCTTAAGGTGGAATGGACAACTTCACGCTGGCAGTTCAAGCTCACATACCCTATGTTTTCTCTTTAAGTATTTTATATAATAGACGGGCAGGTTTATGTACTTGATGAGAAGCATCTTAGTAAATGGTAATGCTGACGAGTGTTTAGCTAAACTTTACCGTTACTACGACATAACCGTATTCATAAGTTGTTTAGCAAGATAGGATGTGAGGTTAGGAACTCAATCCCCTTATTAATTGTTAACTTCCTCATTCTGTACGTATTGCCTTGCTGTACTAATGAAACAAACAGTAGTAAAATTGCTCGTCGTAACTGACGCAAGATGGAAGATTCAACGGTGCGCAAACAATTATTGTTCTCCTATATGTGTGCGAATTGCACCATCTGTTACTTCAGTATTTAGGCTAAGAACTAGTTTATGATTCAGCGACTTCGTAGAAGGATGGAAATAAGATGAAACCCAAAAGTGTCACGTTCTGTTTTACTGTCGCATTGAGAAAATCAAATTCAAATGACGTTCGTTTAACTTTGGCTAAAATCTGCTTTTTGAACATAAAAAATAACAAAAGACAGGCCTCCAAAACGCCCGTCAACACCACTTCTAATTGTTTAAGTTGGGGAAAAGCCGTGACGCAAGCCACTGCTTAAGGGCCATCCACCGCTTTAGTGCTAAAATAAAATTATTAGTTTCTAAAGCATACTCCTTAGTAATGGCTAGGTTCATATACATTATTTGTGTAACTAATAGAATTGGTGTAAAAAAACAAAATTACGAAACGATATTTCCTTTTTATCTCCAAAACGACTTGGATGTTTATGAATATTTTTACACAGAAAAATTTATTGCTAGAATTTCTTCATAATTATAATAGCATATGTAAATCAAAGAATATTTTGCAAACAAAACTGTCCAAAAAAGATTCAATATTGATATTCTGGCTCCGAGCTGGCGCACGGCCAGTAATGCGTTAAAATTGGGGAATATATATACGCCTTAAGTCATTGAGGCTTGTGGTGCCTAAGATGTTTAGTCTATTATGTAATGCGTGCGTGGAGTATTAAATATATAAATAGCAAACTCCACAGCAACATATCCGGTTTTATATCAAACAAGAAAATCTCTTAAAAATGTAGTTAAAATTAAAACCCGAATCTTCAAATTCACCAAGGTATCAGCTGCAAAAACAAGATCAAATTAATACAAAAATAAATTAAGATGATAAATTATTCCAAATTCCATTAGGCATTCCGTGACCAGCACTGAAATCTACTTAAGTATTTAGAATTCGTAACGATATTTAATTTTATCTTCCTATCTCTCTGTTCAATTCACAAAAGTAGGTACTTTCTAAATCTGGCTACCAACCAGGATGATTACCATAATGTGAAATTCGGTAGCCAGAATGGGAGAACACTCCGAAATATTAACAAAGCAGAATGGTACATTTCCGTGTATAAATTCTAAAGCACTGACCTTATTTGACTTGGCTCGGTAACAAACTCAAATGAACCGGAGTGGTAATAGTAGAATCTGTAATAATAGAATGCATGAAAAAGTAGAAGTTTCAGGAACTCGGTATAATAAGAACTGTAAAGTTACAAATTTTAATGATGTCAGCGGCAAGTATACACTGTACCTGTACACTGTCCTAGTGTATTTGAATTTATCATTTTATGGAATAGGTATGTATATGAAATTCGAGGTCAAGTAGAAAATGATGGACACAAGATGATAAAGATGTCAGAGCAAAAATATAAAAGAGATTCTTTTTATAAATTTTTAATTTTGAAATATAAGACATTCTAGGTTATTTCTAAGTAAAGTAAAGTTAAGTAATAATTATTTAAAGTAAATGATTAAAAATAATGATGTCAGATACAATATTACAAAGTTATACTTGGGAATATTTAACTTTTCAACAATTTCAAGATTTTCAAAATTCAAGATTACATAGAAAAGATTGACCACAAGACAATAATGATATAAGAGCAAAAATATTAATAAGGTGGTGATTGGTGAATGCTTTAAGCATATGATTAGGAAGTCAGTTAGCAGTAAATTGATACAAAAAAAAAGGAAAAAAAAAATAAGGTAAAGTGAAGAATAAAGTATATTCTATTCTATTCTACAATAAGAAGTCGACTAGGTACAAATTTTAACATCATCATCTCAGCTGAAAGACGTCCACTGCTGGGCATAGGTCTCTTCCACCGGATTTCCACAGCCTTGACCAAGTCATCGCTCCAGCTATAGGGAGACCTTCCAACGCGCTACGTCTTCCGATGCGCATTCGCCACTCCAGAACTTAGGCCCCGTCAACCATCTGTTGCAAACAATGTGGCCTGCCTACTGCCACTTAAGTTTGGTAATTCTTCGGGCTATCTCGGTAACCCTGGTTCTATAGCGGATCATTATCATTGGCAACACACACTGGTAGACTTTCGTCTTGAGACACTGCGGTAAGTGTGACGAGAAGATACCGCTCAACTACCCGAACGCTGCCCAGCCGAGTCCAATTCGACGGTTGACCTCTTTCTCGAAGTTAGACCTACCTAACTAGACTGTTTGTCCCAGTTAGACATAATCGGCTAAAACTTCGAGTAATTATTAAAACAATGTCAGAGAAAATGATGAATACATGAAGGCAACGTAAAAATTTTATAGGCAATTATTGCTTAAAAAATAGAGCCCTCAGCAACTTCGGGCTTTTGACTTACTTACCTGAAGACTAGGTTAATTAGGAAACTAACTGATCAATCCAGTTCAGCTCCAATTACCCATTATGCAATTGAGTGTAAAATCAAATCACCCGTAAATATTTGAAAGTAAATTTTTGCCAGTTTTAAAGCAAAATTGCTGTCCTCAATCCTTCCAAGATAAATTAAGGGATCTCCCAGCAAAGGTGCGAAAGGTAAATAAGTCCCAACTAAGTGGGATGTCACAGAATCTTGCCTTACCCTTATACGGATGATAGGGTAACCAGTCATGCATGTAGGGTTTTGTTGGACCCAGAATGTTGCTATCAATCTATGTAGTGACTTAGCTTTTAAGCCGTGTTGTAGTTGGTGTGCTTATTTAAGAATCTAAAGTACATACTAATAACGGTAATGATAACTATGGTAAAATTAGTGAAAGTAATAATAATGTAGGTCAAGTTGAAGTAAGAGAAAATAAGGAAGGGGCAGTCAACGTTAAAATTCTTTTCAACACACTTGCTCATAAAGTGGCTCTAATTTCACCGCAATTAGCACATAATGATACCTGTAATCAAACTGTGACTTTTCCATTGTTCTTATTCACAAGTGAGTTATATAGCTTATTTTTTATTTTATTGGTTGAGTTGCTTTGTTCTTAAAAAAGTTTCGATACAAAAAAGATCGTGCTCAATAGTACAACTAAATTAATGAATGTATTGCTTGCTCATTTCATGCAACTTCGTATTTAAATAGATAATTTCAACTTGTATGTGTTTAATCAATAACACTTTCACTCAAATATAACTTTTGTTTTCTCTGTAACAAATAAAACTTGAAATTCCCCATTTTTTACGTGGCTAAAACGCAATCCGCGAAAAGCCAAAAAAAAGAAAGATCATTATTTTAGTCTATGGCCGATCGCCATTGTTTGATGCGCGCGCATAGGAAAACTGATAAATTTTTGCCGCCATAGCAAAAATTTTTTCAGTTCGTTTTCACTGTTGAAATTACAGTTATTTATTAATTAAAATATCTACAAGTACTTATTATGAAGAAAATAATTTATGTTGTACACCGCCCGATATAAGATGTGAAGCCCTTAACGTTACGGAAAGTTTACTGCCTGAAAACTGCAAGGAAAAATATTTATTATCTACTAACTAAGTGATTATTTAGTATTATTTTCTTCACAAGTGTGTTGAAAAACGTCGTATGATACACGTGTGTATTGATGATTACCGTCCTTGGCTCTCTTAATACCCTCACCTAACGGCTCGAGTCTCAATGGCGCCTCAGCGGTATTCACCAACATTACACACTTGTACCATAATGCACTATTATTTCAATTAGGCCACTAAGCAGCACTTTAGAACGTCAAAAATTTAAATTAACAAGTAATAATAATTAATTCTACCATCCATTTGGAAAAAAAAGGTTGTTATGGAGAAGAAAGGACAACAAACGCCACACTTACTCTTTAAAAAATAAAGTGTTTAACAATATTTATATTCATTAATTCATACACATGAGGACGATGCACCCAGAATAACACTCCATATAATCCCCGGCATGTAAGTTGGCAAGAGTCGTTAGATCTCTGTGAGTTTATTGGGTCTCTTTGATTACTACCAAAGAGACCTAAAAATACTTAAAACATTTTTAAAAGGGTTTTAGTTTGTATAAGCGGGACGCGGGAAATGTTCCGTTCGCTCTATGTCATGGTTGGTTCCCGCGATATGCACCACAACCAATACCACGGCAAAACCTTGCCAAGTTACATGCCGGGGATTATACTATACTACCTATAGGTATAAAGTATTAAACGTATTAACAGGTAAATTCATTCATTTGATAAATATAGAAACATGGTTTACAGATATTTCCAAATATTGCAAACATATTTAAAATAACTAATTCAACATCTTCGGCACCGTGTGTGAGTCAATTTATGAAAACATAAATAAAAGGAGTACAATAAATATGAATAAGTATATAAATTAACAAATTTGATTTTGTCTACACTAAAGTACGTTTTTATGAATCGAAAAGTCACATTGGTACTTGCCCGTATTTGAAATGTTACAGTCATCATCTTCCTGCCCTTATCCCATGTCACTTTGGGTCGGCGCAACGCGTTTTCTTCTTCCATACCGTCCTGTCCTCTGTCACGCGATCACTGATTCCCTTTTCTTTCATATCACTACTCACACAGTCCATCCATTTCCTTTGGCCTTCCTCTCTCTCTCCATCCATCCACATTTATATTCATAACCCTTTTAGTAACATGCGTTACATCCCTCCTCATCACATGACCATTTCAGGACAAACGGTTTCCTTTCAACTTTTCTGTCACTTGCGCCACTTTAAAAAAATCTCTAATATACCTACTCATTTCTCACTTTTTTCCATTAAAGAAACATTACTACATATATACATCACAAATAACTATATTTTCTTTCTTTTTTAACACGCTTTTATTAGCTTAGTATGTATGTATCTATGTATCAATGTAACGGAATCTTTGAAAGGGATTTTCACACCGTTCAAAACGTCGGATTGATTTAAAACTTATCAAGCAGCACACATATCAAGGACCGATGACAATGCAATAGTTTAAATAGTTTGTCCCATTATCCTTACCAGGATCTTCAGGATTAGCGACTTTTAGTTCAATTTACCATTATTAAAGCGTGTTTTATAGTTTTTAGAACTGCAATCAACAAAAGGTCTAGTGATCGCAAGCGTTACTGCTTGGCATGAAATCTTAGTTTTGATGCCTGGGTCAAGCACAATATCCAAGTTTTTCTATGTGGAAATTTTAAGAAGCAGCCCGGTGTCTGGATTTAAACCCGGTTGGTGGCAATAGGCTTGGCCACTGTTATAATAATGTGACTTAAAGAGAAGTGGTGCTATGAGGCAGTACTTTAGGCAAACTCCTACCTAACACTTCGGGGATCTCAGGCTTTATGTATTATTATGTTGTAACTGCAAAGTCATGTCCGTAACCAAACATTATATAATTATGTGTAAAACAAAAAAGTGTTTTCATAAGTGGGTTAAGTCCCATTCGTTTTTAGTTTTTGCTAGTTCATTCGTAATAACGAGTGGAACGTTGAAGTTCTTATCTTTTTGTAGAATCAACGCTTTGTGGAAATGTGAAACACTTTTCAACGACGAAGTTATGTTGTGCTGAAGTGTGTACAACAATTCGTAGAATTTGGACTTGCTTTTCCAACAAGGTCCCTTGTGAAAATGATCTGAATACGTCCTTTAGTAACTTAATATTCTCCACATTTCTTCTTTTTGTTTCGATGGAAAATGTTTCGGTTCCAGATAGGTGCCACGTTAATTGTAGCGTCAGTGGCTTTCATTAGGTCTAACAAAATGCAGGGGTATGGGAACTTAGGACACTAGCATGTGTCAATCAATCTTCGGCATTGCAATTTTAAAATGTTCTTTCTATATAGTGTTGAATGCTACTGAAGATGTCTCCATAGCAAAGCTCAATAACACTTAACCTGAGCTTAGAACCCTATGTAACTACAATAGATAATATAACGATTAAAGTAGCTTCTCCCCTCGGCTTTGCTCCCGTGGCTGTACTGAATCCGTTTAACTTTCCAGAATTAAAAACCTAGCTTAACAGTCAACGATAATGTAACTTGTATCAGTCACAGAGATTTTAGATTTTTGTAATCGGTTCTTACGCTCAAACAAAAACGAAATGGTGAAATTCTTATCTTTTTGTAGATTTTGCGCTATGCAAAAACGTGAAACACTTTGTAACTACGATGTTATTTGTGATGGAGTGTGAATGCTTGTTCGGGGAATTTTTGGACATGCCAATCCAAACAAAATTTCACAAAGTATACCGAGAAACCTTGTGAAAACGATGGTTTAAATAAACACGATTTTCCACACTTGAAATTCACAACAGTATTTAGCCTTTGGGATACTACTGATGATATTCTAATGGAAAAAGTCAGTAATACTTACCCTGACCTAGAGATTGGTTTTTATTTATCAGTTTTATCCTGCGGCTTCAATACCATGGTCTATCCAGTTTTTTGGTTGTTCGGGAATAAAAATACTTAACATAATATATCTATACTTACCATAATTATAATTTTTATTGGATCAGAAGCTCCAGATAAGTGTCACTCTAACAACAAAAACGTCGCGATAACAATTATTAAATATTTTAAAATCTTCAAAGATATGTGATTCCCAAATGCTATTGAAATGCCACATGAATTGATCATTTGGCATTTCAATAGCGTTTACATTCTGTCATTTCGAAAATCGCTTCTGCTAAAAGAATAATCCTTTTTCTAGAGCCTCAGTGCCTCTAGGGATTACCTTCAGAAGCTAATAAACAAACCAACAAAATTTTTCAGTTCATTATAACATAACATTAAAACAGGGTATTGTTTCTTATCTTCCCCAGGTACGAACCCGACCACAACCAGAACGGAAACTGCCGCTACAATCAGAATCCTGGCTATGTAGTGTTCTCCGCCATGGGCTCCTTCTTCCTGCCCATGGCTGTGATGGTGTATGTTTACGCCAGGATATCCTGTGTAGTGGCCAGGAGGCATCAGCAGCTGGCTAGCAGTACTAAGTGTAATAAGGTTGGTATTAAAGGATGCTAGGAACTTCAGACTTTTAACAAATTGTGCCTGTAAGCGAAAACTTTTGACAAAAATACCAATATGGTATTGAGAAACGGTTCTGAAATGCTACGTGATTAAATGCTTTACAATATGAATAATCGAAAATAGGGATGTTGCCTGGGTAGAAAAATTATATTTCTATTTAGTTCGTCAGTGAGATCAAATAATATTGGACACGTATTTTTTGCTTTACCAAATCAATAAAAATTAACAATAATAAAGTGCATTAAAGTTCAGGAGTGGGGGCTTGTGACGTCACTATGTCAGTGTCAAAATTTAACAAAGCGGAAAAATAAGGTTTAAGAGGACTTAATTTTTTGTCTGTACATTTTGTTAAAAATGAGGTATCCTTAAGTTTTTCGTATGTCTTAATTTGATCGTTATTAGTGACACTATCGAACCGTCAACATGTTCGATTCCTGGCTAAGAATGTTGAGTTTTCAAAAAAAAAACAGTGATTATTGCTTTTCCTCATAGTTTTGAATTTGGCCCACTTAAAAAAACTCACCTGTATAATATACAGATGAGTTTTTTAATTGGGCCAAATTATCATATTATGATAATTTATATTTTTTTTTTGATATTTCTGTGATTCACATTAATGTAATTAATTATGCTATAGTAAATCAGAACCATATATCAATACATTCTACTATATTTCGTTTGTGTACGCCATGGGTATGGCGTACACAAACGAAATATAGTATGACTAAGATGCTCAATGAGCTTTCGCACATAATTATTATTTCTAAGCATTAATTTTAATTTAAGTAATTCATTCTGATTACGTAATCAATGACCGCTAGTGTTATCGATAGTTAGGTACTTGAAATTCTTTGTGTGTAGTACATTCGGTAATAGTTGTTACCTGACCCACCCATCCGTTAGCTGAATCACTAAAACTTAGACGATTTCGAACCTTCTGCAATTAGCAGTAGCTAAGTGTTATTCGATACGTACTATATAGAACTGGAACAAATTGTTCAAGGCAGGCAAGTACTATAGAATACAGTTATGCCAATTTGATCTTTAACACGTAACGTTTCTTTTGTATTTTTTTTTTAATTTCAACAAAATTTGTTAAGTCGATTTGGTCTAGTGGCTTCATCAGTGAACCTATGTCAACGAGTTCGAAACTAATCTGCCACTTCTTGTTGCTTTATGTTTACAATATTCAATTGTGTTTTTTGAATTCAAAATATTATTTATAAAATTAACACCTTAACTTCTAAGTGACCCACAAACGATACATTTTCTATTATGTCTCATTGTCTGGCATTTAGGTGTTAAATGAAAATAGTAAATTTAAATTAACTATTTAATTACAAATAACAATGGAAATGTAAAAAATTGTGATTATGATAACGATTTGATTCAATATAAATAATTACAAAAATAATTACTTTTCACATATTTAAAGCTAAAATATATAAAATAATTTATAGAATACTAAACTACATAAAATAAGCTTGTTTTTTTTTATTTATGTTGTTATTGTGACAAAAAAACGGTTTCTTCATTTCAATGGTGTCTATAAAATACCTATTTTTATTTTAAAAGTAGGTAAGTAATATGGTATATACTTTACAAAGTGTTTAATGTAATAAAACAACATGTTATATGTAAAGAAATATGTATAATATATAATGTCGTTTGGGAGGAGTAGTATCCAAAAGTAGCGAAAAAATATCGTGTTGTTAATTATTTTTTTAAAGAAAAACTATGAAGGTGAATAAAGTCGCATACATGAATAAAATACTAAATTGAATCGTCAACCCATAGATTTTATCAGATCGTAAAAACGATCCGATCATCCGTGGGACGATTTTTATGGGTAGTCGCGAACTTTAAACTTTCTGTTCCAAAACTGTTTTTAGATTGGCAATTTTACACTTTTTGACGGGTTTTTTCGATGGCATTGGTAAGCGATCGATTACTAGCAAGTTAAAAGTTAAATTCTCTATGTATTTCGTCGAGGTCTTGAATAGAGTCTGAACGAAAAGAGAACTGTTGTTGCGTAAAATCTAAATAACATTAAGATTTTTATAAAACACTGATAATATCACTAAAAACACACTGAAAAACATTATAATAATATTTCTAATATAGTTTCAAAATATCAAAATGTTACAGTCACACTATAATGACGTAACAGTGTTGTCAACTTAACAAACACGGTATTTAAATACAGCTGCGCCCTCTAGGGGGTGACCATAAGCTCTTAGAGTAAGGTTACTTTGAGTGTGTGTACGAGACAGATGTTTATGACTTGTATACATCTGTCCCTTATACACACTCAAAGTAATCTTACTCTAAGAGCTTATGGTCACCCCCAGATCTTACGACGGTTCTCATTCCGCACAGACTCTAGAAAGAGAATGTCTGAAATCTTTTGATAAAGAACAAACCCCGAAATCTCTTGCTCTCTTGGCCTAAATTGTAATTGGTTAAAAAAACAAGCATTAATCTTGATTTAGAACAAAGAGCACTCTAACTTAATTTCAAATCGAAATTCATACTTAAACATTAAGTATTGTAGTGGTCCAAAGATATGGGTAGATTTTGTGAAAATAAATGGCTCGAAAGGGTTACTGTCGAAAATATTGGTATTGAGAAAAAAAAGACGTATGTGCTGGTCCGATCAGAAATAAATTAAATAAATGAGAGAAGAGAGAGGGAGGAGAATGATATAAGTATAATTTAGATATTGTAGATAAAATAATAGGCAAAAAGTATAATAAATAAAAACAAAACAAATGTGGGTGTTGATATTCCACCGCAGTCTACTACGAAACTTATTTGGAGAAATTATTCATTAATAAAACTAAGAAGTCGGAAATGAAACAAATTATTATAAATACAAGAAACCCACCTACTAAATTAAAATAAAATTACTGAAAAGAGAAAAACAAGTGCTATTAAAATAATCATTAAATATTATGAGGTGCTGCAGGCGTGGACAAACAAAACTTAAAGAGAACTTTATATTTAATGTTTATTTTAATAGCGCTTGTTTTTCTCTTTTCAGTTAATTATTTTTTAGCAGTCAGTTTTTTTGTTTTTATAATCGTGTACAATCCATGACAAAATGAAGTTTGGATATTGACTTTATGAAAAAGTGGTCAAGATAAGTGGACGATTTGCTCCAGAGGGCAAAGGCTGACTCTTTTCAAGCTTCGATTTGAACAACTAGGCCCATCAAATCAGCATACCCTAGACATAATTAAATTAATCATGGTTTTTTTTTTATTTGATCTGAAATTGATATCGACCATCAAATAGTAATAAATAATTAAATAAATTCTATACTTAAATAATAATATACTTTTGGCATTGAATTTCATCAATACCACACATCATTTTATTTTGTAAATTTTGAACAGTTTTGAACGTTTCATTAACAATAATACATTTATTTTGGACTACTAACGCTAAAGAAGGTTGGCACCGGCGAATGAATGCCAAAATACCAAAAAAACCATCCCATTTTTTGTTTCTACAGTTATTAAAAAAGGTATCAAAAATCAGTGATACCAAAATAAATAAAAGTTACTATCACTGTGAGGAAACAAAACGTCAGCCAAAGCAAATTTTGATTGATAAGTAGATACAAAATATATTATCGGACTGCGTTAACGAAAAAAATTCAGTTATGACATGCTTAGAACGCCTAAGGTCATTAAAATTATCTCTATATTAGTTTTCTCCCCGTAATCAGAAGTTTTTTTTGAAGCCCAATTGAAGATTTTGTTTAATATTATATTACCTACCTTAAAACAAATTCTCAATACAACAGATTGTAAGACAGGTTTTAAATTTAATACCTATATTTAATTGTTAAATAACTTATTTTTTCACGACTATACTCTGTCCAGTTGCGAAACTGTCCAGATGAGAATCTGTCCAGTTGCGAATCTGTCCAGTTGCTCCGGAGGGATAATTTGTTCGTATCATCATTCCTTGTCGCAATCGCAGTCAGCTCCCATATAAACAGCCCTTTACCACGCCTTAGATCCCCGAGGGGTTGAGACATGAGCCACGTATTCAATAAGCCACAAATAGTCGGAAAAGTGGGATAGCCCGCTACATTGCGCTATGTATCAACAGGCGACGTTGCCAGACTTATTTAGCAGCTACTTTTAAAACGAAAGTGCTTCGTGTTTAAGAAAATTATGTTTTGGTACTCTAGAGAGGTATTATAGTATCGATATGTTGTTGTCAGTCAAAATGTTATCTGTTGTAGTTAATTACCCGACTGCAAGGAAAGGTTTATGCTTTTCGCGCGTATCTTGTATGTATGTAATATTCTTTATTACCTCATATCTTGCAAACCACTAAGCGGATTTACATAATTAAGACGTTAGATAAGTCTTGACCGCCCAAGAGTTCTTGGATAGGTGACGTTAAAAAAAAACAAACGCAACGGATTTTGGGTAGCATATTGTGGGAGTCTCAATTGTTTTTATCTTCCATACCCATCGAATGGGGTATCAAAATGAAGGGTTTTAGAGGTGATTACATAAATGTATACCACTTATATGTTTAAGAATCATTCGTAAAAAAAATACAACTAAAAAGTTGTGGATAAAGTTACTATCACTGTGAGGAAACAAAACGTCAGCCAAAGCAAATTTTGATTGATAAGCAGATACAAAATATATTATCGGACTGCGTTAACGAAAAAATTTCAGTTATGACATGCTTAGAACGCCTAAGGTCATTAAAATTATCTCTATATTAGTTTTCTCCCCGTAATCAGAAGTTTTTTTTGAAGTCCAATTGAAGATTTTGTTTAATATTATCTTACCTACCTTAAAACAAATTCTCAATACAACAGATTGTAAGACAGGTCTTATTCTATTGTCGTGACATAGTGTTATATAGACTTTCCTTGAATAAACACTTTTTAAATTTAATACCTATATTTAATTGTTAAATAACTTATTTTTTTCACGACTATACTCTGTCCAGTTGCGAAACTGTCCAGATGAGAATCTGTCCAGTTGCGAATCTGTCCAGTTGCTCCGGAGGGATAATTTGTTCGTATCATCATTCCTTGTCGCAATCGCAGTCAGCTCCCATATAAACAGCCCTTTACCACGCCTTAGATCCCCGAGGGGTTGAGACATGAGCCACGTATTCAATAAGCCACAAATAGTCGGAAAAGTGGGATAGCCCGCTACATTGCGCTATGTATCAACAGGCGACGTTGCCAGACTTATTTAGCAGCTACTTTTAAAACGAAAGTGCTTCGTGTTTAAGAAAATTATGTATTGGTACTTTAGAGGGGCATTATAGTATCGATATGTTGTTGAAAGTCAAAATGTTATCTGTTGTAGTGTAATTACCCGACTGCAAGGAAAGTTTTATGCTTTTCGCGTGTATCTTGTATGTTTGTATGTATGTAATATTCTTTATTACCTCATATCTTGCAAACCACTAAGCGGGTTTACATAATTAAGACATCGTTAGATACGTCTTGACCGCCCAAGAGTTCTTGGATAGGTGACGTTAAAAAAAAACAAACGCAACGGATTTTGGGTAGCATATTGTGGGAGTCTCAATTGTTTTTATCTTCCATACCCATCGAATGGGGTATCAAAATAAAGGGTTTTAGAGGTGATTACATAAATGTATACCACTTATATGTTTAAGGATCATTCGTAAAAAAATACAACTAAAAAGTTGTGGATAAAAAAAGTTAATACAATCAAAAAACCCGACTGCTTAAGAAGCGAACTAAAAAGATGTTAACAAGAAGAAAATCATGCTGTGCAGTCGGAGTCCACATCCGTCAACTGTCTTATATTTCTAACAGCATATGCGGCCGAGCTCAGCCGACCCGCAAGAGATGTTATGTGAGAACTGCATGCAATTTGCCATTGCAATTTGTCGTCTAGAGTGATTCCTCCACCTTAAATATTTATTTTATTATATTTTTAGTATTTTTTGTTATAGCGGCAACAGAAATACTTCATCTGTGATAATTTCAACTATCTAGCTATCACGGCTCATGAGATACAGCCTGGTGACAGAAGGACAGACAGACAAACGGACCGCGGAGTCTTAGTAATAGGGTCCCGTTTTTACCCTTTGGGTACGGTTGTCGGAACCCTAAAAAGTAGAACTATTTGGGACCTCTTCTTCAATCATATTTTTTTATTAACAGTTATCTAAATAGTCTCGCCCTTTCTAGCCAAATCTTCTGTCACAGTCCATTCATCGTTTCTGTGGTTGTCATTTCCTTTACTCATCATCATCATTTCAGCCAAAAGACATGCACTGCTGGATATAGGCCTCCCCCAAGCATCGGCACACTGATCGTTAATGCGGTTTTCGCATTCACCGGACTCCCGCAGCCTTGAACAGATCGTCGTTCCACTTAGAGGGAGGTCTTCCGGTACGCGGTCGCCTCTCCTGCCCCAACGGCCATCTGTTCTGCGAGCACTGTGCCCTGCCCACTGCCACTTAAAATTGGCAATTCTTCGCGATATGTCGGTAAACTTTTGCGGGATGTCTTCATTTCAGATTCAATCACGCAAGGAAATTCCAAGTATAGCTCTCTCCATTTCCCTTTGGGTGACTTTAAGCTTTCTGATGAGGGCCATTGTGAGCGACCACGTTTCGGTTCCATAAATCATAAGTGGCAACATACACTGGTCTTTCCTTTATTAGCTTCTACTAATCACCCTCATTTAAAAATAGAGAAAAATATTTGGATTTTGTCTTTTTTTTAAGTATTTGATGATGATTGTATTACAAACAGTTTTAGTTCGTCAAAAATTGAAATATATATGATTAAATTTATTTACCTATGTTAGTAAATAAAAATTATAGAAAATAAATAAGCCAGGTTGTGATAAAAATGCCAAGTATTTTCTCCATAATATACCCGGTTTGATATCAGTTTAAGTATTAGTTCTCATCTAATTGCACGTTAATTTACAAATATAAAAAAAAAGATTAGCATGAAATAAAGAGGCTTTTTTATTTTATTTATTTATACCCGGAACGAAATAAACAGACTTCCTAAGTAAGATACTTGATCCAGAATAAAAGAGAATAGGATTCAATTTCGGTAAAGCTTTCTAGATGCCATTATTTTGTCAAAGTCTACATTGGATTTACTGTTGTTCAATGAAACTGCAAAAAGTAGATTTCATTCCATACGCGGTAGTAGGTTCTTATATCTAAGTATTTATCCTGTAAGCGTCACTGCAGATAAAAGGCCCCCTGGCATACGCATTTTCATCACGCATTCATTATTTGTTAAGTATGGTGTACATGCAGAAATCAATATTTTTCATCAGATGAATCTCAAAATTGATCACACCTTTAGTGTAGTTTTATTTATCATACTAGTGGCCTGTCCGGCTTTGCCTGGGTCAGAATAATTTATAGCGTATTACCATCTTTAATAAATAAAGTACTTTTCAAATGGTAAAAGATTTTTTCAAATAGTTGTAATGGTTCCAGAGATTACACTACGTGTAAGAACAAACACACAAAATTTGGCCTCTCTCTTTGTAATATTACTTAGTTAAGATAACCTTCTACGTATTATACAATGTGGAAGGTTTCATATTCGATCTTTTGTAAAACTTTATTACTGCTGCGATTTATACCTACGCCTACGCCTATAATGCCTACGTATTCATGTATTTCATATTTTGGATGAATATTGGTGCCCCTAATGCGGTATCATTTCCACTTACTTCATATAATATTAGATCAAAGTATACATACGTCGTGTATAAATAACCCTTCCATGGTCGTTATGAAAGAAAAACAAGGGAGGGCTTATAATCGTGCCTTGGTGGGAAATGGAGTTGTTTCCATGCCTGAGGCCGATAAACTACATCTGTTGTATGTTGTGTTTGTTTGTGATGTGGTTATTATTTTGGCCCGCTTGGGTTGGTGTTGCGTAATAGGTACTTTGAATTTGCTTCGAGTAATTGTTATTGCTTGAAGATTTGGAAAGCTTAATTAAGCTTTAAGATAATGATTATTGAGTTTAGAGTTTACTTTCATTAGAACAAATTATGTTTTATAATTTGTATTACTATTCTGTTCACCTACATGATATCATCATACCAAGACTGACTTATCATCACAGCTGGACAAAATTCTTCAGACAGGCCTTTTTATCGACACTACATACATTAATTGATTTTTTCATTACATTTTTGTTCTTTTTCTACTTAAGAGCTATTCTTATGACCTGTGTCGTTTATCATCATCAATAATTTGCTCTTAGCACAATTTATTTTCTCAACATTTCTTCTTGTACCTTACTTCTTTATTAGTCTTCATCCCAGAAGTCACTCTCCGTCCAAATATGTAGTGTGCAGATTGTGTCATAACTTCTTCTTCCATCTTGCCACTTCAGGTTACTCGGGGTCGGCTTTCCTAGTTCTGAGGCGCCACTGGTTCCGCTTATAAGCATAACCAGTGCTTCAATTATTCGATTGTGTCATAACGTTTAATAAAAAAGTTTACTTCCTTATATTTTCCTTCCTTCCTTCCTTACAATATCTCAAATGACAGAAGTAAATAACACCTTAAGTAAATAACTTTCTTGTATGAAGTATCTTTAGATGTTGATGGGGGATCAACATGTAAAGATACTTCAGACAAGAATACATACTTCAGTACTCGCCTTAACAACGAATTCAGAATTGGATAAAGGGAACGTCTTACAAAGCTATTCTTAGCCTTTTTAATGCTCATTGAGATGGTGAAAGAGTATTTCTTTCTCAATTTTAGCAAATCCTTTCCTTTGTAGAAGCAGTTGACGACATAGATGTTTCTAAATGGAGAAGTTACGATGATGTTTGAATTAAAATTGACGATTGGATGGGTATAAGAGACGTTAAAAGACGAATTTATTGATTCGGTTCTCTTTAAAGTTGAACTAAGAGTCCATTCGCAAAAAGTTGGAAGAATGATTACAGCGTTGATTTCTTGGATACTTTTTGCTTTAATAACATTTTTTATAATGAATAATTGAATATGTATGTATCTAAGTATGTATTTATTATAGTATTTTTTTTCTGTTTGTTGCAACGGCCACGTACTGTCTGTGTCTGTGCAACATCATATGGGAGGTACGGTTCTGTTGTGTAAAACACGGGCTCGAAGTCACTAAAATAACTACTAATTAGTATAAAAAATGTAGGTTTATTTTAGCAAATCCATTTTGTGAATGGCTTCCTAAATCTCTGGATTGTGAAGTAAAAACAGAAATAACTAAATAATGTAAATATAGTATAAAAATCTTTTTTGCAAAAAAATAATGAAAAATAAAGTTTTTTTATTTTTCACTTTTTAGTTGTACCTACCTAATAGGCAAGTTGTTCAGTAAGTTTCCAATAACGCCAAAATAGATTACCCGAATATCATGAAATTTGAACATTACCGGTCAAATGAGAGATCTGCATAACCCTTAAGAGCGTGCTAGCGTGATGTTATGTTATGAAATGGTATAAATAGTATACAGACATGCGATTGCAGCAATCCTGAAAGATTTACCGTTATTTATTAAAGAGTTCTGTTGTATATCTTCGAAGACCTTAATCAGATCTTTTTCAAATTAAAATGGGACCAATTTGAAACATACTCTTTCAAACAAAAAAGAATTTTCAAAATCGGTCCCCAAACGACAGAGATATCGGTGAAAATATTTAAAAAAAAACATACATGAGGTCGAACATAGAACCTCCTCCTTTTTGGTAAATCGGTTAAAATACTGCACAAAATTTTCAAAAAAATACCTTTTTAAACAAAGCATAATACAAAAGTAAATAAAATAATAAGGAAGAGTGGAAAGCTATGGGGGAGACCTATGCCCAGCAGTGGGACAGTATAGGTTGAGCAAACTGCATACCAGAAGCAATGCTGAACGAGCATATTTCTTTCTTAAATTAAATAAGATACAGTAAAAGGAGGAAAGCTACTATGAAAAAGATAATTCCTTATAAATTACTAACATTCTGGCAGATTCCAGGGGAACCAGCTTTAGCAGCCACTAAATTAAGCTTAGCCTCCATTTTATATACAGGATGAGTTATCGGGATGAGGCGTTCGCGAAAACAGAAACGAAAAAAAATGGTAAAGGAAGCTCCGAGAAAGAGACAAATAAAACTGCATAGTTTCTTGAAAATCAACCTAGTTAGCCTGGAAACATAGCATTTTTTTTCATGGTTTGCCTCGAGGCTTTGCTCCTGTAGTCTGTACCGCTTATAAATTGATTTTACAGGGACAAAAAGTAGCCTATACTCGCTTAACATTAGTAAAAAAAAAATTGTAATCGGAACAGAAATCTTTGAGATAACCTCCTCGTAACCTTGTTATAACATTACTATAAATAACAACAGGTATAATGGTTAGAATCTCGCAAACTCTTTATTTAACAGTATCCTAAACCAGGTGTTTTCTAACTATACTAAATGTACAGCTTTTTTCTCAATACTTCGACCAAGCCTTATTCTTCTCTCCCAAAAACTCATCCTGTATATTACGGGGACAAAGGCTCGCAAAACAAACAAAATATAAATCTTTATTAAAAGCATTCTTGATCCATTACTGCCCCAACTTGGTTAACTTAATCTAGAGAATCTGAGAATGTCTAGGAAATGAACTTTCTTTGGCTAAGTTTATCTTTAGCGAAATATTTTTGGTCTACTTTCTTTGGGCTAACTTTGCAGTCTGTTATTTACGACTACTTAATTTCTGTTATGATAAATGAATGACTAGCTAGATTGCTCAACTTATGAGATTAATTATTTATTATTATCTAGATTTAGAAATTAATGGCAAGCTAGATAGCACAATTAGTAAAATTATAATTTTCTTGAAGATGTCCCAGGCTCGCAGTGATTGAAATTTTATTCATGGTCAACATAACAAATAATAGCGCACGTGACTGATTAAATACAAAAACCATTCTAGTTTATCACTCTTTTAGCAAAACTCGTATCAAAATCCTTTGCGTAGTTTAGAGGTCCTGCAAACTACAGACTTATTATCGACCGATAATAATCGAACGGTTATATTGAAAATTACATTATTTGCTGAATCTTTGTAATGTGCACACTTGCATATTTCTTCATAGTAATTAAAGGCCCGAGCAAACTATCGGCTGATAAAAAGTCTGTAGTTTGCACGAGCTCTTAGGGCAAGTTAGCGGAGAAACAGAAATGACGTCGACAGACGCGGACACCGACTTAGTTTTATACTATTTAGAGATGCATATATACCGCTACAAAATACTTAGTGTGCAGTAAATTTGCACTAAAGGTGCGGTGCAGGCAGCATTTTTCAGTATTCCCAACAAAGCAACACAAAAGTTTAGATGTTTTCCACTACAAAAGTAAGATATACGAACCATATTCTAACCAAATCCTTTTGTTTCAGAAAGGAAAACTTTCCTGTATCCGCACCGAATCGGAATCCGGATCAGACAAGATGTCGCTACGACAATCAGCTTCGAAACAGACTTCAAAAAACTCCACACAACCGAGCGACTGTTCTTCACAAGACCACAAATGCCCTTGCTGCTTCAGACCGGAAAAGAAAAAGAAATATAGAAGTAAGGAAAAAGAATCAAGATTCTACAACAACGATGTTACATTCAAAGCAAATTTTAAATATAAGAATACCACAAGGCGAACTCATTCAATGAAAGAACACGTGGAGAATAATCGTGTGTCTTCATTGCGAAGGGAGACGAAAACCGCACAGACGCTTAGTCTTGTCGTCGGTGGTTTTGTTGCCTGCTGGCTCCCATTTTTCCTTTACTACCTCCTCACCCCTTTTATACCCAGTAATTACGTGAATCCAGTTCTAATGTACATACTTACTTGGTTAGGGTGGTTTAATTCGGCTATAAATCCCTTTATATACGCTTTTTACTCCCCTGATTTTAGAGTAGCTTTCTGGAGGCTAACGATAAAAAAATGTAAAAGAAATAAACGTTAAGAATGTAAGTTATTTTTTGCTGATAATAGGTACTTGAATAGCTTATATTACAGCAAATAAACGGGAATCAGCAACTGGTATAAAAAGATCAGAGACAGGATGCCATATTTCCTTTACGTATGTTGAACAATCAATACTCGATCTTACCGAGACGGGATAAGCTTTAAATTCATTTGAAATGAGATATTGTGTGTATATATTGCAATACGGTTCCGTAAATAATCGCAAACATCTTTCAATACCGTACTTGTATTATCATTTGATCCCTTTAGATCTGCTTCGTCAGATCTCAGTTTTATGAATCCATTTCAAAAGACGTTCTATGCTTACTCCAATTTTATGTTTGTGGTCGGGTATTTTATTGTTTTTTGGTTCATTCGGTACTTGCTCAGGCAGGTTTGATACCGTCATTTTGAATAGTATAATACAATTTTAAATCCACAGAGCACCGATAAACCTCAGTGCCCTGGCCACTGATGGAGACGGTATTATCAAAACTTTTCTTAGGAATCAAGCGTGTTATTAACAGTCACCACGGTGTACTCACAGAAATACACGGGCCGTGACAATTCTGACAATTGTTTTGTCATATGACTTAGTAATGGAGTCTCTATTCACTGCCGGGTGGCGCGGCGAGTCCGTGCTCTGTGGTTAGAAAGGGATAAAGCTTTTCGTACTTTACAGCTCCATCTCTCTCTCACAATGGAATCATGACGGTAATGACACGTCCTATAAAAAGGGCTGCAGAAAGTTCACTGTGATGTGAGGTTTTATACTACAGTTGGTTATTAACCTCCTACATAGAAGTTTGGAAATTAACGAAATTGTTTGAGCGTCATAAAAACTTTTAGTTGCTGTTGGTATTTTGTTTTATGAGTTATTTTAATTGTTCAGAGTTTGAGTTTAACCTTTTATTGCTTCCTTCGTAAACCCCTTTTAGATAAAGGTTAGATTTAATTAGTCCCTAATTATCTCGGAATTAATTACTAACTTTGAGATCGGTGGTGAATTTTTTTTCAATCGCAGAAATTAAATTCTGTATAAAATTAAATAGGTACTGGTCTATATTTTATATTGCCAAAAGCAAAATCCAAATATGTTAACTGAATTTTATTTTGATAAATGTGTGTTACGTACGTCACAACAGTTTTGAGTATGAAGGTGGAATGTGGTTGACCATAGCCGATGGATGGACTGTGTGAAACGACGACTTCTAAGAAGTATGGAAGAAGTAATACCTGCATGTTGCGACGATCCTAAGTAAATGAGGACTACCGTTTTTGTGCCAGCCACTGGCGACCACCACTAGGTGCCACTGGTGAGTGAGGTCATTAAATATTTATTTATTATTTATTTTATTTATTAGGTCTACCAACAACTGCTTACGTAATACGTCGTACGTATACGTTTGCGTAATATAGCTGTTAAGAGTCGTAATTACGCGCACGGAAGCACAGTTTGAATTAAAATAATTTCTAATGCCTTATAAGTGCCATAAAATATAACATCGAGTATGACACAGTTTTACAGAACCCCTTTTTTCGAACCTCTTTTTTCGAAAAAATGGAAGATACGAATGTCCGAAACATATATTGGGAAAATATTCAAACCAAAATACTATAAAAGCCAAAATACTATGACATTTGTCATTTTGAAGACCTCGTTTTACACCAGCGCCCCTAGCAGCAAATTCAAACGCAGTAGCCCTCATTGGGATAAAGGCAATAAGAACGATGTAGTAGGTATAATACAAATTATAATAAATATCCTTTCCTCTCCACTTGACTGTATTATGGACCTCAAATCACAGTGGATTTAGCAATAAAACATGAAAAACCTTTTTAGATGTTCACTAAGAAATATTGTCAAGACTCTTATCTATCAAAACTATGCTGTATAAATGTGGTGACAATTTGTAACCATTATAGATGAATAAGTTGAAGTCACTTAGGCCCAGCGTGTCTGGGACGAAAATTATCGCAAAATTTATGTGACATTTTCAAATGCCCGCTGCTGCTGTGATTTGTAGAATTAATTTTCAATAGCCAATCATATCACAAAGTATTGCGATTGTTTAGAGATGCGGTGAAAATTGCTTTCCAGAATCTGAGGGTTATTGTATAGGTTTGCTGGTTTGTATGTAAGTTGTTGGCCAATCCAAAAATGAAAAATGAAATGCACAAATTATTGAATAATTTAAGCTCAAGCTTGGTTTACACAATAATGTAAGTACATAGATGAATTAAAGTGTTTTATTTTTAGGGTACGATACTAGTGTTAAATGTCCGAAACAAAAACATAAATATACCTACATAAGTGTAAGCTAAAATAGAAAATGTAAAAATAAAAGAAGCTTATTTTTATTGCACTGGAATTTGCTGTTACAGTCACATTACAATGTTAAGGCTGATTTGTTGAAATGACCCAAGAGTTCTAAATGAACATAATACCAAAGTAAATAATTGTAAATGGAATTAAATATAATTAATGTAACACGCAATGTTCTGTAAATAGAAAATGTTTTGTACAATAATAATAAATCATCTACATACGCTAAGTCATTCATCACTTACGTACATCGATCTCATAGTCTTAAGATTAAAGTAACATTAATATTGCTTTACAGTATTCCGTTTCTGTTCATATCTGTATTAGCATTAACCGTGACATTTCGTTTTACGTTTATAACCATTTTATGTATAGTAACTTAACCTGATAAAAAGCTTCGATTAGCTCAAGACCTAGAATGCCTTGAAAATAAATGGATTTATTTCGGAGCCCATTTCCGATGTTACTGGAAAACATCTAGAAGATAAATGACATGGATTTGCTTACCAAATAGTTTGTTCAGAATTCTAAGCGTCTAGACTTTTATTTATTACTAAATAATTCGGTGGAAAGTGTTTTGGAAGACGGCACTGAAATGGGAACATAAATATTAACATTGCTTCATTTAAGGGTTAAGGTAACTTAACGCAGAGTCGAGTCAAAATAACGCGTCAAATATCATTGCTGTGCGTTTCCTCGTTCCTTCCTCATTCCTCGAGATTTGCAGTTAGTTGACAGTTGACTTGTTTCGCTTTGATTTGCATGGATACGTTTGAGTTCGTGAGACTGAGCCCGCACTAATTGGAGATGTCTGCTTGCGCATTCAAGCAAGTGTGCGTGGTTTTGTTTTCTTGACAGAGATGTGACATGTGCATTTTAGATTAATACCTACATCAATTTGTGTCTTCTTCTTTTCGAGTCGATGATACTATATATAAACTCTTTAGATATTTTGCGACCAGTGGGCAGCAATTTGTTTCGACTCAGTAATTTTGTGACCTAACCATTAGGTTGAACTTAGTCATTGTATTTGTATAATTTTCCTTGAAAGTAATATAATTTGTATTTGAATAATTTTCTTTGAAAGTCAGAGTCTTGAAAGGAGTGAAAATTTAATAGGCCATTTCAGTTGACTATCCAAAGACATTCCTTTTTTAAATAACTTTAAACAATCTTCATTAAGATCATTACCAGAAATTACAAAACTTGGCATTTATATATAAAAGCTGCTTCTATTAATGAGAAGTTCCCAACCCATTAATCATTCATGAAGACAGTTTTTGCGCAAAGTGGACACTTTTGCGGGTTCTAGGAAAAATAATGAGGCATTTAATGATACTGACTTGAATTGGTTCTACTTTTCAGCACAGGTCTCTTATAATGAGAAGGAACACTTCGACTCGTCAATTTATGGACAATCTTAAACTATTGAGTTTACGATCTCTTTTCAAGTTATTAACTTCTAACTTTACCGTAACTTCATTTTCTATAGATAGCTACGGACTAAACTACATTGAGAGGGTAAGCACTAGCAGTGGCAGGGACCGATGTTCAATGTTAAGCAACGCTTATTGAGGTCAGTACGTGGATGGGTGACCATCCACAATACTTTTCAAAACTCCTCCATGCCTTGGAAAGCAAGTTACACCGGTGGTCCCGGCTGACATTTTTAGATTTTGATTGCCGTTGTGGGTGATCAGGAGCTGAAACTGACACCAGTCTTGCCAAAGAGTATGGTGTTACCCGATTAGTGGGTTGCGAAACACAAAATGCTGTTTCTTAGCTGCCTCCGGTTACACTCGAAGCCGACTCTAACATAGTTGGGAAAAGGCAGGTTGAATTTTTAATAAATTCACCCTAACGATATTATTTTATTCATACCTATTTCATCATCATTATTTCAGCCGAAGGACGTCCACTGCTGGACATACGCCTCCCACAAGTATCGCCACCTCGATCCCTACCTCCTTACCTATTTACGAAAACTATTTTAAAATAACACAGAGAGGAGGCCTGTTTCAGCAGTGGGAACATTAATAGGCTGATGATGATGATGATGAATAACACTGAGTCTGGTTTTGAATCTGCAATATTACTTAAAAAATAAATTACTCCTTCCGTACCGTCACGATCGGTGATTGAAACTGCAAAAACATCTAGTAATATTAACGTAACTTAAGCCACTATTAATATCACTCTGCAAAAGCTAGATAAAGAAATCATAAAACTAAAAAACAGTCTGGACGGAGAAGCGAAGCTTCAACATTCATAAATTCAAGTTAATATCATACAAAGTAAATTCATCTGCTTTTTGTTGTCACATTTAAATCGTTTTGAAGCATGAAGCGAATAATTTTATACCGAAAATATTTTAAGTTTAAAATTGGAACACAAATCGTAACAGCAAAAAAACATGATGAAATTACGTTCTAATTTCAAACAGAATGAAATATTCAGCCACATAAATTCACAATGGCCGATGCGATCTAAGCAATAATAATTATTGT
The DNA here is from genome assembly GCA_945859665.1 of Anorthoa munda. Taxonomy (NCBI): domain Eukaryota; kingdom Metazoa; phylum Arthropoda; class Insecta; order Lepidoptera; family Noctuidae; genus Anorthoa; species Anorthoa munda. The sequence goes on along the minus strand of OX243896.1, from coordinate 7,244,281 downwards.
TGAAAGTTCTTCAATCGTAGACTGTGCCGAGAAGTCTAGCAACAAATTAACAAGGTATATTTTTTCAAGCAATAGGCTTTCAACGAACAATAAAATACCAAGAATTAGAACAATATTAATACGGAGCACTTAGCCTAAATAATTCAACTCCATAAATGACCGCCATATAAAATGTGAACAAGCAAATTTTACTAAATTACCCTTGTATTTTCAGAAACTGCCATTAGCGGTGGGAAGCACTTAATTAGCTTTTGAAACAATACATAGAATGCTTTATAGCAGGAAAGTAATAAAGAATATTGTTCTAGAGGAAGTATATGCAAAAAATAAGATTAATTTTCGCAAATGCTAGAATTTTTCTGGAAACGTAGATTGTAGTTCTGTGGGGAATTTGTTGTTTATTTTAATCGTACTGCTGTTTATTAACGACTTCTAAAAAAAGAGGTTATCAATTTGATACGTCGGAAGTCGGTGTCGCCAACGACAAAAAAAATAAGTGGTACCAAAGACTTTCGGTCGAAGTCGGTTTATATTTTATGAAACAGTTTTTTAGTGTTTTGTTTTAGAAGTCGGTTTATTTTTTATGAAAAAGGATTTTTTGTTTATTATTTTTATGGTGTTTAATGTTAGACACTGCGGTGAAATAAATATCTGTATTACAATCTCATTACTTGATTGCATGTCTTGGAATGTAGGTGTATGTGTTTTAAAAAGTTCTAGTTTTTCCCAACGTTGGGGTCGGCTTTCAGTCTAATCATATGTAGCTGAATATCTACAATATTTTATATTGAGCGCTCACTTGAATTTACACACAGTCGCATGCAAAAACCTACCCAATATCCAAAAAGTCACATAAAATTTTATGTTTCAACAAAAATTGGGACAATAATTTATTTTTACATAAAATATATAGCTTGTCGTCTACCTATATAAAAATGTCTTATAAACCAAAGAAAATCAAATCTTTCCGAGCTGATTTTACATCAGGAATAAAAAGGAATGTAGGTGATCTAGAATAACTGTCTTCAATAAAAATATTTACAGCAGAAATCGATGTCGACCCTGCCGAAATGCCTCTGATTTGGAAGAATGTGGAGTTTTGACAAATTTAGACCTATTCTACAATTTTTTTTTTCGTGACTGAAAATATAGTAACGAAATTTAGGTATTATTTTGAGGCGACATGTACTGTATTTTTGTAAAAGATTAGGTATCTCTGAAAGTACTGCACACTAAAATTGCACTATTGCTGAGTGTCCTACTTTTTAAGCCGAAAATGTTAATTTTCCAGTGGAATAATCTAAGGTCTCCCTTAGTACGGCTCACTTAGTAGACGCAGCAAAATATTATTATAGTCTAGTTATACATTTATTGGTTATGTGTAGTTAAAATCGTGTCGGTGCATCGCTGGTCTGATACCCGTTTGCAGTAAGTAACACAAGATGACACCGATCGCCTTAATAAAAGCTGACTGAACTCAATTTTGAACTCACGTAGCACCGAGAGTTCAAAAAGTTCAAAGTCGAAAGTTGAAAACCTAACAGCGCGTTTATTTAGGCATCCATTTAACTGTAAGGAGTGGCATTCCCTGTCAGAGTCTTTGTTTTCTGATAGCAATTCTTTTTGTTTTGGTTGTCATCCAATGGCTTTTCCCGCTCTGGATGAAGCGGGAGGGCGTGTCAGACTTTACCTGACTAAAACCGTCCCGTTTTCCTTCAGTTGCTTGAGCCATGGCCACGGTAACTCTCTTTCAAATTTATGCGCGACCCAGACAGACATCGGCCTTAGCGGACCCCGACAGTTTTGCTGACATCTCTTAGAGGCGCGCATGGAATACTACGCACCGTCGACTCGGGTCTGGTCCTTATTGGTCGGTGAGCTGGCTATTACTCGCCGTCTGCAAGCTTGCGCCTACGGTGGCCGGAAATCAGATTGCAACTCCCGACGCCCAGAGCGTCTCGTGCGGGGACGTGACGAGACGAAGACGCCCCTCTGTTGTGTCTCCTACACGCGTACCACCCCCTCCTTTGCGAGCATTACTGCTTCGCGGAATTCTTTTCCTCCATGCCCTCTCTCCCCGTACCACGGCGTGAACCAGGGCCGGACGCGAGAGGTTGCCGATCCGCCGATCACCTTCACGAGGAAACGGCGGTGCTCCGCCCAAGCGGGGCAGATCTCCACCGTGTCCTCCGGTCGATCCACACAATGTAGAACCCGGGCGTTTCCTCCCGCCTTATCTTGAACAGGAACTTCCTGAAACAGCCGTGTCCGGTGAGGACCTGCGTCAGGTAGAAAGTGATGACGGCGTGGCGCCTCTCGAGCCACTCCTCAAAGAGGAGCCTTATCGCCACAATTGTGGCATGCCGATGATAGCTACAACCTTGGAGTCTTTAAGTCAAAAATTTAATAGGTTACTTCTAGGCAAGCGCGCTTCACCATCGATCACATCACCGCTCACCATCAGGCGAGATAGTGGTCAAACGCGAGCCTATCGATAAATAAAAATTAAAAAATGTCGAAGATTACTTGTGTTAGTAAAAACGGATATAATATGTATTATTGTTTTGTCGATTTTCGCAAACCAATCATATGTATTATTTTACTACTTTTCCGTTGCAAAGGCGTCTAGGTTTGGTAATAAACGATGCATCCTCTTCAGTATTCGGAAAGACATGTTTTGAATATTTTACAAGTTCTTAGAAACACCTTTTTCCGATAAATTGTGGAATCTAGAAACTCCGAATAAATAAAACTAAATCACATTCATTTGGGCTTGTAATTTAACACTGAGAAAAATGGTTTTAGACGATGACCTAAAATTCTCTGAAATGAAACTTTAGTTGTTCACTCTTATTACTTAAATGGCTCAAAAGCATTAATTTTACTTGACAGTTAGATGATTTGCAGAAACAACGGATTTTTGATTTACGATTCTCTTTTTTTTTTGTAAAAGAACTATGAAAAAATTATAGTTGAAAGGCGATATTAATTAAGGCGATTTTGTGTAAAAATAACTGAATACAAGTCATTAATTAACGGAAGTAATTAGTATGCATTAATATTAAAAGCTTTCCGATAATAATGAAGAAATTTATTGAAAACATTTTGCGAAATTAAAACGATACTTGGCTAATGAAATATATACACGGCTACATCTTCAACAAAAAGAAAAGCAAATAACTTATTACGATCGACTATTAGAAGGCATGAGCTGTTCTTTTTAGTCAAAAAAATCTGACGCCTGTGTTGCCCATAGCCTTTTACTTGGGCAGATTGAAAATATTTAAGACATAATCGGTGCGTGGTTCTCGCCAGAAATGGTCCTAGTCCTTTTTCTAGGGAAAACGGAGGGATATGTTGGACGGAAAATACACGGTGTATGTCCGCAGAATAGATATTGGAACAATAATCTACCATGTCCTTAAGCCATTTTGCCTGTTTGTATAAGCATTTCTTGCAACACTCAAAAATATTACCTCCTATATGGGTAGTCGGGCAAAAACAGAGCTGCACATCTTAATGGCTTATGTTTAACTTACCACCAGATATAGTAACATATAACAGACAAAAATAGTAAATGATCACCAAAATTAAACCCGCATCTTATTGTAAAATTATAACCAAAGTTTTAACATCTCGCTATCCTGTTTAGGCAAAATGACTCCAAATAAATCATTGTTAACCCAAAAGTAGTAAATGATCACCAAAAGTAGTAAATGATCACCAAAATTAAACCAATGACCAAAAAGATTATAAAATTTCTGGGAGCAACTTGGAAGTAGCGCTCGCCGGCCGCTGCCGCGGCACCGCTCGCTTTGCTCGCTCGGCTCGCGCGCGGTTGGTCACAGTTCTAACCTAACCTAACCTATTTTACAACATTAAATAGCGCAATAATTTGCTATTAAAATTTGGTGATCAATTTACTAAATTTGGGTTTCATAGTACAATTTTAGGTAATAGAGGTTATGGTCACAAAGTAATTTTAGGTGGTCATTATATTTATCCCCCATCTTAATTGAGTTCAAGAGCTGTCTGTCAGTGATATCATTGTTATGGAATATTGACTATTAGCAGCTGACAACCGTGGTTTAGATTTAATAATCGCGTTCAGTTCCTTTGGTGAAATTCAACTTAAAACAAGAAGTCTTTGGTGTAACCTTAAATGCAGAGAAAGCACATGAATTCGACATCAATGACATTCAATTTGATCGTAGTGTAAAAACCTATAATACACCCAATATCCGGCATTCAAAACAATTAATAAAACAGTATTCTAATTTAATTGAAGTGAAACAAGTTACGGGAAAACAACTGAAGTCTTTGATGTGTGGAACTTCAATCAACGTGAAAGCGACATTTTGTTAATCAATGGCAAATCCTGTGGCGTTCGGGAAAACAAATGGGGTGACAGAATAGCGGCCATTTTGTTTTTACAGTCATAACGTCATGAGGAGCATGTGGTTTTTTAAAATTATTGTTTTACGATAGACTCTCGTTTAGTCAGTATCTCGCCTGATGGTAAGCGATGATGTGGTCGACGGTGAAGCACGCTTGCCTAGAAGTAATCTATAAAGTAACCTGTGGTTAAATAATAACAGGCGCACTGTGGCCATGTTCTTCAACGTGTTAACGCCATTATGATTCCGCTTTCAACAAAAAATCATTTTTTACAACCGACTTCCAAAAGAAAGTAGTGTGTAGGGTTTTTTTTGGAAAACGGTTGTATTTTTTTGTAAAACAGTTACTTTTATTTTTCGCTTTTTGGTGGTACAAACTGCTGCAGAGAAACTTCACCCCCTAGAAGTGTATAAAAAGCGACAACTATGGGCAGCATCCGTGTTTTCGAAAGCACGTTAAGACGTTGGTCCCGACTGGCATTTGTAGACCTTGGACGGTAGTCATAAACCAGCGAACCTGACACAAGTCTTGGGAAGGGATTTCACTTTACTCTGCTACTGGGTTGTGGACTTCAGATAGACGGTTGCTCCATGTAAAATACAGCTTATTGGGTAGATCATTATTGTCCAAACGTAGGTTTCCCATTCTAACACTCGTACCACGTATGTGCGTCCGTGGCGTATCCCACAGGAACTGTAAATTTGTTTAAAGATAAAAATTACCTTTTCTCAAACAAGCTTGGAAAAGATATAATAATAATAATAATAAAAATGTTTATTTATCTCCACAAATTACATACTTATCTTAGCCGTTACATTGACAGAATATTTAGACAAAAATAAAATCGTAATTTGTGAGAGATCTGGAGTCTAAACTAAGCCTAGGCCTGTATTTCAGAACTCCAGGCCCCCCATTACATTATAATACATAGACATTGTCAACATGGAACTAATGGGAAATGGTGTGTATGGATGGTGCGTATGTGTGTGTGTGTGTTTGTGAGTGCATGAATGTGCGGTGTGTTTGTATGTATGTGTGTTAGCGTATAATGCATAATAATTTATAAATCATTGTAAATTTAAATATTATATAAATATATATATAGAACATTACAATAGAACGTATATATGATAGAAAAAAGAAAGAATACCTATAACTGACATATCCTGCTATTTTGCTACATCGAGTAATTTTTCTGTTTCCATATAATTGAGTTTAAGTAACCATTTTATAATTTTACTTTTACATTCAACTTTATGACAGTTTGCTATCTTTAAAATTTTATTGAATTTATTAAACAATTCACCTGCACGGAATGGAAAGAATCTTTGGGCGAAGGAAGTATTTACCGCAGTCGTCTCACATATTGTGTTGTTTCTTCTGGAGAGGGCTATGCGTTTCCTCCTTTCTTCGGATAAGTTGGAACGTTGGAGCATTGTAGTAAGCAGTACGTACAGCTGGCGGACCGTTAGCACTTGCGCTTCCTCATAAAGTGTTGTGGTGGAGAAAAGACGCGGTTTGCATAAGCTAACTTTTAGAATCAATCTTTGGGCTCTCTCAACAGTTATCAGCTTAGATTTGCATGCACCACCCCATGTCGTGATGCAGTATCCAATGATTGATTGAACCAAAGCCTCGTATACCATCCTCATCGTTTGTTTATCTGCTACACCGCGAAGTTCCTTAAAAATATATGTGAGCTTTCTTATTCTTTTGGATAAAATATTAATGTGGCTTTCAAAGGTTAAATTTGCATCTACTTGGATGCCGAGATACTTTAGACACTTTGAAGGGCTAATATTAGGACAAATACAGTTTGGAGTTGGAGGAAAGTTACAATTATGTGCATAGATATTACAATTGGTGAGATTAGCAATTTCTTTTTCATTACGAATAGAAAATAAAATGTATTTGGTTTTGTCTTCATTTAAAGTGAGAGAATTTGATAATAGCCAGTGACACACAGTGTTAAAACCATCCTGTGCGAGGTTAAAAAGCTCATTCCAGGAGTCTGCGAAGAAGGTTAAGGCAGTGTCATCTGCATACGCGGAGGTGCGACAATTTTTGATAGTGAGAGTGCAGAGCTCATTTATGTAGCAGAGAAAAAGAGTAGGGCCCAATATACTGCCTTGTGGCACCCCAAAATCCACTGGAAATTCGTCACTAATGTGTTCTCCAATTTTTACCGATTGGGTTCTATTTTTTAAATAATCCGAAAGTAACGCCAGTGGAACGCCTCTAATACCAAGATCTTCAAGTTTTTGTACAAGCCGGGGAACAGAGACAGTGTCGAATGCTTTTGCTAGGTCAAGAAATATAGTCAAGCATTTATTTTTGTTATCTAGTTTGTTAACTAAAAAGTTAACAAGATCGAGTACTGCGTTGTCAGTTGAACGGCCAGCTCTAAATCCATATTGAGCATCAGAAAACAAGTTATATTCTTCTAAGTATTTCGTTAGCCTGTTATTAATTATGCGTTCAAATATCTTCGACAACGTCGTTAAGATTGCAATTGGCCTATAGTTGCCGACCTTGTCTCTATCACCCGCCTTATGTATCGGGTGTACCACAGCTCTTTTTAAAGCCTGAGGAAATACTCCAGAAACAAAACAGCGATTTATTAAATCAGTAAGAACAGGTGTTATAGAAAAAGATATTTGCTTCAGTACATTTGCACTAATCTGATCCCAGCCAGGCGAGCAGTCAGTTTTTAACCGTTGAATTGCTCTTTCAACTTCTTCGAAGTCAGTGGGAAGAAGAACGAAAGAGTTTAGCGGTGGCTTAGAGACTTTCTTAAAACTAGGAATATGTGAGGGAATCATGTTAGATAGTCTTTTACCGATATTGGAGAAGTATTCATTTGTTTTATTTATTGATTGTTTAGGGGTTTTATCTATAGTTAGTAGTTGAAGTGGTAGTTGTTTTTTATTACAGTTGTTAGTTATTGTTTTAATGGTAGACCAGAGCTTTTTAGAGTTGTTTTTTGACATTTCCAGTTGATCTCTCTCGTATTGTTTTTTAAGTTTTTTTAGGAGGTTGTTACAATAATTTCGATATCGCAAGTACGATATTTTTAATATGGTGTCGTTGTCGTTTGTTTTTAACTTCTGGTGCATTTTATCTCTGGTCCGGATGCAGCGCAACATACCGGGAGTGATCCAAGGTTTAATTATAACTTTATTTCTAGGGATTTGTCTTTTAATCGAATTATTTGTAATAAGTAATTGTATAATATTAATGAAATTGTTCATAGCGTTATTTAAATTTAATTCCTGATACACTTTGTCAAAATTAAGGTTATTACATTCAGATTTTAATTTTTCCATGTCAATTTTATTATTTGTTTTCATCTTTATGGGTTTTGTTTTGATTACATCGATTTGGCTAAATAAAGTATGGACGACTGCCCTAGCAATGAATAAACATTTTAACTAGTAATATGTAATTCTGAATAGCTGAATATCAGTATTTTGTATGAAAAAAGTTACAGACACTTTTTATATCGTCACAATCCTGAAAATAAAATCGTAGAAACGCCTACATTAATAGGTATACAAACTTGTAAAAGAATAAGATTTTGCTATGATACTTTATTAAGGCGTTCAGAGAAGCTCGTGGCTTAATAATAACAAACGCACAGGTCGATCTTCAAGGTTAAGCAACGCTAGCCGAGGTCATGCCGTGGTTCCATCGTGTACCATCTTTACATAGCGAGTTTCCTTCGTGTCCTGGAAAGCTAGTTAAGCCGTTGGTCCCGGCTGTCATTTGAAGATCTTTCATTTGTTGCTACACCACAGTTTATGCATCTCATGAATCAATACGCAATTGAAACTTAAGACCATACTAGTTGACTCTGTATTAATACATAATACCCGGCGAAAGGTACTTCGTTCAAAGTGAATTCCCATGACATCCCCAACATGTGTTTTTTTATTTGGTTCTAATCGAATCGAACTTTTTAGTGTCAGCACTATTTAAGCGCCGTTGCTTTCCAGATTTTGCCAATAATTTCTAGAATTCAGATAATCTCTTAGGTTTTGAGATGTATTGCGAAAGGTACAAAAATAAATAATAATGAATACTGTTCGTTTCGATTTACGCAAATGTCTTTAAAAGTAGGTTTATTGACTACAATATTTCGTAGAACGGAATCTTATATTCTTCTTGTCAAACAAAAACATGAAAAATCTTTTAATTATTTGATTAATTCACGAAAGTTCTAGAAGAATAATAAAACTGTTATAATTCATTAATGAATATTTGAGATGTATTGCGATAGGTACAATATTAAATAATAATGAATACTGTTCGTTTCGACTTACGCAAATGTATTTAAAAGTAGGTTTATTGACTACAATTTTTCATAAAACGGCATCTTATGTTCTTCTTGACAAACAAAAACATGAAAAAACTTTTAATTATTTGATTAATTCACGAAAGTTCTAGAAGAATAATAAAACTGTAATAATTCATTAATGAATATTTGAATGTTACGAGCTAGTGAGAAATTTCTAGACGAGCTAAGGGCAGTTGTTTAGCCATGTCCTTTGAGAATTATTTTGACAACCTTCTTCGAGATAAATCGAAATTGCTGTACTAGCCAAATATATGCGAGCAGCGGCCGGCAAAAGTTGTATGAATATCCATATCTGTCGTGGTTCAGCGTCCAATTAAATTACATAGTAATCTCATATCTGTCGTGTAATTTAAATATGGAACGATCTTTTACTAAGAAACATGGCAACCAAGGAGGTAACCTTATCAAAGGTTTTATTTAAATTTCGAACTAGCTTGAAAATAGATAGCATTTGTCCATCAATGCATCTTTTGCTGGCCGCTGCAGTAATGTAATGTTTGTCTTTGGCACTTAGCGATTTTAGCTTTATATCAGGAAAATTATTTTTACAATCGATACAGTACTTCCTCCAACAATAAACAAAAAAAAAATTGCTCTTTGTATAAATTTAGTGTACCGGTTGGTACACTTCTGTTTGCGATTTTTGGGTAACAGATAAAAATCTAATAGAATATTCACAGATGTATATTCTTGCTTGCAACTATACCAAACTGTATTTCCAATTACACCATTGAACTGTACACTGTAAAAACTCAGAAAGCGTACTTAATATTTGTAAAGAGAAGTAAGTTGTTCTTAGTTCTGCAACAATTCTTAAAATGGATTCTCTGCTATGAAATCAGAAAGGGAACAGTCCCGAATATTTAGATTTATTTAACTGCCAACTCGAATGGCAATTTTTTTTAGCTTTAATATTAGTTAACTAATGGCGTCGTGTTGGAAATGAATCTGAATTAATAATAACATCTAATTGAAGATTGTTTAAACAAAGCCGATTTAACTTAACAATGGCCCATTAAGCTTTGTCTAATTTGCAAAATTAACGAAATTTACCGGCCTTGACTGTTTTGTGTGACAAAAGGGGAAATCTGAAAAGTAGAGATCATCATTATCTTTAAGATGGGAATTTGTATAAAAGATAATTGTTGTTAAACAAGAGGTTTTAACAAAGTGCCATTCCAAAAACGATTGTCGAAAAGTCAAAATGTAAGACACAAATCGTCTTAGAAAAGCAATCATCGCATTTGAAATTTAGAATTTCGAATGAGCGCGTCATTTTGGATCGCGTTAGTAATGTCTGTATTACGTGGTTGAAATAGGGGTCAATATGTACATAATTAGTCATTTGCTTCGACTCTGAGTCAAACATTTCGCATACATAACATAGCGTTTCTCATTCATTTAGGACTTTTTGACAATCGCTGTCACTGAAACCGCTTGGCGTCAGACGCTTGGCGATTCGGTATCGGATATTGCATCAAGCACGCAGTGCGGCCAGTTATTTATGAACATTTTACAACGTGTTGGTTCTCGCTAGTCGCTGTGCGCTAAAAAAGCCATCTGCCAGTGTGTTTACGGCCTGATGTCACTTTGTGTAGAGCTAAAGGTGAATATGGTGTGAGAATTTGAGAAGCAGGATAAAGCTTAGAAAATTATACCTACAGTCAGCTTCTTGCAATAACGACAATTCATATCTTACGTTAAACTGCCATTCGTGACGCATCTCAAATACCCACCCTCCGTAATAACAACAATTAAAAAGCCATTGTGTCTCGCGTGGATCCACGTTTTAGGCACTCAAGGGGTTAAAGCAGAAAGTGGAACGCCACGAATGAATCATTCTAGTAATTTGTAGTTAGACTTAGGCCTATATTCCAAGTCATATCCTCTAACTCGACTCCACCTTGATAGCTTGTTATATCGAGGGATTCTTCCGGGAGGAGTCGAGTTGAAGTACTCCAAACTGACTTGAATTATGAGCCATAGATTATAAGATATTTTGTATTAGGCAATTAATTAATGTATACGTAAGTAGTCGAATAGGACTACGAATTTTGTGATAAAACATCTTATCAAATAAAGAATTTTAATTAAATGTATGTGTACTTATTTCCTTTCCCAAACATAATTATCCCGAGAGGAAGTAAAAAAAATGGCAAAACTCTTTAATTGGCTTCAAAAATAGGTAATATTTGGGTTTTTATTTTATATTGAGTCAGCTATTGATCACGATATCGATATCTCAGAAAGTAATGGATAGATAGAGATAATTTAAATTCTATCATCGAAAGTGTTGCTACAGCGATAGAAACAAAAATGTATGGAAATGTCATACGCTATCGAATCATCACGTGTTCAATCCCTTACATTTATACACCATTTGAAATAACATTAAAAATTTCCGCAATCCTTTTTTTCAGTCCGTTCAACCGATTTTGAGTTCTACCCCGTAAACATAAGGATAGCATAAAAAGCATAAACCTGTTAGCAAAACTAACTGTTTACTACAGCTGCCATTTGTCATATAACCAACGCAATAGAAGTTAAAATCGGTCGAAAGGGCTGTAAAATGAGATTATTTAAATGCCTAATGTTATCTCAAATGGAGTATGGGCATTTCGACTATTCTACATCATCGAATGACACTTATCTAGAGCATCTGTTCACTTTTGCTTCAATAACTGACGGCTTATTTGTCGTAGGGAGTACAGACCTTGGCAATCAGTTCCACACCGCACTCTAGATGTCATCATCATCATCATCATTACAGCCGAAGGACGTCCACTGCCGGACATAGGACTCCCCCACGCGTCGCCACATTGACCGATCCCGTGCGTGCAGCATCCAGTGCCTGCCTACCTTAACCAAGTAATCGGTCCACCTAGTGGGAGGCCTTCCAACTCATCGTCTTCCGGTTCGCGGTCGCCATTCCAGAACTTTTCAGACCCATCGGCTATCCGTTCTGCGAGCAATGTGCCCTGCCCACTGTAATTTAAGTTTCACAATTCTTCGGACTATGACGGTAACTTTGCTTGTCCTGCCGATATCCTCATTTCTTCACTCTAGATGTGCGCATAAATACATGTGGCAGAGAAGCACTTTCGCTCAGCAAAAATTAAATTAAATTAAATAAACTTTATTTCAGAATCACTTTTAAACAATTCCATATTTGTTAGTAACAATGTAAACTTATAAAATAGTGTTAGTAATATTTATTCTAAACTGTGCGAGACACGCCGATCCCGGGGAATGTCTGTTTGACTGCGTGCAGTCGTATCCATCGCCCCAAGATCGGAGAGTCCCACCTATCAGCTAACGCTCTAAGAATGGTGTTGGGGCTGGCGCGAACACGGCGTAGCAGAGATGCGCATCTCTTGCGCATGATGGCCGCAAAACTATCAACGTCCGCGTCGGCAAACATGCCGGACGCGCTACAAAAACGCGGCAGCCCCATCAACATCCGGAAGGCGTTGTTATATTGTGTGCGCAGGCCACCATATGCCCTCTGCGTGAAGTCCACCCACAGGCTGCACGTGTAAAAGGATTGGCAGTAGGCTTTGAAAAGCGTCACCTTAACCTGAGCCGTACAACGTGCAAACCTGCGGGCCAACATCCCACATCGAACAGCCAGTGACCTGCGCTCCCGTTCTACATTAACATTATCTTTCAGGTCGTCTGAGATCCAATGACCCAGATACTTAAAATTTGCAACTCTTTTTAGAGGTCTGCCGCACAGCGTAACAGGTGGAATTGTGCTGTAACACTTACTGGCTGCTTTAAATATCATGAGTTCGCTCTTTGCTGCATTATATTTGAGCCCATGGGTCTCAGCGTACGATTCACACACGTTAATCAGTTTCCTTAACGCACTGATCGATGGGCTCAGCAGAACCATATCGTCCATATCTGAGCAAAGAGGTTTGAAAAATATTTAATACATGTTGCCGAGAAGCGGAAAAATTGACAATATACCTAAGGAAGTTAAAAGATTCGTTTTCCTGTAATTTCAGCTACATACTATAGTCCTCGGCATGTAATTTGGCAAGTTTCTAAATTAGTAGGATAAGTTCGCGCATGGTGCGCGAACTGACCAACCATCATATAGAGCGAACGGAACGTGGACGCAACGCGATTGGTCAATCGATCCTCGTGTCAATTGAACTACTAATCGCGTACTCGGAACGGTGCTAAACGTTCCCCGCATCCCGCTTGGTAACCAAAGATTCCTAAAAAACTACTTGTGCGCATCTAACGACTCTTGCCAAGTTAGGTGCCGGCAAGTATACTACTTATCACACTTCACACTAATATTATAAAGGCAAAAGTTTGTGAGTGTGTGTTTGTTTGTATGTTACTTATTCACGCTCAAACGTCTGGATGGATCTGGATGAATTGGCGCAGAGATAGATTAGCTGGAATAGCACAGAGGATACTTTTTATCCCGGGAATATGTTCCCTTGGGATAATTTTCAACATTCACGCGGGTGAAGCCGCTGGCAGAAGCTAGTTAATAGAATAAAATTAAGTATTACAAGAGGTGAGATACATAGCTACCTATGTTCTACAAAGATGACAGCAATCAAAAAGTGTCGTAAGATCGACTCATTTTGAGAAATGGAAATAACTCATAGTTACGATCGTCTGACCTTACCTGTCCTGAGGGCCAAGACTAAGTGACATCCCTTCAATAACTATAACTACTGTCAGAAAATTGAAAATGTACAGTCAAAGGTCAAAAGTGCATTCATAACTCCCAAAATTCAAATGGCTAGTTTTTGTAGAAGAAGTTAAATTATCCACAACTGATTTAATATTTTGTATAGAAATTAAAGTATAGATTATTCCTACTAATCGCGAAAAGTTGAAATTCTGCTGCCTACAAATAAATTGCCTTTTCTGTTTTGGTAGAGTGTGACTGCACTTTTGACCCTTATAGTAAAAGATTGATATGCGCTTGACAATTGCTGATGGAATGACACTATGAGCCCCTTAGTAGTCTAGTGTTAGCGATCTTTAAATTTAATTGAGCCAAAATAAGTAATTTTTCTGTTGGTAATTCATTTGGTTGGTCTGTAATTCATTTGATATTTTTACACTTGCAACAAAGATGGACTCCTACTTGACAAGTGGTAAACGATAAGTTTGCACTTCTCGTTTCCCGCCCGTTACAAGGTTTTTTTTAATTTTATTTTATTTGAGATATGTTTGCTCTTGACTCTAGTCTAGGTCAGAGACGACAGAGACAGAGTCAACGATGGAGTGAGTTTACCCAGACGAAGCATGTTCACTCTAACTTCGAAGAGATTCGGGTTGAATGCGTTCGGAAACACAGATGCAGGTAGTTTGTTCCGATTCTGATGTGCGCATTATGAAGGATGTTTGGAAGCGCTTGATGAAACCAGGTAAGGATGGTAAGATGCAATGATGATGGATGTCCGATGGTAGAAGGGACCGGTGGGATGAGGTCGTGGAGTTCTTGATCACACTCACCGAAGTATAGTCTGTAGAAGACCGACAAGCAGGTAACCTTGCGGCGATGAGCCAAGCTGTGAAACTTGGCATCCGCCAGTTCAACGTCGCCAATGAGCCTCTTAGCTCTGCGTTCCACCGAGTCAAGCGCGGCAAGTTGATATTTAGCTGAGCCAACCCAAAGGTGACTGCAATACTCCATGCAGAATCGGTTAAAAGCTTTGTATAGAGTTAAAAGCTATCCAGGAGTAAAGTATCGCTTCACTCTATTTAGGATGCCCACTTTTTTGGCCGGAATTTGGGCTTTGTACTCAATAGGGGTGCCGAAGTTGAGACTGGATGTCAACTCCATGCCTAGGAGCTAAATTGCATAAGTAGCATGGCTCATGGCATCAAAGGCAGTCCATTTTCGAGTTCAAGATAATAAAAATCTCCTAGGGTAAGTCCTGCTATTCTATAAACTGTGTTCTTTAATTGCTTTTTGTGTAACTGTGTATTTGATATGAAAATACAAGCGGGTGAGTTTACCACCTTTTTAAGCATTTTTATTTACATCACTATCCCCGCTGAAATACCCTCCAAAGGTTTTAGTTTATTTTAGTTAAAATACTACACTAGTAATACGTAGTTAAAATTGAGGGTTCAATGGTATATGTCATTTGGTATGAATATTGAAAAAAAAACATGAAAGAGATACGCATTAATCAAGCTATACATAAGTGTTAAATAGCTTCTTATAGGCCCAAATATTTTTAACCCCCGACGGAAAAAGAGCGGTGTTGTAAGTTTGACGTGTGTTGCTGTGTATTTGTGTGTCTGTCTGTGGCATCATAGCGCCTAAACCAATGAACCGATTTTGATTTAGTTTTTTTTTTGTTTGAAAGGTGACTTTATCGAGAGTGTTCTTAGCTATGTTTGATTAAAATCGGTTAAGCCGTTCAACAGTTATCCGCATTTTACTCTTTGAATCTGGGTTTTTTCGCAAGATATCGTGTCATAATTACGTGTTTCGATAGATTGACGATTGAAGCGGATCTACTACTAGATAAATTATGAAGTGTGAAATAAAAATACCGGCGGTTATTTAAATTTTTAAATTTTACTTGACCATTTGGGAAGATACCGTTATTGCGTAATTTTTTAGGTAATTAGTTCGTCATAAAAATATTCGCTGGTTCACCTGCATTTCTTCATTTACAATCTATTTTATCTATCTTAAAGTAACTTAGGTAAGAACGAAAAACTAAATATTTATTGTGACCCGCACAGGAGACACGAGATAAATATGTGATAAATATATATGATATGAATATATATATATATATATATATATATTGATAGATAAACGTGGGGTTAATAAAATATAATCTATGAAAGTCTACTTTTGCTCACATCAGCTAACGTAATTTACGACTAAATTAATGTCTATCAAAATTGAGTCCCAAAATAGTTAAGGGACTCAGAGAAAATTAGATGGAAAAAATTAGACTAATTCTACGAGTACATAAAAAAAATAATTTCAATTATAATAATATTAGGGCATGATCAAAAACCTTGGGCGCTTATTCAAATTGTGTTTGAAGAAATTATCGTTTTTTGCTGAGGCAATTTAATTTTTATTAGGTAGGTGTTCAAATCTTATAAAAAATTAAATCGTTTATTTAGGTTTAATTTAAAACGGTTGGTAAAAAAACACTACTGGGGATTTTCATTTCATTTCCAGAGTGAAATTACAAACATGAAATTTCGAGGAATATGTATTCAGAGTGATGTGAAAAGCTGGAACAAGATAAGATGACCTGAAACCCTTCAATAGATCCGTAAGTAAACTTTATGTTGCTAACACATCGACAGTCTAAATAATAAAACCAGCCAAGTGCGAGTCGGAATTAGTTCGCAATAAACGTTTTGACTTTTACTTTGACGAAGGGTTCCGTACCGTTATCACAAAAAACGCCAAAAAAATCACGTTTGTTGTATGGGAGCCCCACTTAAATATTTATTTTATTCTGTTTTTAGTATTGTGGCAACAGAAATAGATCATCTGTAAAAATTTCAACTGTCTAGCTATCATGGTTCATAAGACAGACAGACGGACACTGGAGTCTTAGTAATAGGGTCCCGTTTTTACCCTTTGGGTACGGAACCCTAAAAATTAAATAAACGCATTAGAACAGAAAAATCTTTTTATGAATTAAGAATTTGAAATTAAGTATTTTGTTTGCATTAAAGTTTTTACTCCAAATAATCAATTCAGAAGCCAGTCCTCTGTCAGCAACTTCAGATTATTGACACCTATCACTACTTATGTTAAAAAGGTAAAAGTGATTTGGAAGTTTGTAATCAAATCAGCCCTAACTACCCGTTTCGACGCTTATAGTCTGCGCCAAACTTCTTGGCCGCCCTGAAGTTGGTTTACCGGATGCGCGTAGCACGAAACGGTGCTGTTTTTGTATGAGATTTACTACTGGGCGACAGGCCAACTTCAGGGCGGCCAAGAAGTTTGGCGAGAACTATAATTAGCAGATACAATAGCGTCAAGTGTTAAACATCACTTTGTTGCACTCAAAGGGTACTACAATAAGTAGTATTCACATTACCTCGTTTGGTACAATAAGAATTTCTACAGTTGCATCAATGAAAGAAGTTGTGAAATATTTCCTTAAATGTTTATCTATAGCCTCACCGAAATTATTTAGTAAAGGCAACTGCAGTCTAGGGACCCAACCAATGAAAACAACTTTAGCGCAATCTAAGCATATCATACAAGCAGAGCTCGTGGCTAAATAATAACAGCCGCACGGGTCTTCAAGGTTAAGCAACGTTTGACGATGTCGGTCCGTAGATCCGTGGACCATTTCAACATACCGAGTTTCCTCCGTGCCTCGGAAAGCACGTTAAGCCGTTGGTCCCGGTCATTTGAAGATCTTTGACAGTCGTTACGGGTAGTTAGAAGCCTGAGATCTGACACCAGTCTTGCTAAGGGGTATCGTGTTACCCAGTTACTGGGTTGTGGAGGTCAGATAGGCAGTCGCTCCATGTAAAACACTGATACTCAGCTGAATCCGGTAAGACTGGAAGCCGACCCCAACAATAATTGGGAAAAAGGCTAAGCAGATGAGAGCAATTAAAATCAATTAAGCACACAAGCATTAATATTTGTTTACAAAACCTCGTTTGTAATGCTTAGTGGAATCACTGTCTGAGCTAACCACAAGCATTATTGTTTGCCGTCTATTGTAGCTGATGTTATGGAATGAATGCAATTATTTCAACGGTATGAACACACTTGGGATGAAAGGCGAGCGGATAGACTTTGTGGGTTGAACATTACCTGGATTTCGAGTAGGTATTAGAACATAGGTCATAGGAATACTTAATTTTTAATTAAGTTTAATTTAATTTAATTTGGCTAGTTTTCAGTGTTGACATATTTAATTCGACGATAATTCGATAACTGTTGACATGTTCAATTTGACTGATTATATTATTTATTTAACTATTTATGCACACACACATAATATACAGACAAGAAGAAGAAATAGAATAATAGGTACATAGGTGATGCTTATTTCTATAGAAATCTCTTCCAGCATACCTGCGAAAGGAAAGATGAAAAAACCGGCCAAGTGCGAGTCGGACTCGCGCACGAAGGGTTCCGTACCATTATCGCAAAAATCACGTTTGTTGTATGGGAGCCCTACTTAAATCTTTATTTTATTCTGTTTTTAGTATTTGTTGTTATAGCGGCAACAGAAATACATCATCTGTGAACATTTCAACTGTCTAGCTATCACGGTTCATGAGATACAGCCTGGAGACAGACGGACAGACAGACAGACAGACGGATCGCGAAGTCTTAGTAATAGGGTCCCGTTTTTACCCTTTGGGTACGGAACCCTAAAAAAGAGATATAGACATAATGTGTAGAGTTGAAAAATAACAAACATAAAACGATTCATAACTAAGTAATTAAACAATACCGATAACAAATAAATATACTTACTATCATAAGAATATATACAAACATATTTGTAAAATAAATATTAAAACAATAAATACTAATACCTACCTATATATATAAAATAATAATACATAAATATGCAACTATGACGGAATGGAAAGGTAGTGGTCTTTCACTCTTCTTTTAAAAACTGCAATTGTTTTGCAGTCCCTAATGTCAGGCGGTAGAGAGTTCCACAATCGCACGGCGTGCACAGTAAAAGAGTATGAGTAGGAATCGATAGTGTGGGAAGGGATATTAAGGATATTTTTAAGATGAGACTTGCAAAGCGCATCGGAAGGACGGGAGTAAGAAAAGCGTTCACGAAGGTAGGAAGGCGTTTTAGGATGATGAAGGATGTTAAATAATAGACACAATATGCGAGAGTTCCTGCGAAGTCGAATAGGGAGCCACTTGAGTAACTTGCGAAAATCTGAAACGTGATCGTACTTATATAATTTTGTCTGGTTCAATTTGACTAATTCTAAGTGTATAATAATAACAAATTAAGTTCAGTAGTTTTAAATTTTGACATGTTTAATTTGAGTAGTGTTTAAGTGTTGACATATTTAATTGGTCTGATTTTAGATTTCGACATGTTTAATTTGCTAAATTCTGAATGTTGAAATTTTATTCAATAACAATAATTTGACAGTTATTATAATTATGATTGAAATTCTAGTTCGTACTATATTTCATTGTATCGTTTTTTATATATATATAAAAAACATATATGTACGTGTTAATAAATAAATAAATATCGCGTATCGTATGGCAATTATTTCTCATGATTTATCTTTATATTCTAAATATGTTATCTAGAGCTGTGTATACTCGGCAATGTGTAAGCTGGTTGCCTGTAATTGGGTGTGCATATTTGGTATGCATTGCAGAAAAATTGTATTTTGTATGAATTTTTTACGTTTTGGTTGCCACCATACAAATCATCTTACACAAAACGTAATAAATATAATAAAATATAAATTATCGCAATAACAAAGCAAAAGCTTGTAAAATCTGGCAAAAACTTGTCCTTAATAATCTGAACAAGTCGTTTGTATTTTTTTCAAAGCAAAAAAAAATAGGTATCCACTCAATTTACATCATTCGTTGAAGTCCCTCTCAAGTACGTACTTTGGCATTTCCACAGTTTTACTAATAGCTCTTTGAAGAAACCGTACTCGTAAAAGGCTTTATTTATTTTATACTTGCGTTTCAGCTTTTGCCCGGGGATAACTTAATTTGTTTTTTTTCCTTTAAAATTCTGAAGAAATCATACAATTTTAAAATAAAATTAATTTGAAAAATTAAATCAGTTATCAAAAAATTCAAGAAACGTGGCCTCAATTTGCAAAAAAATATTTGCTGACAAAGCGGTGAAAAATCCAATCGTCGATACTGAAACTTTTAAATATCTCCTTGATCAGTGCTTTGTAGTATTTGTAACCTTCAAGTTTAAGGGTTCAGTACGTCCCAACGACGACTTGCGACGAGGAGCAGGTTCCTATTACGTCGCGCAATCTGCCTGTTTCACTGCCACAAGGGTTTTTCTTTTGAACGGTAATAGACACTTTAAATTTTCATAGGATAAATACAAGTTACTGGTATTCAGTAGCATCAATTTGAAAGGTATTCATCCCCAGCGTATCTGGAGAAAAGGCTTATCGAATGACGTAACGTGTTATATAATAACGAAACGTGGTACGGGACCTCTAGCGCGTGAGTTCGACTCACACTTGATTAGTTTTATACGGTGCTATCGTTTCTTCAAGCAGCTAATGAAGTCTTAAGTAATTTTCTATCCCAGCAAATTTTTAAACCCCGACGGCTGTTCAAACATCAAACGATGTTGGACCAAGATCTTGAGTGGCAGAAAAATCTTGTAATTTTAGCTTTAAAGACGCTAAGTACTTATTAGCGCTCTTATAATAGGGATTCTTGATTATGAAAAGATTTCACGATCGAAATTTTCAAAGGAGCTTCAGCCAATATTTTAAACTAGGTTCTGACAGTGGCTTTGGCCGAGTTAATCGGAAATGATCCCAAAGGAACATCGGGATTATATTTGAAAAGTACAATCTTTATTCCTATTTCCTTCTCTAAGATCCAATTTATCGCTATAGCAAAATTAGAAAAAAATTGGTAAAGCGGTTAAGGTGTCAAAAATTCAGCTTGACTGCCCTTCTTGGGCACAGGTTTTACGTTGGCTTGCTTCCAAGCCTTCGGCACTTTTCGGCACGTCCTTTTGATGTATGCGAATATCCGACATACTTGTCACACATCCATTAGGAGAAGGAGAAGAAGGAGGCTGCTGAAAATTCAGATAAGATGGTTCCGCAAAAATGGAGGCAAATAAGTTTGCCTGCTCCTCAGCGGAGTGGGCCAATAACCCGTCAGGTTTCAGTAGTGGTGGTAGTGAGGGGCGACAGAAGGTTTATTCGACCGACTTAGCCAGAGATCGAAACGCTTTGCTACCCAGTGGTTATTAAGGTAGTTTGTTCCCGATACTGCTAATGAAGTCAAACCGTGCTCTTCGCATCACCTTTTTGCAGGACTTGGCACCCCTGTATAAGGTTCTCTTCTTCTGACTCACGTCATTTGCCTTGCGTGTTCGAGCGTCGACCCATGCCTGGTAAGCCTTGTGTCTAACCGCGTCGGCGCGGTTACACTCGTCCCCAAACCACGGTCTGTCGATGTTAGACATTGCTACGTCAGAGAAAAGAATATAGTACTCCATTCCCCGCCGCAACATATCTGTCACAGCGTCAGCGCATGACGATGGTTCGTCAACGATAGCTTGCGAAGAAAGATCGCATCCCATCCCAATCAGCAGATTGGGATGGGATGCAGAGGCACCCGGCGGGTATGGCTAGATATCGAAACAGAGTATCGGTCTGGATCTGTTGTCAGCAGAAGGTCCAAGCAATTGGCTTTGTGCGAATCAACATATAGTACCCTCGTTGCCCCCTGGACCAGCTGGGTGAGATTTAACGCTAGCGCAAGCCTGTGCATCTCTCGCCTAGCATGCATTAGTGCACTGGTTTGGGAAGAGCTACTCTTGGCGGTGTGTATTAAAGTCCCCCAGTAGCACTAATTGGGCGGAAGGGTACCGCTGCTGTGCTACATCAGCCGCCTCACTGAGGTACTCTGTGAGCCTGGTTGTCTCCATATCTCCGCTGTGCAAACGGTAGACATAGGCGTAAATAATCTTATCCAGCCCTATGTCCACCAGAGCCCATAACACTGAGAACCTGGAGTCTTCAAGGTTACGGAGACGGCGATAGCAAGTATCGTCCCGAGCATACTGCATGTACACCCGCATGTTGTATAAAATTGTGCTCCAGGGTAAACCCTGGGTAGGATAAGTACGACACGTCTGACGGACTTCCTATCTGCGTCTCCGTGAGGAAAAACAGTGCTGGCTTTTCAGTCTCTAGGTGATGGTGGACTGAGTTGAGATAGGAGTGCAGACCTCTAATATTAGTGAGGTGCACTTTGTGGGGGAGGGAATGCAGCCGCTCTTTGGTACCCTAACAAAGGTTTTATGTGAAAGTCTATACGTTTAGATATTTGTATGTTTTTTAATCGATCTTGCCTCAACGGCATAACGGTTAGTGATGAAATTTGGGACAAGGTAGACCATGACTTAAATTAGACCACAGATAATAATTATAATACTAGCATACAGATGCCTCATTCCATACAAAGAAACCGTGCCGACGTAACTAGCGTATTTCATCTGATTAATCTTGTTATTTTTGTAAGTACATCAATCGCGTTTCACGTCAATAGATGGTGTTAGCAGCGACTTGCAACTAAAAGGGTTTACTAGGTTCGTAAATATTTTTTTCTTTAAATACAGTGACGGTTCGTTTTATAGTATTTTTTTACACGTTTTCACAGTTTTTTTGCACCAAAATGTGTTACAATGCAAATTTTGACAATCGACTGGAATGCCTCAAAAATTTAAAAATGCGCCATCTATTGGCATCAATTTTAAATAATCCGTTCAAATAATCTTTGAAATGTGAATTAAAAGCCCAATATTTTGTACTTAGGAGAGTTGATTAAACAAGAACAATTTTTATGTTCAATTCCAGAAAATGTTAATTTTATGTCGCGCCATCTAGTGAGATTTATTTGAACCAAATTTTCTTTCTTAGCAATGTGACCCCGTGATTAGGCTAAACTTTAGCCTAATTCAGGCCTCTAATGGATAATTTTATCCGGTATTACATTCCCTTGGACATTTTGAATTTTTGACATTCACATGGACAAAGTCACTGGCAAAAGATAGTATGTATCTTAAACAGAGGAGGATTCTACCCAGTGGCGTAACAATAGGGCGACAGAGGGGCAAAATGCCACATGCTTGAGAGGGCCCCGGCCAGAGAGGACCGGGAGTCCGTGAAAACATATTTATGTTACGTATTAAATCAAGAACATGTACCAATTATATCCAAAAATATTACATTCGTAAGAAAAAGAAATCATTCAGTTTTAAAACGCATCCATTGGGCTAAGCGCATTTTATGCCGAGACATTTCTTTGGAGATGCGTGCTAGTGACGCTCGGCTCGGGGATTCATGCTTTCTGTTTTTCGTAAATAAGATGGGTCGTTGTTATGAGAATTAGTTGTTTGTCCTCCTCACAAACAACTAATTCTTTAGGCACCATCATCGGGCCTCAAATTGTACAGTTACGCCTCTGATCCTACCTCGGATTTTACCTATTTTATTCACGGTTGAAAGAAGTTCCTTAGATAATGCTCTTCTTTGACAAGAAAACCGCGGGACCGTGGTTCCTTACGTTGCTATATTAAACGTATGATTTTTGGTTTAGTCAAAAGAAATAAAGGTTTGTCTCATTCAGAGATTTGTAGACCGTTTTCTTAGCATCCGGGTAAAAGACACTGGAATAGCACTAAAAACTCCACAGTATCTAAAGGGTTTTTATATCTTACGCATATAGGTAGATTCCAACTTAATGTCGGCCTGGAACACTCCGTGATATGCTGTGCAGTAGCAAATTTATGTGAAAGCGGGATGGAGAGTGAGTTACTGCGTAGCAAAAAGAAAACTGCACAGTATTCCCTTCGAACCTGAATAAGGCAAAGCTGCTGAGTATCAGAGATGGATAGGGCACAGAATAAATATACAAACAGTATGGAAACTACCTACAACCGCTCGAAACGGCACACTCACACAAACATACGCATCGACGAGACCCCTAAGCGGCTCGCACTACTGACAGCACCGGCGTTTCGAGCGTTTGTAGGTAGTTTCCATACTGTTTGTATATTTTTACTGTGGATAGGGCGAGGAAAACTACAATAACATGGTGGTACGGAAGATTTTCATTTTTTATTAGTCGGGGTACCAGCATTATACGAAAAAAACGTACCGAACAATGCCGTGTGAATGTAGCCTTAAGTGAAAATAGCCGTAGTTTAGAGTCAGCCCACACCCCGCAACAAGACGCGACAATGATAGCGAAACATTTATAGTTCTTTATTTACTACAAATTATTGTTTTTTTTTCCGATAAGAAAAACATTTTTAACCTTACCGTGCAGTGCAAAATTTCATCATAAATGCTTTAAAAATTCAGTTGCAATTTTTGACCCGAACATCATACATACATACATTGCAAGTTAATGAATAAAACACAATAAAAAAAAGCTTGTAAAAAGGGTACATGATGAGAGAATTCGAATACACCCTGGGGAATTTGAAATTCGAATTTATTTGAATTCTCTTTATGAAAATGTATAACTTTTTGTGTAGTACCACAAAATAGAAACCGCCGCCGCTTTCATCCTTTTGTGGTAGTACCTACCTACCTACCTAATTTCTTCTATCATTGTTCAACCCTTCTTTCAAATTTTGTACCATATAATATTATGTATGTATGTTTACGAAGGTATAGTATTTTATATAGCTATCTAATTTTTACGTATTAATATTGTTTAATGTAGCCGTACACCATAGGCTACCTACCGTTTTATTTTAAGTTATTTAAGTCCAACCAAAGGTTGTCAGGTAGACATCGCTGTCAGCGATAAGACCGGCTTTGTAGTATTAAGTTGTTGTAAAATATATGTGTAATTACTTATTTTGGTGTACAATAAAGTATATTCTATTCTGTTCCACATAATGTTCTATTTTGTGTTGATATTTAAGGAGGAACACGTGGCTACGATGAAGTAGTCAAGTGCACCTCCTTCACTTAATATTCAAGATCGACGTATTTGACTGTTATTAAACAGCCGACCCCAAGTAACTAGGGATAAATACAGGAAGATGATGATGGGTCTATTGGCCGCAAATATCGCTTCGCTTTCAATGGCATAATGTTACTTGTCTTGGGCTTCAGGGCCTCTGATTTGCTTTTGGGATTGAAGCACTTCGGCGATGAAGTTACATGGGTCGATCTTGAATGTTAATTGATGCTTAAGTGGTCCGCCATCCACGGACCGACCTCGCCAAGCGTCACTTCTCTCACTTGACAAGCGACCTTCCATTTCATTACGCGACTCCCTATTATTATTATTTTTATTCGACTTACCAAAAAGGAGGAGGTTCTATGTTCGACATTATGGTTGAATTTTATTTTTGTGTTTTTCACGCATATCTCCGTCAATTTTGGACCGGTTTTGAAAATTATTTTTTTGTTTGAAAAATTATGTACCGAAATTGGTCCCATTTTAGTTTGGTGAAGATCTGATGAAGAACTTCGAAGATATACAACAGAACTCTTCAATAAATTAAGGCAAAACTCTCGGGATTGCTGCAATCGCACGTATGTTTATTGTTTATACCATTTCATAACATAACATCACGCCAGTATGCTCTTATGGGGTACGCAGATCTCTCATTTCACCGGTTATGTTCAAGTTTCATGATATTAGGGTAATCTATTCTGGCGTTATAGATACCTTACTAAACACCTTGCCTATTATGTAGGTACAACTAAAAAGTGAAAAATAAAAAGCATTTTAACAAAAAAAAATACTACCGACTTCCAAATAAAAAAACTACAAAGTGAAAAATAAAGATTTTTTATTTGGAAGTCGGCAGTATTTTTTTTGTAAATAAGCTTTTTATTGGTAAACATGGACTTTTTCTTGGCTCTTTGGCTAGTTTAAGCAACATCAACGACAAAGCCAAGTCAATTATAATTATATTCCTTAGAAATTTTCGGTGCCGGACCTTTAAAAGGTGTACCAGGGGTTGGAGGCAAAGGATCTCATGGTGACATGGAGAGGGCGACTGTCGCAACCCAGCGCTGGGAACACTACAATTGTGGTGATAAGGCCCTTCTTTGAGGAGTGGCTTGAGAGGTGTCACGGCGTCCTCACCTTCCGCCTGACGCAGGTCCTCACCAGACACGGCTGTTTCGGGAGGTTCCTGTTCAGAATAAGGCAGGAGGAAACGCCAAGGTGTTACCATTGTTGAGTGGAGATTCGCACGTTTGCTCATGCGAATCTCCATACAAGGCAGTCAGTTAAGGCAAGCCAGAAACAATAATTCTCACGAGAAATCGGGTCCGTGGGGTCGCCACTGCCCACCAGCTTGCCACTAATCTGCTACTGGCAGACCTAAGGTTCATCGGAGCGTGCAAGCCCCACCACGAGCTTAAATATACTGCGGTGGGATTTATTATTAATCCATTTATTTATTATCTGTTTACATTTTGAAATATTATTCTATTCAAAATAAATTAAAAAACATATAAAAATAGTAGCCCGATGGTATAGGGAACAGGGTCCAAGCTACCGGTGGTCAGGTCTCTTGAGAGAGGAACCTCCTGACTAAACGCACGGTGTCCAGGAGTACCGCTTTCCACTTTGATCCATCTGCTCAACGAGAGCCTCCTCAGATGTTCGTCGACGAGCGACGCTCTAGTCCTAGGGTAGGCAGTCACTTCATGTAAAATACTGGTACTCAGCAGTTTCCAGTTATACTGGAAGCCGACTTTAACAAAGTTGAGAAAACGCTAGGCAGATTAGATACGTATAGGATCCCTTCTTTGAAAAGTCGCGTCGCGTCTCGTTGTGAACTGACCCTTAGTCTTTTCAGTCAGCTATTGTTATGTTGTCAACGTGAACCTATTGTTATAAAAATAAGCGGAATCTTTATAGGCAGGGTACTGGTCGTCCTTTTGGCCGCGCGTTATTAAAAAAAACATCGGTTTATACGGGGTGTGGAAAGGTTAGCTTGAGTTTTTTTGGATTTAGATAGGGCTTGCGGCTCGTGTATTAATTTGTAAAAAAAATAATTAATGAATTATCGTAGAGTCCTTTGGTATTATCATGACTTTCACTTAAATCAACAGTAATATTTTTTATTACAGAATTGTGTCTCCAAACAAGAATTCTACAGAAAATAAACTTAATTTTGCTTCAACAGCGCAAACACTCCCAGCCATTAAAATAAGTAGTGCTATTATAGTGGAGCTGTGTAATAATAAATGTCTCCGAAAGTATTTTTGTAATTTTATAGTCCAAACTAGCTTCTGCCAGCGGCTCCACCTGCGTGTATGTCGAAAATTATCACACGGGAACATATTCTCGGGATAAAAAGTATCCTATGTGCTATTCCAGACTATAATCTATCTCTGTGCCAAATTCCATCCAGATCCGTCCAGCCGTTGGAGCGTGAAGAAGTAACAAACATACAAACACACTCACAGACTTTCGCCTTTATAATATTAGATAGTGTGATAGTGTGATTCCAAATTTAGGCTATTTTACCCGACTGCCGAAGGCGGGTAATGTGTTTATCAGTCTATGTATATATAAGTATGTAAGTATTAAGTATGTAAGTATTTATGTATGTTTGTTTGTTCCTATGTGGCGTTCTAGAAACCAAACGCGTTGACCGATTTCGATGATTCATACGTCAATCGATTCGTCTTAACCCCGCGAGTGTCACTGGCTACATTCAAATTGGCAAATAGAAAAGTGGCGGATTTTGGGCGCCATATTTCTTCCAAACCCATCGTGTAGGATATCAAAATAAATGGTTTTAAGAGGTGATTTCAAAAATATATAACACTTATATGTTTAAATGTACCCAAATCTTAAAAAAGATAACTAAAAAGTTATAAATAAAAAAAGTTAAAAAAGTCGGGCTTTTTGATTTTTGCATTAACTTTTTTTATTTCGTATTGTACTAGTGATCGCTCAGTGGTCAAAATTTCCATCATCAACATCTTGCCCTTGTCCCATGTTACTTGTGTTTGTCGCAACACGTTTTCTTCTTCCATTTATCCTCATCACATAATCATATCAGGACAAACGATACCCTTTCAACTTTTTTTAACTGGCGCCACTTTAAAACTTCCGCTAATATACTAAATTCTCATTTTAACCACTGTCGTCACTCCGTACACCTATCTCAACATACACATCTCTGCTACTTGCTATCCATGCAAATATGATCGATTTTATTTTTAATAATTACTTATTAAAAATAAAAATCTTGATGCTTTCTGCAATCTACATAAACTTATACCAAATCTCATAATTCTTTGTAAGCTTAAATATGCTCCACCCCATACAATGTAAATCCTACTTTTCAACACCCCGTACACCCGGAGTTTATTTGATTTTATTGGGACACGTAATGGTGATTTCTGTTTTGCATTCCGCTGGCCTTTGTTTTTTGTCTACATTACATGTGAGCAGGGCAGGGTTAATGTTTTCCGCAAACAATAGAAAGGGTTAACTTAGCTCCATCATGCGCTGATGAAATGTTGTCAATTTCATCGTGTGTTAAATATCATGTGATTGTGAGGCTGTGTTTTGGCGATCTTCATGGTGGACATCCCACCCATACGCACTAAACGTTTTGAGAATACTTTTATTATGCGTACAGAGGCCTTAGTGCGAGTTTTTACTCACGCTCAATCGCGTTAACGTAAACGATCTCTTGTGTCAAAATGTATACAGAAAAACAGGTTTTGCCTTGCTGTCACCAGACGGCGCTTATCCAGTTTCAATAAAAATTGGCGTTAACGTTAACGCTATTGAGCGTGAGTTCAAACTCGCACTAAGGCCTCAGCTAAGGAGTGGAATTCTCTGCCGGAGTCTGTGTTTCCCGATAGCTACAATCTAGGGGTCTTTAAGTCAAGAGTGAATAGGTTACTTCTAGGCAAGCGTGCTCCATCGTCAACCACATCATCGCTTACCATCAGGTGAGATGGTTGTCAAGCGCGAGCCTATATCAAAAAAAGAAAAAAAAAAAACTTGCTCTTCAATTAGCCTTGAATTACTGATTTGAGAGAGGGAATGAACTTCAGAGACTTTTATTTTATTTTATTATTTATGTATTTTCTTTCTCCGTAAGTGTGTCCGTGGCATCAACAGTGGGCCCTATCAGAATATCAGCGCAGCGTTATTTCTTTTTCGAAAATCGTTGCATATGCTGAGAAGATAGGAGCCTTTTTGGTCTCGCAAGAGGTTTTTATTTTAATTATTGTAAAATTTTATGCTTTTTCTCGTGTCTCCTGTGCGGGTCACAAGTAAATATTTTTCTTTCTTTCTTTCAGATCCACCACGCGGGCTTTTTTGTGAATGTCACACATGTCTTCGAATTTTTGGTTCTAAGACACTCAGTTTTCCTCACGATGTTTTCCTACAACGTTATTAGAGCAGTTACACGAAGAAGCAGCAGATCAGTGGCGGCACTGAGTATGTTCAGTCATTTTCAGATAATAAAGAGGTGAAATTGTGTTTTATTAAACTGTAAATATCAAGTTTCTGGATCATCATCATCAGACCACTTTTATTATGCGTACAGCTAACAAACAACAATCTGGGGGTCTTTAAATCAAGAGTGAATACGTTATTTCTAGGCAAGCTTGTTTCACCGTCGACCACACCATCGCTTACCATCAGGTGAGATAGTGGTCAAGCGCGAGCCTAAAGAAAATAAAAAAACAAAATTTTATCTAACCGTTTAACTTGGAGATGTTAGTCTATCGGGGTGTCATTGACCTTTGCCAAAAATATTTTTAGACAACTTTAGCCTCTGTCTGGCAGGACAATAGCCAAAAAACCGGCCAAGTTCGAGTCAGACTCGCGCAGGAAGGGTTCCGTACCATTATCCAGTCCAGTCTCTCCGGGAGGCCATGGTGGAGCTCTTGAACCTGTCCTTGCAGGCAGTCTCCGAATGGGGCGATGCCAATCTGGTCAAGTTTAATGCTGCTAAAACCCAGGCGTGTCTTTTTCCGCTAAAAAGAGCCAATTTCACCCGGCTCCAACTTTCCGTGATGTAACCGTGCCAATAACGGACCATCTTGAGCTTCTTGGCGTTACGTTGACATCGACTCTCAATTTTGGGCCGTACATTGAGGCAAAGGCTCAGCTGGCTGCCAAAAAGTTGGGGATCCTTGCGAAGGTGAGAAAGTAAAGCTGCTCAACTTGTATCAAGCGCAAGTTCGATCGTGCATGGAGTACTGCTCTCATCTCTAGGACGGATCAGCCAAATACCAGCTTGATGCACTAAAGTCGATCGAAAAGCGGGCCAAGAGACTCATCGGAAATGAGGCACTGGTCAAATCAAAGCTCCAGAGCCTTGAACATCGTCGCCGAGTTGCCAGCTTGTCGGTTTTTTATCGGTTACATTTCGGGGAGTGTGCGATGGAATTGCATGATTTAATTCTGCCCAGGCCGTTCCATCATCGGACAACCAAACGCACGGCGATGCATCATCGGTACATGGTGGACATCCCACCCATACGCACAAAACGTTTTGGGGACACTTTTATTATGCGTACAGCTAAGGAGTGGAATTCCCTGCCGGAGTCTGTTTCCCGAGCTACAATCTAGGGGTCTTTAAGTCAAGAGTGAATGGATTTTTTCTAGGCCAGCGTGCTTCACCGTCGACCGCATCATCGCTTACCATCAGATGAGATAGTGGTCAAGCGCGAGACTATAGAAAAAAAAAAAAACGCAAAAACGGCAAAAAAGACACGGTTGTTGTATGGGAGCCCAACGGTCCCGTTTTTACCCTTTGGGTACGGAACCCTAATAAACTAATACATTGTAAGTATCGTAAACCTACATCTAAACCAATATTATTAATAGGTTTAGCTGTTTGTCTGAAGGACGTAATCTTAAGAAGAACTAATCCGACTACAAAAATTGTTTTACCGATAGAGAGTTACAATGTCTATTTTCATCTGGAAAATGTTATATAGGCCACGGGGTCGATATGAAAAATATATCAATAAGTACCTTTTATTCATCCTATCTTACTAATAATCATCATCATCATATCAGCTGAAAGACGTCCACAGCTGAACATAGGCCTCCCCCAAGCGTCGCCGCAACCTTCAGCAGGTCATTGGTCCACCTGGAGGCCCTCCAACGCAACGTCTTCCGGTTCACCGTCGCCACTCCAGAACCATTCTGCCCCATCGGCCATCCGTTCTGCGAGCAATTTGCTTTGCCCACTGCCACATAAATTTGGCAATTCTTCGGGCTATGTCGGTAACCATGGTTCTCTTACGGATCTCTACATTTCTGATTCGATCACGCAAGGCAACGCCGAGCATAGCCCTCTCCATTGCCCTTTGAGTGACTGTAAGCTTTCTGATGAGGCCCATTGTAAGCGACCACGTCTCAGAGCCATTTGTCATCACTGGCAACGCACACTGAGGTAAGTTGGATGAGAATACCGCGCAACTTCCCGAACGCTGCCCAGCCGAGACCGGTTTCGACGGTTAACCTCTTTCTCGATGTTGGCCCTACCCAACTGGATCGTTTGTCTCAGGTAGACATTGTCATCCACAACTTCGAGTGTAGAGTCTCCGATCTTGATAGAGTGGGTGTTACATGGTCATTTACCATGACCTTGGTTTTGTCCATGATCATTTTAAGACCCACTCTTTCGGAAGCTCTACTGAGGTTATCGAGCATTGTACTGAGGCTCTCCATGGTCTCAGCCATTATGTCGACGACTATGTCGTCGGCAAATCGAAGGTGAGTGGTGTACTCGCCATTAACGCCTAGGCCTCTCCAGTCCAGAACCTTGAATACATCTTCCAGCGCAGTAGTTAACAGTTTTGGAGAAATGACGTCGCCCTGTCTCATGCCACGCTGGAGAAGGATTGGTTTAGAGGTCTGATCCAGAAGACGGACTGACATGGTGGCGTTTTTGTACAAACACATCAATGTGTTAAGGCGATGATAGCTCAGTGGTAGTGACGTCGGATACCGAGACGAAGGTCGCGGGTTCGAATCCTACAATGAGCTTGAGCTTTCGGTGAAGGAAAACATCGTGAGGAAACCATAGCACGGTGGTAGGGTACTTTGTAGTACCCGCCTGGCTGGCAACCACCCTCAAGTTGAAAATCTGTCGCCAAGCACCTTCCGGTGTGTTCCGACAGCAGCACTTGAGAGCCAGTTCCCTTCTAGGCTTTGTGTGCTTACCACCATCGGCCACATCATCACTGACCACGGTGAGATTGTGGTCAAACACAGGCCTATACATAGTAAAAAAAAAAAAAAAAAAAAAATGTACCGGTGGTGGATCTGGCACCGTTGGAGAGACTGCAGTACAGCCCAAGTCTCGATCGAATCGATGGCTTTCTCGTCTACAAACGCAGAACAGAGAGGCAGGTTATGGTCTTCGTTCTTCTGTATAACCTGCCGCAGCGTATGAATGTGGTCTATGGTGCTAAAGCCTTTTCGAAATCCGGCTTGTTCGGGAGGCTGGAAATCGTCAAACCTGCGCGAGAAACGATTCGTGATGACTCTTGAAAACAAATTGTAGACATGGCTAAGAAGTGAGATGGGCCTATAGTTCTTTAGCTGGGCATTGTCGCCCTTCTTGAAGAAGAGTACCAACACACCCCTGTACCATGCCTGTGGCGTTTTGCCCTCGAGTATGACGGAATCAAACAGCTTCTGAAGGGCCTTAAGAACCGGTTTCCCTTCAGGAGTTCGGCCGTGATTCCGTCGTCACCTGGCGCCTTGTGATTTTTAAGCTGTTTCAGAGCCATCCTAATCTGGTAGAGGCTGACGTCCGGGATATCTTCGGTATAGTGTTGGGTCAATCTAGCTGTTGGGTCGTTTAGCAACGGGCTTGCGAATTGATGTGTACAACTGCCCATATAATATCTCGATCTTCCTTAGAAGCTACGGTTTGGCGGATACGATCCTGCCATTGTCGGTCTTCAGTTTTGTGAGCTGGCCCTGCCCAATAGCCGGATCCCTTGAAAATACTTTGGAGCTTTTATTTCGCTCAATCGCGTCTTTAATACGCTCGCATTTAGAGATCTGTATATTGAACTGCCGGTATTTGCACGCCTCATCTCAAGACTGCAGGATCATCTCACGCCTCTCCTTCATAAGCTTCAAAGTAGAATGAGAGAGCTTTTTGATTCCATCTGTACGACGGGTTTTGAAAAACCAAGACCCGACCGAATGGACAGCTTCCACGAACCCATTGCTGTATTCGTCCACAGAGCTCCCTAGGCGCTCGAAACGATTCTGGAGTTCGGGCTGAAATCTCTCGGGGTTTTGGACGTTTTTTCAACGGTGAAGTTAGTTTTATAACCATGCATGTGTCTGGAAATATCCTCATACATGGTTTCTACCACGTCGTCGGGGTGTGTCGAGGTTGGGGCGTAGACCTGTATGCAACCTGCTCAATTCTTTCTTGAGTTCGGCTATCTTCTCGTCGGTCTGGAGTGTACGCGTGTTATACGTTGCCAGGTCCAGTCGTCGTTGTTATTGGGGTAGCCGGGTTCATTCCGGAGATTCTTCGCACCAAGGCCTTCAAGGGCTTCGGCAAGGCCACGCCATCGCTTCGTAGTCGAGGGTAGACGGGCTGCCGGGCACTCGGGCCGTTTTTTCTTGGTGCTTTTCATTTTGGTTTGGGAGGGTTTGCCGTAATCACCACGCTTGACAGGCGGGTTGGCGATCGCAGTTTTTCTTAAAGTGCACAGAGAATGCTGCTGCCCATTCTATGGTATTCCCCTTAGTCGCTTCTTACGATACCCACGGGAAGATATGGGATGGTGAAATTCTTTACGTCCGACCGCATACGGCACTTCTTACTATTATTATAAAATTATTCACTAAACATTTTTTTTAAAACAAGCTTTTCAGCAATTCTTCTCAGCAAACCCTTTCATTTGATACCCATATCATGGCAGTGCATAAAAAATAACTAGTCCGCCATCTGCCATATTCGATTTAGAATGACGTCACTTAGCTAACCATGCATTGTCATCCAAACTAAAAGTGTATGCAAAATTTCATCTTAATCATTGGAGGATAACTGCAAGTTGCTCATTTGCAAGATTTGACCCGAACACACATACATACATTGCATGTTAATTAAAAGTTTATAATAATGCGAACGTTTGGATGGATAAATATTTGTTACTCAATCACGCCAGAACTTCAGAACGGATCTGGATGAAATTTGGAACCGACATATATTATAGTCTGGACATATATTATACCACTAATAAATTTCGCAACTGCCTTATTGAAGCAATAAAGAGCCTTTAAATTGTTATTTGATAGAATGTGAAATTATTTGTTTCTTTGTTTTGTATCGTTTGCTCAAAACTAACTTTCTACTATATATGATGTGGATAACGGTGTAAGTTGCGCATTTATATAATGTTATTATAGTATTAGTCATAAGTTTTAAATGTGTAACTGTTGGTTATTCCTAAATAAATAAATAATAGCACATTGGCTTTTTACAAGCGTTTATTTAACTTGCAGCAGAAGCCAGTTATTAAGTAAATATGGCTGCCAACGCAGCTTATTCATATTATTATACTGGTATAGAGATACACTATCTACTTGCTTGCCGAAAAATGTTTTATCGGCGGCGGCGGCTTATCCATCCTATCTTACTAATAATGCGAAAGATTTGATGGATGATATTTGTTACTCAATCAGACCAGAACTCCTGAATGGATCTCGATGAAATTTTATCGGATCTGATAAGATACATTAAAGTCTAGAATAGCACATATGCTTTTTATCCGTAATTATGGGTTAGGCTTGCCTTTGTACATAAACAGTGTATTGTATTTTTATGTTTTTTTTTCGTTTATTATAGATAGGCTCGCGCTTGGCCGCTATCGTACCTGATGGTAAGCGATGATGCGGTCGACGGTGTAACACGCTTGCCTAGAAGTAAACTATTCACTCTTGACTTAAAGACCCCGAGGTTGTAGCTATCTGGAAACACAGACTCCGGCAGGGAATGCCACTTAGGGGTGTCCATTTAGAAAATACATCGATGTTTTTTTCGATGCAATACATCGCAACTATGCATCGATACTTTTCGATACATCGGTTTAAAACATCGATGTTATCCTAAAATCGAGTACTTTTTCTAACATTATTAAAAAATTATTAACAAAGGTAAAAAGTGTGAAAATATTCTTTATTTTTATTACAAAAAGTACAGTAAAGCCTATTAATTATGTATACACTGTGGAACCTTTTCATACTATCACTAACTCAATAGTCCTAGTACATCGAAAATATATCTACTTAACTTATTGTGACATAATGAGTAGAGGCGTCTGTAAAAACGAATAAATAATCAGCCAAAATAAAAATCCCAATAGAACACTGGAAATAGGCCCTATTTCCAGTGTTCTTTTGGAAGACTTTGCAAAAACTCACAATCAAAAACTCCAACGGTCGATTGATGTTGTCAAACTTATTTTTTAATTGTTTGTCTGTCACGCACTGACGCAGTGTTACCAATGTCAATTTCTAGATTCCGCCAACCGCTAACTAGCGCCACTAATAGGTTTTATTTTTGTCCTCTAAAATAAGGCAATTGAATCATTATAATATAATCAGTAGTTAGACAGTTACCATTTATTCGATGTTTCATGAAATACATCGATAAATCGAAGAAATCAATAGCTTTTCAAAACATCGGATCGATTCGATGTATCGTAATGTAAACATCGAGTGAATTCGATGCATCGACGTATATCGAATATCCCTAATGCCACTCCTTAGCTGTAAGCATAATGAAAGTATTACCAAAACGTTTAGTGCGTATGGGTGGAATGTCCACCATGTACCGATGGCGCACCACCGTACGTCTTGTAGTCCGATGATGAAACGGGCTAAGCGGAATTAGATCATGCAATTCCATCGCCATCCTCTGTTTTGTGTACAATAAAGAATAAGAATACTTTTTATTCCGGTATAATGTTCTTTTGGTATAATAAAACACTTTTTCAGAAGCAAGTTATTAGGCAAATATGGCTGCCAAGCTTGTTCACAGATGAAACATGGTCCCATAGTCAGATCAGTCAGATCTTAAAATCCTGCTCCACCTCGAATCATGTATTTGACAATTATAATGTGTTATATTAAATTTTTTTTTTCTTAGTTGTACCTACCTACATTGTTTGTTGCATTCCGTGTGCCAAATAAGTATGTTTTGTTCTTTCTTTTCTTTATTGACAACTAGCTTCTTCCCGTGGCTCCGACCGCGTAATAGTAGTTTATGCAATGGCCATATAATAGGGGTTATTAAAACACGAACGTAGGTTTATCAAATGAGGCGAAGCCGAATTTGATAATAATATTACGCGAGTGTTTTAATACCTAATTATATGCCGTTGCATACACTACTTTTCTTCACTCATACAGTTGAAATAAAAAAAAGTGGAATGGGAAAAATATTTGGTATGGCGGGCAATTTAGATTCTCATTGCGCTGCGCGCGCATCCACAGACAATGAAACTACAGCCCATACGCGCCAGAAAATTAAAAAGTAAAAGTGTGCTATAAAAATTAAAAAAGTTATTTTATGATGCAGTTGTTTGAAAATCGAAGGAAAATGTTGAACTGTAATGGTTCTTTTTTTAATTTTACCTATCCACGAATATAAAGTACGTGTTTATACAATATTTTTTGAATTCGTATTTGGAACATTACGTTGTGAGTGTAGATAAAAGTGTTTTACCATCCCAAGGTTAAAAGTGGTTTACCACTACAAAGTATCGTATGTACTATTTATAATATTAGTATAGAATCGTTGTCATTGGGACTCAGTCGAGTGGAGGTCCTTATAACAACCTCCGAATATGGGCCTAATAGGTTGACCCTTTTGACCCAGAAACTCACAAATATAGACACCCTTATCTTAATGTCCCACAGTTATTACAGCGCTCCTGTTCTCTAAGTTAACTTTTATAAGGCACTTTCGCCATTGACGCCATTTGCAGACTCTTACAAGTTACACTTAAGATTGTAGACGTAAAGCCCTTGAGAAATTACTTACAATGAAATAGTAAGTTGTGACATCATACCATATGGTACAGGACGATTCAAACTTAATAGCGGCCCTTGTGATTGTTGCTGTTGCGTTGTGTTATCTATTATTTTTCTATTATATTCTTGCTTCAAAGTGATACTTACTGCGCAGTAATTTCATCCCTCACCTCGACTGGTTCATTATTTCCATCAAAACGCGGAGTGTCCCGAGCCGACATTAAGTTTGAATCGAACTTTAAATGTAAGTAAAGTTAGAGAAATTAATAGGGATGTTTCCTGGGTAGAAAAATGATAATTCTATTGAGTCCGTCAGTGTGATTATCAAATAATATAAAAGTATTTTTTGCTTAATCAAATAAATAAAATTAACAAAGATAATGCGCACCAAAGTTCAGGAGTGGGGGCTTGTGACGTCACTTTGTCAGTATAAAGTGTAGCACACCGTGACGTCACACTATATTTAAACACACTGTATCGTCATTTTTTATTTTTACGTGTCCAATATTGTTAGGTTATCTAACTGACGGATAAAATAGATATGTTTTGTCATCAATACTATTGTTTATCGCTTTGACAAGAATTTACACTAAATTAAAACTCAATTAAGGTACTATCTAACAATCACATAATAGACTTTCGATAGATCCGAGCCGCAATCAATGTTCCTTCATTCCTGTGTCCATTTGCTCGAAAATATACAGCCAAATCAATCTACGCGCTCCCATCGAAAATGGCGTGGAAATGGCAAAGTTCAGTTAAAAATACTACCGACTTCCAAATAAGAAACTACAAAGTGAAAAATAACTTTATTTTTGGAAGTCGGTGTCCATAACGCAAAAAATTGGTACCTACCAAAGACACCGACTTCCAAAAATAAAGTTATTTTGCACTTTGCATATTTTTTATCTTTAGTTAAATTGATAATTAGGCTCTCCCTAATTGTAATTATGGGACTTCAAAATGATGTCAAGAGACGCTTTAAATGTATGTGTGTATAATGCATGTCGTTGTCTACCCCTTCGTTATGTAGGCGTGTTGTTACGTTATTTGAAGTTTTTGAGATTCTCGGGACCTCAGGATCCCGGACCTTTGAAAAGCGAACCAGGGGCCGAAACCTGGCAGAGGTCTTGTTAGACATGTAGCTTGAAATGTGACACCATCCATCAATTATCCCTTTATGCACTATGCAAGTTCACCCAAGGATAATCCCCGGCTGGTGCAGGACTATTTCAAAATATGGAAGGACTATTAGTCCCTCCCTGACCACTGTTGATATACACGGCTTTAAAATGGCAGGGAGTTACTTCCACACTCAATTATTAGGCCCCACATAAATATTCGCTAGCATTTTAGTGACGTAGCGCCAAGGGGGCAACATATATGGAGGTGCTTGAAGAGTGGAAAGGTAAACCACGGCTATCAGGAAAATCCCGGCAGAACAGTTCAGATCCCTACCAGTATCTTACGGGGTTAAGTTACTTATTAAGAATTCAGGCGCAGAACGCAGGCGCTAATTTTGAATACGAGGTGTGAGAGTTTGTTTACTGGGTTGGACAAATCGTTATGGAGTTTTACCACCAATGTAGAATTTCTTAGTACCAGCTTGGAGTCCGAATTTGTGCCCTGTTAATGATAATAGGCATGTATTATTGTAATTCTGTATGTTTGAGCAAATAAAATTTCTTATTCGAATTCTTCTTATAGGCTCGCCACCACAGATATAAATCTAATTCGATGACGCGATTGTATGTACTTCGCGTGTCAAAAAACCGGCCAAGTGCGAGTCGGACTCGCACACGAAGGGTTCCGTACCATTATCGCAAAACACTGCATAAAAATCACGTTTGTTGTATGGGAGCCCCCCTTAATTTATTTTATTTTAATTTATTAATTATTATTTTTTGAAGTAAATATTACACTAAACATTCTGTGAATATTTCAGGCGTCTACCTGTTACCGTTATTAATATCGAGCAAAAAACGGCAAAAATATCACGTTTGTTGTATGGGAGCCCCCCTTTAATATTTACTTTATACTGTTTTTAGTATTTGTTGTTATAGCGGCAACAGAAATACATCATCTGTGAAAATTTCAACTGTCTAGCTACTACGGTTCATGAGATACAGCCTGGAGACAGACGGACAGACAGACAGACAGACAGACAGACAGACAGACAGACAGACAGACAGACAGACAGACAGACAGACAGACGGATCGCGAAGTCTTAGTAATAGGGTCCCATTTTTACCCTTTGGGTACGGAACCCTAAAAACGGAGTAAAATTACGATCCATGATCGTACTATGAGCTTTTCATTTAGCATTATCGGCACCGGAAATCTACCGAAATCTAGAAAAATGCCTTATTATGTCATATCGAGAAAAGACCTGCCTGTAAAGACTGTATAGAAAAAGTTGGCCGAGACATTGGATATGTTTTCTTTCATTGGTATGTAAACTTGTTCACAAATTGTGTGTGAAAAAGTGGTACGCTTGGTTTTCATACAGATGGAGGACAAAGACAAAGACAAAGATATTTTATTTCAACTAGGCCACCAAGCGGCACTTTTGAACGTTACATTAAAATGATTCTACCGTGCATTCGGAAAGTAGCTTGTTATGGAGAAGAATGCATAAGAAACTCCATACTTACTCTTTTTAAAAAAAAAAAAGTTTTCTTACAATATTTAGGAACATAGGTACATACTTTATTAAATTCATACATGTGAGGACAATGCACACAGAATAGCACTACCCACTATACCACCTACAGACATAAAGTATTAGAAGTACTCACACATGTACTGCGCAGTAATATAATAGATACTAGAAAAACATTAACATCCGAAGCAGTCAAGTTATGACCAATCCCAACTGACGGCGTCCGTTCACGAACATGACGCATGAATTGGCACCACCCAGCTCAACCATCATGAAGGGAACCGGGTGATCCAACACATGCGCCACCATCAGAGAGACATTTGAGAGAGCATGACACACTCAACGGCCAGGGCACACACAAGTCAACGAACGACGCATAGGTACAGTAAATGGTAGATTTACAGTTGGGTACATAGTACTCACACACGTGCTGTGCAGTTATACAATACTAAGGAAATTGAGTTTATACAATGCAAATATTAATAATTCATACAGTCTTCAGCAGGTCCAACAATACCTCAAAACAATAATGTTCTGCATATCACTTGTTATTGCGCCCTAGTGGTTGTGGATTGTGGAGCAGGACTTACGTTAGTG
The DNA here is from genome assembly GCA_945859665.1 of Anorthoa munda. NCBI lineage: Eukaryota > Metazoa > Arthropoda > Insecta > Lepidoptera > Noctuidae > Anorthoa > Anorthoa munda. The sequence goes on along the minus strand of OX243896.1, from coordinate 7,204,510 downwards.
AGGGACTTGCGTTATCTAGTTAGATTTATCTCTGTGCTCGCCACCTATTAGATATACTGCGCGTACAAATAACGGGCAAAAAATTGGTGTACCTGTTACAAATAAGCCTCTGCCCAACGCTGCAGGGAATACAGGTTATGTTAACTTTTTTGGATTACAATAAAGTATTTATTTATTTAACTACACACTATCTTACAGGTTGAACCCAATTACTACTTTACTTATCTAAATTTTAATTATAACTAACAAAATTCAACAAAACTCTTGCGAATTCACTCCAATTGCACGAAAATATGTCCAGCCTCTAATGTAATTCGTTGAGCACACAGATTGTGCGGGTGAGTGCTGTTTTTGCCAATAGATTGGTTCTAGCAGCAGGCACGGCCAGCAGTGGCGGTCGATCTGGCACGCACAGCTTCAGGTGACACAGCACACCCGGGTTATGTGCTACTCCATGCAGCAGCTTTAGTGCATACGCCGCGAGTGTAAATTCCCGGCGTACTCTGAGTTCGTTGTACCCCACCATTCCCAGTACAAACAGTGTAGGATACATTAGCGGGTAAAATGGGTATTATATTAGTATATTCAATTCTAAGTTTTATTTTAAAATAAAGTAGACGTTTACATATTATTAACACGCTAATATTATTAACCTTTTAATGCCCAATAACGTGTTACGTTTCACAAATACCAACAAAATTCGCTCTTTGAATTTATATCGAACCCTTTCAGCAATGTTATCAAGTTTCTACACAAGTAACAACTCTCGGTTACAGTCAATGATCGGCTATTTGATATTGGGAATAAAAAAAGTTAATTAAAAATATCAAAAAACCCGACTGCTTAAAAAGCAAACTAAAAAGACGTAAACAAGAAGAAAATCATGCTGTGCAGTCGGAGGATACATATTCGCGAGCTGGCGGATCAAAACCAGATGTATCCTCCGACTGCACAGCATGATTTTCTTCTTGTTTACGTCTTTTTAGTTTGCTTTTTAAGCAGTCGGGTTTTTTGATATTTTTAATTAACTTTTTTTATTTATAACTTTTTAGTAATTTTTTTTTAGAATTAGATACATTTAAACATATAAGTGTTATATATTTTTGAAATTGCCTCTTAAAATCCTTTATTTTGATACCCCACAAGACGGGTTTGGAAGAAAAAACTTTTTTTTTCCCCCACAAAATGGCGCCCAAAATCAGCCATTTTTGTTTTTTCCAATTTTAATGTAGCCAGTGACACTCGCAGGATTACGACGAATCGATTGACGTAAGAATCATCAAAATCGGCCAACGCGTTTGGTCTCTAGAACGCCACATAGGAACAAACATACATACATACATACATACATACATACATACATACATACATACATACATACATACATACATACATACATACATACATACATACATACATACTTACATACATACATAGACTGATAAACACATTACCCTCCTTCGGCAGTCGGGTAAAAAATATGAAAAAATGGGGCGAAAATAAATCACTTTTCCGACGTAAATTGTTAAAAGCCGTTTCAACCAACAACCCGAAAAGGAGGAGGGTCTTCTGTTTTTTTTTTTCGGGCATAACTCCGTCAAAAAATATTTAGACGGGTTTGCAAAATTCTTTTTTGTTTGAAAAGGTATACTTTCAAAGTAAAAATAAAAAACACAAATCAGAATTTGATGATTGTATTCGCGTTTTTTTGGAAAAATAAAAAACACGAATCACAACCCATGGAAATCGAGGGAACTCCTCAATTGGCAGCAGATAGCGATTTTACTATTTAACCGACTTACCAAAAAGGAGGAGGTTCTATGTTCGACATTATGTTTGTTTTTTTTTTTTTTTTGTGTATGTTCACGCATATCTCCGTCAATTTTGGATTGATTTTGAAAATTCTTTTTTTGTTTGAAAGAGTATGTTTCGAAATTGGTCCCATTTTAATTTGGTGAAGATCTGATGAAGGACTTCGAAGACATACAACAGAACTCTTCAATAAATTACGGAAAATCTCTCGGAATTGCTGCAATCGCATGTCTGTTTATTGTTTACGCCATTTCATAACATAACATTACGCCAGTACGCTCTAAAGGGGTACGCAGATCTCTCATTTCACCGGTAATACTCTAGTTTCATGATATTCGGGTAATCTATTCTGGCGTTATAGGTACCTTACTAAACAACTTGTACAACTAAAAAGTGAAAAATAAAAAGCTTTTTGCAAAAAAATGCTACCGACTTCCAAATAAAAAGACTAGAAAGTGAAAAATAACTTTATTTTTGGAAGTCGGTGTCTATAACGCAAAAAAATGGTACCTACCAAAGACACCGACTTCCAAAAATAAAGTAATTTTTCACTTTCTAGTCTTTTTATTTGGAAGTCGGTAGCATTTTTTTGTAAAAAGCTTTTTTTTCAATAAAATGGTAAGCATTTGCACTCAGAAAGTATCATTTGGTGAAGTGGAACTGATGAAGAAGACCACAGATGAAGAGATAAAAATAAATGGTACTGATAATATAGAAATGGTACCATCGAATTGATCTGAAGGTGAAGCCGGAAGCCCGAAGGTAGGCACTGGAACTCCGTAATAAAACAATGTATCGTAGTCGTGTTTGGGCTTATTGGAATTTAAATGTACTCTGGCTATAAATGATTTGCATGGTAATATGAGGTACCAAGTACCAACACGAAAAAGAGAAAAATTAAAAACTTTGCTTCTAAAGCAAAACACTACAAAGCGAAAAATAAATTTGTTTTCCGGCGAAAAACAAAAAAAACGGCCAAGTGCGAGTCGGACTCGCACACGAAGGGTTCCGTACCATTATCGCAAAACACTGCATAAAAATCACGTTTGTTGTATGGGAGCCCCCCTTAATTTATTTTATTTTATTAATTAATTATTATTTTTTGAAGTAAATATACAACTAAACATTCTGTGAATATTTTAAGCGTCTACCTGTTGCCGTTAAAAATATCGAGCAAAAAACGGTAAAAATATCACGTTTGTTGTATGGGAGCCCTCCTTTAATATTTACTTTATACTGTTTTTAGTATTTGTTGTTATAGCGGCAACAGAAATACATCATCTGTGAAAATTTCAACTGTCTAGCTATCACGGTTCATGAGATACAGCCTGGAGACAGACAGACAGACAGACAGACAGACGGATCGCGAAGTCTTAGTAATAGGGTCCCGTTTTTACCCTTTGGGTACGGAACCCTAAAAACAGTAGATACTAAAGACACCGACTTCGGCAAACAAAGTTATTTTTCTCTTTGTAGCGTTTTGCTGTAGAAGTTGGTTAAATTATTTTGTTAAAAAGTTTTTCATATTAGGTTTGTTAGTATTTTCTTATTTATTTATTTATTTTATTTTATGACTTAAGAAAACTTACAGCTAGGATACAGATAGTAGACAGTTAGTGAAGGAAGGCCAATTAAAAGTTTTCACAGACAATATTAAGGTAGCACAAGAAACAGTAGACATGCAAGAGCATTCTTGCAGACATAGAATTTTTTATTATTTTAGAGACATAAACATCATCTAGGTTACACTAATGACACACTAGATGGATTTTTGAGAGCATTTTTTTTTAGTCAAATCTTAATGTAAACAATTTTTTTTTAGTTAATTTTTCTTGTAAAAAAATGCTACCTTAAAAAATAAAAACCCGACTGCTTGTGATTTGTTTCTTGTTTACGTCTAATAATACATACCTAAACAAGAAGAATCATGCTGAGCAGTTGGAGGATACATAATCACGAATTGTCTGACCAAAACCATAATTATGTATCCTCCGACTGCACAGCCTGATTTTGTTTTTTTTTATTAATTATAGACTTCACAGAAATTTTTCAGACAACCCACTCGGGATATATTTTTTAACATATTATATTTGATATAAAATGCTTTATAGCCAATAAACAGAAGGGTGAAGGTCGCTCCTTATCGGGACTCCCACCAATAGACAATGGAGGACGTATTTACTCTTGACTTAAAGACCCCTCGGTTAATGTGATTAATGCTACAACTATACATCGAGTTTTAGAAAGATACTGTTCCTGCATAGGTGCATCTCTGCCGATCCCTTCGGCTTTACAGGCGTGATGATAAGTGATTTTCCTGCACTAGCTGACAGAGGCAATTTTCTATACTTAGCAGAATCTTTTCTAAAACTCGATGTACTATATTTAATTGTTCAGAGCCGTAAGGTACAATTAAATGAAAGCGAAAGGCAAAAATGTGCTTAGAATGAAGAAGGATGAAAAGGAAGAAAAATATAACAGGAAGTTCGCCGATAACTTCAAGGCCAATGTTAAGCTGTTCTGGAAACAGGTCAGATTGGCTCGCGGAGTGACAACATCGAGCATGAATGTAATAAGAGCAGAAGATGGGTGCTTATTGAGCGAAGATTGCAAGGTCTTGGAACGCTGGAAGGGATATTTTGAAAGTTTATTTAGTTGTCAGGATAGTGTGCAAGGAGTGGGTAACTGGATAGAAGCCAGTTGTCAAGACCCAAACTCAGACGAAGAGCAAAAGCATGAGAGAAATGGATGTGAGATTATAAAAGCCCTGAGTGGGATGAAGATTGGTAAAGCTGCAGGGTATGACCGAGTATCTATTGAAATGCTGAAGGGCGGTGACGGGGTGGTAGCAAGCAGGATTTAGAGAGGGAATGGGTTTATTGAATCAGATCTTCTCCTTAAGGTGCATAGCCGAAAAGCATCTGGCAAAGCACAATAAAGGCTTCTGTGCTTTCGCTGACTTGAAGAAGGTTATGACAGTGTGTGGAGGAATGAACTATGGCCGACGCTAATCGGGCACGGTGTGGACTGGCGCTTGGTACGGGCACTGAAATCTCTATATAGGGATTCCAGTGCTTATGTTAGGCTTAATGGGGCGTATACGGATTGGTTTTCCATCTCAAGGGGTCTTAAACACGGCTGTGTAGTGTCACCGTGGCTGTTCAACTTGTACATGGATAGTTGTCTGATAGGTTTGAATGAGCATGAGTGTGGATTGAGGGTGAATGAGTTGCCTGTCAAATGCCTTCTCTATGCAGATGATTAAGTTCTACTTTCATCGTCAGCAGAACAGTTGTAAGACATGGTGACTGTGATGAATGAAGCTTTTAAGTTAAAAGGGATGAGTATAAATGTGAACAAGACTAAGGTAATGGTGTTTGAAAGAGAAGACGATGTATTGGACTGTGAAGTGTAAATAAATTGATAAGAGCGTGGAGCAAGTGAACGAGTTTGTATATTTGGGAAGTATGTTCACATGAGAAGATTGAAGAGGATGTAGAAAGGAGAGCGAATGCAAGGAATAAAGTGAATGGTGCTATACATGTGGCTCGACTCACCGTTCACAACAGCGTGGTGGTGCCTACACTTATGTATGGATGTGAAAGTTGGGTATGGCAAAAAGACATGAAAGTAGGATTAATGCAGTAGAAATGCATTCCTTGCGAATTATGTGTGATGTAACTTTAAATAATAGATTGAGGAATTATGTAATAAGATAACGTTGTGGTTAAAAGAAGATGTAGTGATTACAATTGAAAAGAGTATGTTAAGATTGATTGGCCACGTTGAGGGATGAATGAAAGGCGACTAACGAAAGGTATTTACAAGGCAGACGTGAATGGAAACACCGTAAGGGGGCGCCCTAGAAAGACAAACGTAGACCTTATTGGTGATGTTGTTCAGAAGGGCCAGGTGCGCAGTACTCATTACCGGCGTGTGTGTATGACTAGATGTGTGAATGTGAGTGAAGAAAAAGAAGTATATAAGGATCGTAGCAGGTGACGTTCTGTAGTTTCTGACTACCCTCATGGGCAAAAGGCGTGAGTTTATGTAAGTATGTTACGCATTAAGTTCTAGAGTTTATAACAAAATTAATAGTATAATCTCACTTTATAAACTTAATAAATGTAACTTGAAAAATAAATTAACTAATTGGCTTAAGTCTTTGAATTATGAAGAAACAGAGTAAAATATAATCTAATATACAGATAAGTAAATAAATTTTATGTAAGTGGAATCAATATTGTACACAGATTGATGCTATAATGACATGAGAGCGGAGAGCCGCCGAATCCCGAAATACGAGCTAGTCTCAGTTTGGGAATCAGTGTTTTATTTATAATTGCCCCACTTTCATTTTACTCATTTACCATTACCATTGTGTTGCATTGATTTGTTTATTGTACTTTTTGAAAGAAATAAAATATTTATTTATTATTTATTTATTTATGTAGAACCGTAAGGATCAAAGAGACATACTCGAAGCAAAGTAAGTTATAGAGAGAGATTTTCATTTGACAATTGACCTTTTGTCGCTTTGATTCACGTAGTTACGTTTGAGTTCGCGTGACTGCGTGCGCTCCTGGTGGGGCTGTCAGTTCACAGACGCGTGCTTTTGACCAAATTATCTGTAGTTATATTGTATATAGTTATCTTGATAGAAATTAGTGCATTGCGTTGTGGAGATACGCATCTAAAAGCTATGTACTTATTAGATCGACGCATCGCTTCGTTTTGCCTTTCTAACTTTGATTTAGAAAGGCAAAAATGACAAATCCCGGAATTCTGATTTTAGCATATAAATTTGAGTATTTGACAAATTCTAGCCTGAAAATATGTAAAATTTTGGCTTTAGAGTATGGTTTAAGACATTGTTACTCAAAATACTCAATTAAGAAATTGGCCTATAAGCTCTTATATTCACGAGAGCAAGGAGCTATATGTGCACCTGACAGAGCAATGTATCACTTTTGAGGTGATCATCGACAAAATAAACAATAAAACGAAATCATGTGGGCGCAGGGATGCTAAGATCATGTGTAGTGGAGCCTTGGAAGCAGCGGAATCTTATTGTATGTAAAAATGTTGGTCTTTTACATTTACAACCGAAGACAAAAAAATACTTCGTTCAAAGACATTTCAGGGTTTCGTACCCAAAGAGTATAAACGGGACCCTATTTCTAAGACTCCACTGTCCGTCTGTCTATCTGTCTATCACCAGGCTGTATCTCATGAAGCGTGATAGCTAGACAGTTGACAATTTCACAGATGATGTAAATATATTGCGGCTATAACTACAAATACAAAAAACAGAGAAAATAAATAGATTGGTGGGGCCATACATTAAACGTAATTTTTTTGCTGTTTTTTGCGATAATGGTACGGAACCCTTCGTGCGCGAGTCCGACTCGCAAATGGCCGGTTTTTTTAAGATTCTATAGACACACAAGATTCAGTCAAGGAATTTCATTGTTTTACTTATTGATATACCTACCACGTCAATTTGCCGTAGTTGTTAGAGACATTCATTAATTTGATCGTCGATAAACGATAGTTGTGATCTGAATTTACGGTTTGTTAAAGAGACAGGCAATTTGCTACCCTTAGTCTACATTAAATGTGTTTATAAGAAACTAGTCAAGAAAAAATATTTAAAAACGTGTCCAAAGTAACAACCCAGTTGCCAATTCGCTTAAAAAGCTTCTAATTTATAAAATATGTTTCATTTTTATAACGCCTCTGGTTTGACAGGCTATAATTTATCGCTTTTGTCGCAGCCTATGTCTAATAGCCCGAATCGATCAACTACAGTACCTGACATTGATAGCCCGCCCAATATTACAACGGCATTTGGCTTGTGGTCCAAAATTATAAAAGACAGCGGCCTCATCGGCGTTTTTTGCGATAAGTAAACCAAGGGAACCTACTCACGGGATAAAAATATTGTATGTCCTAACTCAGAGGTGGTTTATCTGTTTGCCAAGTTTCATCAAAATCCGTTTATTCTTATATTAAATACGAGGCATCCCTTTTTTTGCATAATGTTCCTTTTCCTAATATACTTTGGCATAACCGTTTTGGCATAATTTGTTTTGCCATAATAATTCTTTGGCATATTTTTTTGGCATACGGTTTATGTTGGCATAATTTTAATTCGCATAATGTTACTAGCCCTAATGACTATTAGCATAATAGTATTATGGCATAAAAAATAATAGGAATAACGGAAACAAATTTGATTTTTTTTTACGTATTAATTTTTTTATGACAAACGAATCCCTGCTAAACCGACTCCACGTAGTCTTGTCTGCCCTACTCCTAGAGTGTTATTTAAAGTCGTGTAGGCGTGGAAGCTGAGGAGCAGGTGGTTTTAACGCTCGCCGCCGTGGCTGAGAGGACTGAGCTGAAGCTGCTGTGGTGAGCGTTAAACACATCTGCGACGAACAGCTCGCGTGGGATCGCCGGAGCCCCGCAGCGCCGGAACCGTGACAGAAACCATGCCTGCTGCATGTTGCATGCTTGCTGCATGCCTGCTGCATGCATGGTGTATGCTTGTTAACATGTTTGCATACTGCATGCTTGCTTGCATACTGCATGCTTGTTCCATGTATGGTGTATGCCTGCTTACATATTTGCTTATTTGCTGCATGCATGGTGTATGCTTGTTTGCATGCTTCTTACAGAAAAAAAATACCAAAAACATTTTAGGAGTTAATTATTATGCGTATTTGTTACGCTTCAAAAAAATGTTTTTATATCATTATGCGTAAACAAATTTATGCTTTAGAATGTTATGCACCACATTATTATGATTAGAGTAATTAACCAAAAAAAAATGATGCGTAAAATAATGTTATGCGTAAATACAATTATGATAAGCAATAGTATGCCATGCTATATTATGTCTAATGTTTTTATGCAAATGGATAGGGAATCATGTCTCCCATACAAAACTTTATGGATATCGGCGTTTTAATAACGCGTGCCGTTATCGCACGACGTCACCCAGATGCTTTCCAAGTGGCCGCCACAGTTGCGCATATTGGCACTACCCGCTCCTTTTCAATATTTTGTCCCACACCCAAAAACACGTGTAGAAAAAGATAGCATCCCGCAGTGACTGACAGCTAAGTCGAAAAGGGTCCCCTAACCGATGTTCTTGCAATGTGTTCGAGACCGCAGAGCACGGAAATGCTGCGCTAGATGTGTAGAGAGACGGCATTACTATTAAAAGTGTTTCTGTTTCTTTCCAGAAAAAGCCAATCAGGACGCCTACAAGCCTTTATAATAATAATAATAAAAACTAATCCTTTATTATAGAATTTTATTTCATTTGTCATTTGCCAGATTGTCAAAAAAAAATATTAAACATTAGCTTACACTATAGCAAAACCCTTATAATAATAATAGGTAATAGTCAGATCATAAATGCCAACTCAATCTAAGTTATCCTTTATTATAGAATTTTGTATCATTTGTCATTTGCCAGATTGTCAAAAAAAATAATTGAACATTAGCATACACTATAACAAATTAACAACAACGTGTCGTTTCGTTTTGAAACAAATGTTCAATAACGTTTTAAAACATTTCATAACTGCAGTGTGGCCGCACCTTATGACTGAGTAAAGATTAAAGTAACACACGGCTTGGTTTGTATTGAAAGTTGAAAATGCCACCTCTAACAGTGGCCACCAAGGCGTCTCCATGCTCTATGATCCGCAGTCTGCACGAAACGAAAACATCTGGGCTACAAGGGCACTGCTGCGTCAAGGCTTTTGATCCTCATCTGTTTAGTTGGTCTCATTTCCCTTGAGAGTTCAAGGCTTGTGATTTTTCCGTGTTCTGATTTTAGGGGAACAGGTAATCAGAAACTCATCAAGGTTAAACACTTATGTAGGAAACGTGTGTGTTAAAGATAAGGTAGTTCATATTTCACTAACAACAATTTTCTCCTCAGGTTGGGGTTTCTTTTTTGTTCTTTTTTATTTATTTATTTACATAAATAACAAGCTATAACTGTCGACTTAACTGACAAAAACCCTCGAGACGATGATTCTACTGTTAAGTAGAAACTTCGTCTCGAGGGTTTTTGTCCACTGTCATAGCGTGGCGTTCGAGTTGAGTGGAGTGGAGGAAATTTTGTTCGAAAAGACTAAGAATATGGGTGAACCTGACTTTGAAACTGAAAAAGAAACCTAGAAGTAGTCTTGATGTGGAAGATGTAGGACCAAGATAATTGTAGTCTTGCTTACGGGCAGCTTTTATTCAGCAATGGGCACATAAAACTTAGAAGTCCATTTCAATCTACCTAGCATTTTCCCAACTATGTAGAGATCGGGTTCCACCCTAACCAGATGGAGCTGAGTAGTAATATTTTACATGGAGCGACTGCCTCTCTGACCTCCACAACCCAGTAACCGGGTAACACTTCTTCTTTTTTTCGAGTCGATGGAAAACTCTTTATAAATTTTGGGGCCAGTAGGTGGCCACCCCGATTGCGGCGTCAGTGGCGAGCATAAAGTCTTCCGAAGTACAGGTGTATGGGCACTTGGGACACTCCAGCATGTGTGCCATATTTTTCAAAGGGGCACTGCACTCACACTGGGTATCAGATGGGTCTATAAAACCCCATTCTGCCAAATTGTGTTTGCAGTGGCCTACTTGGGTGCGCATACGATTGAGTGCTTTCCATATAGGTCACTGCAGTTCACGTCCAGGTGGCAGGTATTCCTGGGGTTTCAAGAAGTCAGGTGGTGATAGATGAGCTTCTCTCCACAACTTGCTTTTCACAATAGGCGGTGGATCTTGGATAGCCCGTGTGCATCGAAGAAAACTCTTTCGAGTCTTAAGTCTACCCGTGGGTGTAGTGTGATCATAGAGACGATGTCGGGCATCGGATTCCTGGTATTTTTTCTCAAGCGCGCATGCGACATCCCTTCGTACTATTGGTGGTGCAATGCCAGCCAACGGGTATAATTTGTTGAGCGGAGTCGGTTTGAGGCAATCCGACATAATTCGGCACGTCTCGTTTAGGGCGATGTCGACTAGCTTAGCATGTACGGATCGGTGCCACATAGGACACGCGAATTCGCCAGCTGAGAGGCAGAGGGACATGCCAGTTGTCCGAAGAACATCGGGTGCTGCTCACCCGATAACACGATACTTTGGCAATACTGGTGCCAGATTTCATGGCTTCAGACTGTCCGTAACGACTGTCAAAGATCTACAAATGGCAACCGGCACGATGGAATCTCGGTATGGTAAGATGGAACAGACCTACTTCGGTTATGATGACACATAAAACTTTGATGACCATCTGCAAACTAATAATGAAACTCAATTTAAGCAGATCCATAACTTATAACCACTTTAGAGTCCAATTCAATATTTGGATAATCGAATGGAATAATTTATGCTCGAAAATTTCAGAAGCCCGCAGATCGGTTTTATAGCACATTTTGTTAATTGATACTGGTGATTTAATGGCACATTTTCATATAAATGGGTTCGGTGTGTTAATGTCTGGGCAACCTATTTGGTTCTTTGGAATTGTCAGGCGAGTACTTTGGTTTTTTCATCAGAAACTTTTTAGCCCCCGTACCATGACGTGTCAAAACTGTCATAGCTCGACTGTGAAAAAGGGACAGATGTATACAAGTCTTATACTAGGCAACTGGGCTTATCCCAGTTCTAAACACCCTTTGTGCCTATTGGCCTTTTTTGTTCTGTCTCCTGCTTGATATGGAAGGAAGTGGTTTTTTTTACTTTTTCCTACGTCTCCTTTATTTTTTTCTGATTAATTTCGTTGCGGGATCCAAGACAGGTAAATTCATTCTCCGGGACTTCGTCGAGCTTCATTGCCTCGGCGCTTTTCTGGTGGTCGCCACTGTTGATTCTGGCTTTCAGTAGTTGCAGTGGTTTGGGAATAGTGCGGTGGGATTGTCCCAACAAAAAAAAAGTCATATACACCTGTCCCTTAGGCACACTCAAAATAACCATGCTCTAAGAGCTTATGGTCACCCACCTGTACCAGTTTTGTATTATTTTATTTAAGTTTGTTTACTAATAACTAAAGTTTACTTAAATTTAAACTTGTTAAATGATAATGATAAATGAAGTTCGGTTAATTCTTTAACCGGACAAAGTTTTGTAATTTTTAAGCAAAACTTTGTTTTGTTACTAATAAGTAAAAGTTCGCAAGATTTTATTTTTTTTATTTTCATTATTGAAATGTTAGCTTTTTATAATTATGCGACAGCTTCTAAACATCCGGACAAAGTTTTGTAATTTTTAAGCAAAACTTTGTTTTGTTACTAATAAGTAAAAGTTCGCAAGATTTAATTTTTTTTATTTTCATTATTGAAATGTTAGCTTTTTATAATTATGCGACAGCTTCTAAACATCCGGACAAAGTTTTGTAATTTTTAAGCAAAACTTTGTTTTGTTACTAATAAGTAAAAGTTCGCAAGATTTTATTTTTTTTATTTTCATTATTGAAATGTTAGCTTTTTATAATTATGCGACAGCTTCTAAACATCCGGACAAAGTTTTGTAATTTTTAAGCAAAACTTTGTTTTGTTACTAATAAGTAAAAGTTCGCAAGATTTTATTTTTTTTATTTTCATTATTGAAATGTTAGCTTTTTATAATTATGCGACAGCTTCTAAACATTCAGGGAATTCAGCTTTATATAAATCTTCTGGCAATACAACCGTGGCTCCTTTTCTCGTGTAAAAAACATCACACCTACGCCTTTCAGCTTGTTTTGGGATTAAAAAGATTGACTATTTTTAAAGCTGTTTTTTCCTCGAATTACGTAAATATCTTGTTTGTCCCAATTCATGGAAGAGTCGGCCATCCAATTATGTCTATACAGACAGCCCACGTTTTCAAAACTTTCGGAATAACTCAACTGATCGTAGAAGGCACAGACATAAATCTAACTAGATGACGCAAATAAATGTACTTCGTGTGTCAAAAATATTTTTCATAAAAATATAAACGGACTTCCAAAGCAAAACACTAAAAAGTGCAAATATAACTTTCATTTCGGAAGTCGGTGTATTTGGTACCTTTTGTTGTTGTCGTTTTGCAACACCGACTACTTTTTATTTTTCTCTTTTTTTCTTTTTCTTTTTTTTTTCCATCTTTAAAAAGTGAGCAAGTTCTATAGTAAGGTACCTAAAGGATTGACAAAATACCCATAATAACTCAATTTACCCGTTCGTGCTGTTTGTCGTGAAGGAATTCGATTGTACGCTTTATATCTTGAAAACTGCAGAACCGATTTTGTTGAAACTTGCACTGATCCCTAAGTTTAGAGATACTTAAAACAATAAAAAAAAGATCGAAATTCGATCACTAGTTTCGAAGCCCACATAGATTAGCATATGTGAATATTGTGCAATTCCAACAATATTACATACATACATAAGTATAGAATTGATAATCTCCTTTTATGGAAGTCGGTAAAAAGGGAGTAAAATTGAGTGCAATGATTTTACTTTGAGCTGTTTCATTTAGCGTTAGGGGTACCGGATATCAGAAGAAAAATGCTTAACAATACCATGTTAAGCTGTAAAAGCTCTATTTTCTTTCACCGATAATTGTACGTGAAAAAGTAGCATGCTTGTGCGTTATCTAGTTAAACTTATTCCTGTGGTAGAAGGTCTAATATTAGTATAAGAAGGACATCTTTTCCAGCTGTAATTGCAGACGTAAACATACACCCACGGAGAAGTAAAAGTTAGGTGTAAATATTATTCTTGGGCAAAATTCACACTGTCGAATCCGTGGATTTTAGTTTGTCATGATAATAATAGTAGTCCTCCAACGAATTTGGCCACGATGGCCAAACTGAGTAGTGACTAGCCATCAACGCGGGAGATATTATAGCGCACAAGTGCGTGCGCAAGCATAGATGAACTTTCTGTTTCCTCAATCTCATAATTCGATAGGAAAGGTTTACCTAAGGATTAAAGGCCCGTGCACGGACATTTGTGAACGAGTTCATATAAAATGTACCCAACGATATTTTTTTGAGCCCCTGACCCCCGTCGTCCACGGTCCGTCCACGTCCCTGGCACGGCCCTGATATGTGTGGATAAACCTTTAATCCGTCAGTGATATAATCAAATAATATTGGACGCGTATTTTTTGCTTTACTAAATCAATTTACAAAGATAATGCGCATGAATGTTCAGGAGTGGGGGATTGTGACATCACTATGTCAGTATAAAGTTTACTTACGACGTGACGTCACACGATATTTCAACGCATTATGCCGTCGTCACTTTATGTTTACCGTGTCAAAAAAACAATTATTTAGTTAACATCCTCATTTTCAAACTTTGGGAGGCTACTGAGAAATGCCTAATAGCAAAAATCCAATAAAATGTTTTGGCCGACATTTGCCCATATTGGGCAAAAAATTTTTCAAGCTCAACAGTCGCACTTGCGACCGAGACAGGAAAAAGTACTTTGAGTTCAAAGACAATCTTTCAAGGGTGTAATATAATATTACTATTGTACTCCCTATTGCTTTCCTATTGCCAGTCAACGAGTCAATGCTGCCAGTCTTCTGCGCACGTTTCCGGATGACAGTTATGTTGAAGAGAACTTCAACACGTAAGCATTCTGGTATATACATATATGTAATAGTTGATACATATTTTTTTATATTTATGTTTTATTTGTTGTAGTTATGAATGTGAAGTTACTTAGGATAAGCGCATTTATCGTATTGGGTGCAATCTTGTCAAGATGTATGTGATAAGTTTGAAATAAATAAATAATTAAATGTTACTCGTGTATTTTGTTGACTGCAAATAAATAATTCTATCTTTTTTCATATAGATGATAATTTTGTCCATTAATTCGGTTTATCTCTTCGTTAGAGCAATGTTCGTGCTTGTCAGTGTCAAGTCTTGTTTTCTTTAATTAGTTGTCTTTGGATATCTTTTTAGGGTACAATTTATTATTTGTATTTTCTTCATCGTCATCATCATTATTTTTAATTTTTTGACTGCTAGGAAACAGGCCTCCGCCCTTTGAGAGGGAATGAGCCTACACACGCGTAGTACGTAAAAACGTAATAGGTCTGGCTGTCCGCCTACAGTATTTGAATTTTATCTAATACTTGAGTTTCTTTCTAATATTCATCATCATCGCTTACCATCAGGTGAGATAGGGGTCAAACGCGAGCCTATCAACAATAAAAAACCTATAAAATACCTGCCTATTAAATGAAAAACAAATTACGTGCTAGGTATATCAAAATACCCAAAACAGCACAATATTGTTTATAATTTCTCTTTGCCATATTAAATAAGTACTTGTTATTATTTCAATCAAATAATCACAAATCACACACTTACAAAACCATCACACCTTTCGTTCGTCACTGCAGCGCGTTCGCGAATGTTGTGTATCGAACTCGAGTCGCGGGGGTATGACTCACGTGCCGACCGTTAGTATGAAGATAGAATACTGTATTACCACGCTCTAGGGTTTGCTGTAAACTCAACTATGCCCGCCGCAGTTAAAATACAATATTTTAAATTGTGTTAAATTTTGTTTTTGGTGTACAATAAAGTATTAAGCAGTGAGTTTTTTCTTTGTTTTTATCATTGCAGCAGCTGCAGTTTAAAAAAAATATTGTCACTCAAAAGGCGAATCAAAGTTACCTTCGTCAACTTTGAGTAAACTTTAACAAGCTTAATTCCAACCCCAACATATATAATACAAGCAATAATTAACTTTATCTTCCAAAGTTAAAGTGTAACTCAGTCTGGCATTAACTTGAACTTTCCTATAATCTATTTACTCAAGTTTCTATGTAGTTACGAGAAAGGTGCTATATATTTTGTTTGTTTAGTAAATTCGGATACTAGTTCATATTTATTAATAAGACTCTTTATTTCTGATGTTAATGAACTCGTGGCTAAATAATAATAGCCGTAGTCAATAATAGGAGTCAATCTTCAAGGTTAAGCAGCTCTTGCCAAGGTCGGTCCGTGGATGGGTGACCATGTTAACCTCCGTGCCTCGGAAAGCATGTTAAGCCTTTGTCCCGGCTAATATCTGTAGATCTATCAGAGTCGTTATGGATAGTCGAAAAGTAGCCAGGAAACCTGACTACTTTTCTGTCTTGCTAAGGGTTATGGTATTACCCAGTTACTGGGTTGTGGAAAACAGAAAAACAATTTATTTCATTGACAAAAAATATTAAATAAAAAGCCCAGTTAGAATAAACACTACAACAATTGTGTAGATTCTAGGTACCCATCCAGTATTGAAGACTCGTCAATCTAAAAATATACATGTCATGGACCAAGTTATTAATCACGGCACTATGAATAATGCCCGGGCATTATGAATCTAGTCAAGTCAAATCGGGCAATGTAATGAATGCTGAACTTTAAACGCCTATATTTATCACATTGTCTGGTCATTATGAATATTGTTACGTAACGGTTGGGAAATTCAATAATTATGGTCAATAAATTAGTCCAAGAGCGAGCGATGCGAGCACAACCTCACCGTGGTGTCCAAGACAAATTTAGAAAGTACATTTGAATTTGAAAACGTAACATTGGTACTTGCCTGGATTTGAACCCACGACCTCAAAAACGAGAGGCGAGTTCTTAGCTACAGGGCCGCTACGACATCGAAGTTAGAATTTACCAAAATTATTAGTATAGCCAAAAGGAATAGAATTTATATTACCTGCACTAAGGAAGCCCTTCTTCAGTGGAACTACAGTTGCTTTACAAATAATAGTTCTCACAGACAGATACCTCGCATTTTCGACCCACATAAAAGTCAAAGTCAAAATATATTTATTTCAATTAGGCCAATAAGCGGCACTTTTGAACGTCAAAAATTAAATGTAAATAAAAAATGTACAAGTAATAAAAATTGACTCTACCGTGCATTCGGAAAGTAGCTTGTTATGGAGAAGAACGCACAAGAAACTCCATACTTACTCTTTTAAAAAAAAAAATGTTTTACAATGTTTACTTATGTACATACCTACATTAATAAATTCATATATGTGAGGACGATGCACCCAAAAATAGCACTACCCACTATACAACGTACAGGTATAAAGTAATAAAAGCACTAACAGGTAAATTCATTAGTTTTATAAATAGGAACATGGTTCTCACATACTTACAAATATTGCAAACATAGGTAAAATACCTAATTCAACAACAACGGAACCTTGTGTGAGTCAAATTCTGGAAAAATATAAAAAATAACCTAAGAATACAAAAACTATGAATAGGAATACAAATTAGCAAATTTGATTTTGTCCACACCAAAGATTGCCCTACGGAGCGGGACCAACATGTTACCAAGCATTCTTATCTTGAATATAATCATCTAATTTGTAATATGCTTGTTTACAAAGTGTGCTTTTAACTAAAGTTTTAAATTTACTTTCATTTAGTTTTAATATATCACAAGGTATTTTGTTATAAAATTTAACACAGTACCCCATGAAAGATGAGTGTACTTTTGCTAGTCTATAAGATGGTTGATCTAACTTATCTTTATTTCTCGTATTACAATTGTGTCTATCACTGACCTTACTAAAGAGATGTATATTTTTCCTTACATACATGATATTTTCATAAATGAATTTGCAAGAAACTGTCATAATATTAATATTTTTAAATAGCTTTTAGATTCTCTGTGACTTAAATTATATATGGCTCTGATAGCTCTCTTTTGCAATATAAATATGTATTCAATGTCAGCCGCTCGCTCATAATCTCCTTTATATTGACAAAATGGCTCACTCTTCTCATTCAAACAAAAGATGCCGCTGTTTAAGCAATACCCGTGACACTCGTTCACTTCACATATTTCGCTGGTTTAGCCAGCATTATATCTGAAATAACAAAACGTTTAAGTTTATTTCAATAATTTTCATATAATTTTCATGAACATTTTAAACCAAAGACACCACTGCTGGACACTGGCCTCCCCCAAATGTTGCCCAATCGATCGACCTAAAATAATTTTAAATACACCAAAAGAAGGAGTTTATTGTTTGTGCCGTTTGGAGTTGAATCATTAGCTGCATGGGGTCCGGTGATCATAGAGTTTTTCAGGATATTAGTACAACAGTTAGTCGACTCTTCAGGTGACCAGATCGAGTTACATCGTTTAGGTAGAGCGTTTACCCAACCATTATCGTCCTGCCCTTGCCTCATGTTACCGTCCTCTCCACCTTCTTCTTACTATCAGTGACTCCGTTTTCTTTCATAATAATGTCACTCTCACCACAGCCCATCTAACTTTTCTTTAGTCTTCCCCACCCTCTCCATCCATCCACATTTATATTCATAACTCTATTAGTAACATTTATTTTTTATTAACGTTTCATCCCTCCTCATGATTTTTTTGCCCATCCAATTATCATAAAAATAAATTATACCTTCGCTACGTCTATATTTCCTGAAGTACTTATTAAACAGACGTACCCTTATTACCAACCACTTAGGGCCGTGACTGGCCCTTTTTCAATGAGCAGTTTTACGAGTGCTAGCAAAGAACTCTAAGGCCTTGACCAGAGTGAACGCGCGGAGGCTAGGGCGAGTTGCGAACGCGGTAACAAAGTTCAGCCTGAGACTAGAAGTTCTAGACAAGAGACATTCTAACAATGAAAATGTTGTGATAGGGATGGGGAATATGATAAACATGTATGGCAATGTAAAGAGGCTCTAGAAAAGGTCTCATTCTTTAAGCGATGGGATCCGCCCCTGACCATCAGGTCAGGATCAGGATCCAGGATTCATTTCTGGAAGGACGGGGGTACTGTAAGAAAAGTCAGGAGTTAGATAATTAATTCTTGGGGCCCCACCCCATGTAGCATGTAGCAAATTCTCCTATAGGTATTGGTTCCTTGATGCTGTAGCATGAACCAATAAAATGCGAGCGAGCGAAGCGAGCTCGAAAATGCTTTGCTTTTTTCGAAATGGCTTTTCCATAAATTTTTGACATTTTATCATTCCCTATCGCGACGCTTTTGTTGATAGGATGATACTTTGTATAAAGCCTCAGGTAACCACAGTACATCGCGAGTTATTGTAGCGGCAGTAGAGGATAGATGTGTTTCAGGGTGAAACAAAGCTAGCGAGGTAGCTGAAGAACGGTTAGTCATTTAGTCTGACAGACCGCCTTCGTTGGTATGGGTACGTCAAGAGACTTAGTGAGAACCATGTGGTGTAAATTAGTCTGAGCCTTCCAGAATAAAAGAGTGGTAGAGGCCGCTCACCATTGACCTTGTGATCGAATATACTGCTGTATATGCTGGTGGTGGAGAAAAATACTTCAAACAAGCTCAATTTTGCCCGAACAGACAACCCAAGACAGAACAACTCGGCGCAGAAAAGTGAGGAGACCCGACCCCAAATAATGGGACCAGAGAAGGAAGAATAAGAAGGCAAGAAGAATCTAACATACCCTTCCGCTCACCCCGGGGCAGAGAATATCCATGAGTTTTAATTAATACACGTTAAATAGTGTAAAACAAAAGACGATCGTTCGGTAGGTTCTTCATCTTCTTCGTGTTGATGATTCCTTATTGTTAAATTTAAATTTTCTTCGGCCTGTACTCAGGCACGTCGATAGCCTTAGTGCTGGATTTAGACTTCGTGTTAGACGCCCCCCTTAGTCACTTAAGTAAGGACACTAACCGCTATTTCATAAGTTTGATATTTCAAATCCGCCTTTGCACCCGCGAAAGCTCTTCATCTTGTTTAGGGCCTTAGGGCGTTTCCTAATTTGGCACTAAGATCAATGATTCTGTGACCTCAACGAAATTATTACTCTTAAATATCAATTCAGAATAGGTTGGGAGGTACATGAAACCACTTAAAATAAAGAGCTAAAATTTTTTTCGGAACTATAAATATATTTTCTAAGTAATTGTATATATTTCTTGTTACCTTTTCTATGTGTGTTCTACAAGGTCCAATAGATTTTGAGTAAAGAAGAAAGAAATCATTATTTATTATTCTCGCATTACTTCCTTAAATTACCAGATGTGGCTATGCTCAATGTTTTTAATAGGACTAAAACACTTTGGAGTTGGTGTTTACAGGATTGTATTTTTAATAAAATTAAAAAAGGAGTTTCTCTGTTTGACCCGTATGTTTGTATGTATGTACGTTTATCCGCGATTTTCTCGCGTTTAGCTAAACCAATTTTGAATCGGTTTCAGAAAAGTATTTGTTACTTTTCTGAAAAAAGCCTGTTTCCTGTTGTTTGTTTGTTTGGTAGTGATTCTGCAAAAGGTTTTGGTAAACAATAATTGGATACCCTCTGACATAGTCCGCAGGGATCCATTCCATTCAGAGAATCCATGCATTTGTATGTTTTCTTATGTAAATAAAGTTATTTATTATTATTATATGTATGTATGTTTGTCTACGCATTTGTCCAAAACTAGTAATCGGATCATGATCATATTTTTTATTGGATAAAGTTGTTCGCGACGAAGCGACACATAGCTTATAGTCTATATACTTGCCTATATACCGTTAAAATACTTAAGTTATTTAAGTAAGCAATGTATGTAATAGCATAGGTAAATAAAGAATTTAATTCTTTTCGATTAGGGGTCCCCTAAAAAGCGGGAGCGCAAGTAGCGCCGGGTGCGACATATTCACGCACCAATGTGTGTTATTTACCTTTACATACACTACACTGTTAGAAAACACAATCTAGGTGTTCTAACTTGGATGCCCTAAGGCTATGACTGAAAAATGATACCTAACAACAGTACATAGCCAGGGACTATAGAGTATCACCCTGAAACACTAGATGCATACACATTTCGCTCAAGTAAGTGGTAAGATGAACTCGTTATAAGCGATTCAGCACTTCTAGGTAACCTAGATATCTGCCTAGGACATGTAAACAGATAGTACTCACATAGTTCTAGTACATAAAGGCCACTTGCTTGAGATAATGTGTCTGTATACATAGAACACAAGGGTTTTCGAGCGCTTGTCGGCGGCCCGCCCGCCTTCAGGTACCTTCTGAACCTGAAGGAATATAGATTTGCTTACTGAAGCAATACCCTCGGGGACTGGCAGGCAGGCGCTCGGATTCTCCCATAGGCCCCAGGTCCTCTGACCTTCGGGCATATCATAAAACCTGTTTGTTTCCCTGGGTCTGGCAAATATTTCCCTTTTCGGCCGCTTCCCGGCACCAAAACCACCAGAAGGGCTGGTGGTATACCCTAGTTACACACACCATTCGATTCCTTGTTTCATGGCCTCCCTGATCACACTTTTGTAAGGAGCCCAGCTCTGGTGACCAGGGAGATAACCACCGAAATATATTGCCCGGCCCCGGGACATTCTCATTTTCGGACACTTCAGGGTGAATACTGACTCGAGGGTTGAACCCACGCCAACCAGAGTGGCACCATAGGGTGGCCTGTCATGATGGCCATCGATTAATGCCTGGTGGTCGTGGATTCCACGAATACCTTGAGTACAAACTAACTTTATGTTAGAAAATAACATCTTTCACTACTCACGCACACTTCCAGGCACCTACACGCCTGAAGGTTATAGATATAGCTATAGAAACACTGGATTCCTATAGCTTAGGGAAAGGGCTTTCGAACCCCCGCGATGAAAGTAGTGGAAAAATGTATACTTTAGCATGTAATAGCCATAAGTTCGAAAAACCAGCAGAATTTCCCTTCATCACTCGTTCTTCCTAGCAGAACTCCTCGGAGGAGATAGTCAGGGACCTGGACCAAGGTCCGTTGGATGGGCCATTTCAAGGCGCTTCCAACCATATAGGTCATGCCATGGTCATGACATCGGGAAGGGAGGTTCTGCTGATTTATAGCATAAGTTTATAATAAAAATTAGGTAAATAAAAAACTTGTGCGACTAAAAAATCAGGGTCCTCGTGACGGTAAAGTTTGGTAGTACGATAGTGCGCATGCGCATCGAGCAATTCGGTAGCCAAATTTGTATTAGAAGAATCCACGCAACTTTATGTCACGAAGACCCTGTGAAAACATCGCAAAACACTAAGAAGAATAAAGTCTTTTATTTCCTGGACATCATATCTTCACCCGTGAACATCTGGCAGACCTCAAGCAGCTCACAGAGGCGAGAATTCTTGATGACAACTGAACTATAGGTGCAAGGGTGTCAACGCGCTGGTGCTGGAGCCTTACAACCTCCAGAAGCCCTATCCTCCGCCAGCGATCACGTCCACCCCGTACATTTACTGGTCCGTTCGAGCCGAATTTTCAAGAACCAAGCCGTTCCTGTGAACATATAGGCCAATGAAAAGCCTGGTTCCGGTGAAGAAAGAAGTCTGATGTCCAGTTCCTGTGAACATATAGGCCAACGAAAAGCCTAGTTCCGGTGAAGTAAGAAGCCTGATGCCCTGTTCCTGTGAACAGTTCCTGTGAACAAAGAAGTCTGACGTCCAGTACACCTCGTCAACTGAGGGTACATTCTTGTTTCTTTAATACGTCAGATAATAGTCAAAACGTAACGTACCGTTCCTGAGAACAGTTCCTGTGAACAGAGAAGCCTGATGTCCAGTACACCTCGTCAACTGAGGGTACATTCTTGTTTCTTTAATACGTCAGATAATAGTCAAAACGTAACGTACCGTTCCTGAGAACAGTTCTTGTGAACAGAGAAGCCTGATGTCCAGTACACCTCGTCAACTGAGGGTACATTCCTATTTCTTTAACACGTCACATAATAGTCAAAACGTAACGTACCGTTCCTGAGAACTGTACCTGTGAAGAAAGAAATCCGATGCCCACGCCTGGGAACATTTCCTGAGAACCTAGTGCCTGGGAAGAAAGAAACCTGACGTCCGTTTCCTGGGAACCATACCCCATAAACAAATTTGGTAAGAAATACATTCCCATACTTAAAGTACCGACTGGGGTACGAAACCATCACGTTCCCGTGAAGAGTTCCTGGGAATAAAGAAGCCTGACGTCCCACTCGTAAACCTTACAAGTGTCAAGGTTAAGATCATATTTCTTTAAAGATTAGTCAAAAACGTTACGTATCGTTCCTGTGAACACTTTCCAGGAAAGAAAGAAAGGAAGGTGGGATTTCCAGTATCGTATGACATCAGGGCAGTCGACAACAGGATTCCGTCCTGCCACGCGTCCCGTTTGAATAGCAGACGACTACCGTCGCTAAGACACGCACGTGGATTGAGCCCCACGTGTGCCAGTGACGTGTCACAAACGGTAAGAGACTCACACGTGGATTAGGCCCCACGTGTGAAACCCTTTTCCTGGGTGAAAAAACCCAGATACTGGGTGGAAACCGTGTTCCTGGGAGACAACCGCATTCCTGGGAAATTTTCGTTACGCCCCTGAAGCGAACCAGTGGCGTGAACCTGCGTTTTGGAGGGTTACCGTCGTCAAGAGACGTGAAACCAGCCGGTCTTCGTGACTACCCGTTCCTGGGAGACAGCTGCCGACCCTGGGCTGTGAACCTGAGAAGAAACTAGGAGATTACTGTCCTGGTAACCTAGTTGCTGAGGAAATAGCGCTAAGAGTTATCGCTAGAAAAACTTATAATAGAAGTTTTTATAGCGTGTTGAGAACTTGTTTCGGAGATAGAACATACATACGACGTACATCGAGTCCTGCAGAATATAGCTGAAGGACTATCACCAAAGCGCTATCCCTGAGAGAGCTATCGCTAGAAGAAGCTTATGATAGAAGTTTTTATAGCGTGTTGAGAGCTTGTTTCGGAGATAGAAAACACGTACGACGTTCATCGAGTCCTGCAGAATTATAGCTGAAGGATTATCACCGAGGCGCTATCCCTGAGAAAAAACATAGAAGTTTCGAACGTGTGAAGGCGAAGATTTGTTCTATGAGATAGAACGAAAACAAACACATACGAGGACAAACACATTACCCTCATTCGGCAGTCGGGTAATAAGAGTTAGTGTGGAAGAGAACCCGACCCTAATCAGGGACACTAACTCCTTCAGTCTGGATTTGACCATCAAGATTGGATATTTCGATTGAAACGTGTTATAGCCTGGAAGCTAACCTGGAGTTAAGAGGATCGGACTAACCCGGAGTAAAAAATTAACCCAGGGTTAAAATTTCGAAAATTGAAAAAGGAAGCGAATCCACTTCAAGCTGACGTCTGGGACCGAACTTAACCCAGAGTTAGGACTTAGCAGTTTTCAAGAAATTCTTTGAAGCTCGGACATAGCCGTTTGAAGACTTGAAAATAGACTTAACCGTTCGTGCTGGAGTCTAGAGTTGGACTTAACCTGTTCGAGCTGGAGGCTAGGGTTGGATTTAACCCTTTCGTGCTGAAGTCTAGGACTTAACCCGTTCCTGCTGAAGTTTGGATTTGGACTTAACCCTTTCAAGCAGAAGTCTTGAATATAGTCAACCCGTTCCTGCTGAAGTTTGGATTTGGACTTAACCCGTTCCTGCTGAAGTCTAGAATTGGACTTAAGCCTTTCAAGCAGAAGTCTTGAATATAGTCAACCCGTTCCTGCTGAAGTTTGGATTTGGACTTAACCCGTTCCTGCTGAAGTCTAGAATTGGACTTAACCCTTTCAAGCTGACGTCTTGAATAGTCAACCCGTTCCTGTTGAAGTTTGGATTTTGGACTTAACCCTTTCGAGCTGAAGTCTAGAGTTGGACTTAACCCGTTCGAATTGAAGATTGAAACAGAAGTCAACATGCCGATGACCAGATCACAGGACAGGAAGGCTGAGGCGTGGACAGTAGGCATGGATCACCCAACAGGCCTACGTCATCAACTACCCCCACGCTCGCCTACGACGACCGAAGGGACGGGACAGTCTGCACCTACGTCACATATAGGTGACGACCCGCTCACACAGAGACTTACAGGAGATATAGATGATAAGGAACAAACAGATCGCCCCAGCACATGCAGGAAGGCACCCAGGAGGGAAGGATCTTCAGATAGAACACTGAAGCCTTCTGATAGAATACAAGGGATTCAAGATAAGACCTTTGATAGAGGCACTACCATGGCTACCCGGGGGGACGCCCGTAACGTCCAAAGCAGACCGCCGTCGACCAGGACGACCCGGTCACAAAAGAAAATTTCGAGGGCACGTGAAGACTTATTGAAGATTAAGTTGGAACTTGCCAAGTTAGCACTTCAAAAGGCAGAAGAAGAAGTTTCTGAAGCCGAATATATGGATGACAGAGACTCTAATGAAGAGTACGTGCGTTCTTGGCTGGAAGAGGCACCAGAACCTGAGCCACTGAGGGAGGATGACGCCGCCGAAGGGGACAAAAGCAAACAGCAGCCCCGGCCTGCGACTGTCGACGTTATAGCGGACTCCCGGACGCACGATCCTACTGCGAAAGAAGTGAAGGCTAACACAGAGCCGTCAAGGCAAATAGAAGCGAAAGACTCACTCCGTCCCTTCCTAACGGAGCTGACATCCGCTATAGCGTCGCTAGCCGACAGGAAAATCGAGCCATGGTCGCCCAACCCTTCGGCGTCGAAGGCTGTCATGACTCTACCGAACTTTGGTGGAGCTCATACCGAATGGCTATCTTTTCGAGCCATATATGAGGCAACTCGTGCCTACTTCAGCGACATAGAAAACACGGCAAGACTCAGAAGGAGCTTGCGTGGTCGCGCACTGGAGACAGTGAGCTCAGAACTCATCGGGAACGCAAAACCGGATGAGATCATGAGAGAATTGGAGCTACAATACGGACGTCCTGATTCAATCGCCCAGGCCGAGACAGATCGACTTAGAGGGCTGCCACGATGCAGCGAGTCGCCCAAGGACATCTGTACCTTTGCAAGTCGGGTCAGAAGCGGAGTGGTCACCCTGCGTGCACTCAAGAAGGATCATTACCTGATCAATGCTGAATTAATGCGATTATTAACCGAAAAGCTGCCCAATTCTCTACGTGTACAGTGGTACAGAACGTTCACGGAAAAGTATCAGTCGCTGCCAGACTTATCACTCTTCAGCGACTTTATAACGGAACAAGCTCACTTCTGCAGTGCATTCGCCCCGCCTGAGGCCATCAAGGAGACAGACACTCTGGTGGGGAAACGTGTCATACAACGGACACACATAGCTACCGACAAGCCGGTAAACAAATGTCGAGTCTGCGACAAGGAAGGTCACTACTCGTCTGACTGCCCCAGGTTCAGAGACGCAGCAAGTGACAAGAAATGGGAGCTAGCCAAGAAACATAGCTTGTGCTATCGCTGCCTGAGATTTCGTCGGGAAGGCCACACATGTACCAAGAGGAAGTGTGGCCTCAAGGGATGTACAGCCACGCACCATCGACTTCTTCATTTTAGTAAGAAGCCTCAGACAGAAAGGTCTAAGAAAACCACTGCTCCAGAGGATCAGAAGAAGGAACCTAACGAAACGGTGGCTAGTTCGCGAACTAGTTCGAGTCATGCTTTCCTGAAAATGATACCGGTTCTAGTCATCGGACCGGCGGGAGAGGCAGACACTTATGCACTCCTTGACGACGGATCTACCGTTTCGCTGATAGATGAAGCCATCGCCCAGCGAGTGGGAGCAGTGGGACCTATAGACCCACTGAAGATCGGTGCCATTGGTGACACCATGATCGACACTCCCTCATCGAGACGAATAACAGTCGTTCTCAATAGTAAACAGAAAAATAGGGTGCCCTTCAAGGCGCGCACCATTCCGAAGCTCAACCTGTCACCACAGGCAGTCAGTTGAGAAGATGTAGCACGATGCAGACACCTTCAAGACCTGACGTCGCAGCTTACTTACCCCACTGGGGTGCCAAAGATCCTCGTCGGCCAAGATAACTGGCACCTGTTACTGGCCAGCGAGATCCGCAGAGGTCCGAGAAACCAACCCATCGCGTCGTTAACCATGATGGGTTGGACATTACACGGCGCGCACACCAGAACCCTGGGACAACGGGTGCACTATGTCAACAGATATCAGACTGTTGACAACAAGCAAGATGCGGATCTGAACGAGCAGCTCCGTGAATTCTTCGCTATCGAATCATTGGTCATCAATCCAGGACGACCAGCTTCTGACCCAGAGAAGAAGGCAGAAGAGATCCTGAACCGTCACACAAGACAGTTAGGAAACGGGCACATAGAAACCGCCATGCTATGGCGAGATGAAAACATAGAAATGCCCGATAGTTATGAGACAGCCCTCAAAAGGCTAGTCTCTATCGAGAAGAAGCTGGATAAAAATCCCGCTCTTCGTGTGAAATACACACAACAGATGGACTCCCTTATAGAGAAGGGATATGCTGAGAAGGCTCCCAAGTCGAGTACTCCAGGAAGAACCTGGTACCTGCCTCATTTCGATGTCTTCAACCCAATGAAGCCAGAGAAACTTCGTATAGTTCATGATGCCGCTGCAAAATCGAGAGGAAAGTCCCTCAACGAATTCCTGCTCACTGGACCGGATCTGCTGCAGTCGCTGCCCGGCGTCATGATGAGATTTCGTAGACACAACATAGCCATCTCGGGAGATATAGCTGAGATGTTTATGCAAGTCAAGGTACGGAGTCAAGATAGAGACTCACTCCGCTACCTATGGAGAGGCAATAGAAGGGAAGGAGCCCCAGAAGAGTACCGTATGACGTCCATCATATTCGGCGCGGCCAGCTCACCGTGCACCGCCATTTTTGCGAAGAATTGGAACGCAAAAAGGCACATAGAGAAGCATCCAGTAGCAGTGAATGCAATAGTACAGAACCATTATATGGACGATTATCTGGACAGCTATAGAACAGTCGAAGAGGCGACAGAAGTCGCGACTATGGTGAAGAAAATACACCAACAGGCGAAGTTTGACCTGAGGAAATGGGTATCAAACAGTTCGCAACTAATAGAGAATATAGATCCGTCGCAAACCTATACAGAGGTTGTGAACATCGGAGACACAGCAGGCACAGAGAAGATTCTCGGCCTGATTTGGAGACCTAGTGAGGATACGCTAGGTTTCAACCTAACGCTTGCAAGACTGCCGCAGGGAATCCTTGAAAAAGAGGCCCCGACAAAAAGAGAGGCGCTCAAGATCGTCATGTCATTATATGACCCGCTCGGACTCGCCTCACCTATAACGATTCGAGCTAAACAAATACTTCAAGAAGCTTGGAGGCGAGGGGTCGACTGGGACCAGATACTAGATGAAGATCTAGCAGTCCAGTGGAAGAACTGGACACAGCACCTGCGACAGCTCAAGGCGATCAGCATACCAAGATGTTACCCTGGTTATAGCGATGCCACAGAAATACAAATACATGTATTTACCGATGCAAGCGAGATGGCGTACGCAGCAGCTGTGTATTGGCGAGCCACCACAGCAGAAGGCACACAGCGTGTCAGCCTAGTCATGGCTAAAGCGAGAGTAGCCCCATTGAAGCTACAATCGATACCTCGCCTCGAGCTGCAAGCAGCGGTGATGGGAACCCGCGTAGCTACAGCTGTTATACGTGAGCACGACTGCAAACCGTCGTCGGTCACATATTGGTCAGACAGCAAAACTGTACTGACATGGATAAGAAAAGGAGCACGAACATATAAAGCTTTCGTAGCTCATCGAATAGCTGCCATAGAAGAGAGCAGCAAAGTAGAGGATTGGCGATGGATTCCTACAAAATTGAACATCGCCGACATCGCTACTCGTGACGTCCCACAGAAGTTCGACTCACAGCACGAGTGGTATTGTGGCCCCAGATTCCTGTATGAAGACCCTTCTTCATGGCCATCAGAGAAGCCTCTAATCGCTGAAGAGACAGGAGAAGAAAGAACTCTCACTGTCATAGAGAAAGCTTTCATAGAAAAAGCTGAAACAAATGTAAAGCTCACTGAAGCTATACCTAATCCCGCAAACTTTTCGAGATGGGAGCGGCTATTACGTGCGACTGCAAGCGTCCTACGTTTCATATATCTCTGTAAACAAAAAACAGAGAAAACGTTCTATAAGAGAACAAAGAAACTTGAAGACGACCCGGACTGGCGAAAGAAAAAGAAGACAGCGACTGCAGCAGCTAAACCAACTCTACATAGAGAGCCAGAAGCCCGGAAACAGACTATAGAAGCGAATTTTCTTCAAAAGGCTGAGAAAATACTCGTACAAGTCGCACAGCAGCAATCGTTCGCTCAAGAGATAGCTAGATTGCACGAACAAAAGGTAGTGGAGAAAAATAGCCCGCTACATTCGCTACAAACAGAAGTAGTAGATGGCCTACTACGTATTAGTAAGTCGAATAGCCGCCACCGACGAAATTACAGAAGATGTGAGGCGCCCACCTATATTACATGGCGACCATCACATAACACAGCTCTACATAGACTGGACACATCGCAGCCTATTACACAGCGGGACGGAGCTCACTATCAATGAGGTGCGGCAGCATTATTGGGTCGTAAGGATGCGACCAACGACCAAGAAGGTACTATCAAGATGTCTTCAGTGTCGTATTCGTAAGGCACAAGCACCCGTGCCTGCGACCGGCGACCACCCAAGGACGCGCCTCGCTCATCATCAGAGGCCGTTCACATACACCGGGTTGGACTATTTCGGCCCGCTATCCGTCACCGTCGGTCGTCAGCATCAGAAGAGATACATAGCTCTATTCACGTGCCTCACAACTAGAGCTGTCCACCTCGAGATCGCCGCCAGCCTCAGCGCAGACTCCGCTATACTAGCGCTGCGCCGATTCGCCGCCCGCAGAGGATGTCCTACAGAGATCCACTCTGACAACGGTACCAACATGCATGGTGCCGACCGAGAGCTCCGAGAGGAGGCCAGTCGCCGAGGCATCACAGGGCGCTTCATCACCCCATCAGCGCCCTTCATGGGAGGCGCGTGGGAGCGCCTCGTTCGCTGCGTGAAAACCGCACTTTATACTGTACTTACAGAAAAACACCCACACGAAGAGGTGTTGTCCACACTGATTTGTGAGGCAGAGTACACAGTAAATAGCCGACCGTTGACTCATGTATCAGTCGACGGTGAAGACGACGAGTCCATCACGCCGAACCACTTCCTACTTGGTGGCTCGGCTAGACTCCCAACCCCCGGCGTGTTCACCGAGCAAGACGTCGATCACAAGAAGATGTGGCGCAGGTCACAAATCCTGGCCGACATGTTCTGGCGCCGCTGGGTGCGAGAGTACCTGCCGGAGCTCCAAAACCGGCGGGAGCCCCACAGCAGCGGGCCTGGCCTGCAGGTGGGCGACCCCGTCCTCATAGCCGACGGCCAACTGCCTCGCAACACGTGGCCGCGAGGCCGCATCGAGGCCATCTACCCTGGCCCTGATGGTGAAGTCCGGACCGCTGAGGTGCGCACCACTGGCGGCACTCTAAAGCGTCCGGTGAAGAAGCTCATACCGCTACCTAAATGAGCGTAGCAGAGTTCCAGCGGCGAGAGCTGAGCGACGTGTCGCAGAGCGTCGTGGCTACGAGCGCTGCCGACGGTCGTCGCTCACCGGCGTGATGCAGCGCCGCGCCGACGTCGCTACGTGTCGTCACTGCACTGCACGGCGGGAGAGATGTTCGCGACGAAGCGACACATAGCTTATAGTCTATATACTTGCCTATATACCGTTAAAATACTTAAGTTATTTAAGTAAGCAATGTATGTAATAGCATAGGTAAATAAAGAATTTAATTCTTTTCGATTAGGGGTCCCCTAAAAAGCGGGAGCGCAAGTAGCGCCGGGTGCGACATATTCACGCACCAATGTGTGTTATTTACCTTTACATACACTACACTGTTAGGAAACACAATCTAGGTGTTCTAACTTGGATG
The DNA here is from genome assembly GCA_945859665.1 of Anorthoa munda. Classification (NCBI taxonomy): domain Eukaryota; kingdom Metazoa; phylum Arthropoda; class Insecta; order Lepidoptera; family Noctuidae; genus Anorthoa; species Anorthoa munda. Next base: position 7,173,869 of record OX243896.1, on the reverse strand, counting down.
CCCTAAGGCTATGACTGAAAAATGATACCTAACAACAGTACATAGCCAGGGACTATAGAGTATCACCCTGAAACACTAGATGCATACACATTTCGCTCAAGTAAGTGGTAAGATGAACTCGTTATAAGCGATTCAGCACTTCTAGGTAACCTAGATATCTGCCTAGGACATGTAAACAGATAGTACTCACATAGTTCTAGTACATAAAGGCCACTTGCTTGAGATAATGTGTCTGTATACATAGAACACAAGGGTTTTCGAGCGCTTGTCGGCGGCCCGCCCGCCTTCAGGTACCTTCTGAACCTGAAGGAATATAGATTTGCTTACTGAAGCAATACCCTCGGGGACTGGCAGGCAGGCGCTCGGATTCTCCCATAGGCCCCAGGTCCTCTGACCTTCGGGCATATCATAAAACCTGTTTGTTTCCCTGGGTCTGGCAAATATTTCCCTTTTCGGCCGCTTCCCGGCACCAAAACCACCAGAAGGGCTGGTGGTATACCCTAGTTACACACACCATTCGATTCCTTGTTTCATGGCCTCCCTGATCACACTTTTGTAAGGAGCCCAGCTCTGGTGACCAGGGAGATAACCACCGAAATATATTGCCCGGCCCCGGGACATTCTCATTTTCGGACACTTCAGGGTGAATACTGACTCGAGGGTTGAACCCACGCCAACCAGAGTGGCACCATAGGGTGGCCTGTCATGATGGCCATCGATTAATGCCTGGTGGTCGTGGATTCCACGAATACCTTGAGTACAAACTAACTTTATGTTAGAAAATAACATCTTTCACTACTCACGCACACTTCCAGGCACCTACACGCCTGAAGGTTATAGATATAGCTATAGAAACACTGGATTCCTATAGCTTAGGGAAAGGGCTTTCGAACCCCCGCGATGAAAGTAGTGAAAAAATGTATACTTTAGCATGTAATAGCCATAAGTTCGAAAAACCAGCAGAATTTCCCTTCATCACTCGTTCTTCCTAGCAGAACTCCTCGGAGGAGATAGTCAGGGACCTGGACCAAGGTCCGTTGGATGGGCCATTTCAAGGCGCTTCCAACCATATAGGTCATGCCATGGTCATGACATCGGGAAGGGAGGTTCTGCTGATTTATAGCATAAGTTTATAATAAAAATTAGGTAAATAAAAAACTTGTGCGACTAAAAAATCAGGGTCCTCGTGACGGTAAAGTTTGGTAGTACGATAGTGCGCATGCGCATCGAGCAATTCGGTAGCCAAATTTGTATTAGAAGAATCCACGCAACTTTATGTCACGAAGACCCTGTGAAAACATCGCAAAACACTAAGAAGAATAAAGTCTTTTATTTCCTGGACATCATATCTTCACCCGTGAACATCTGGCAGACCTCAAGCAGCTCACAGAGGCGAGAATTCTTGATGACAACTGAACTATATGTGCAAGGGTGTCAACGCGCTGGTGCTGGAGCCTTACAACCTCCAGAAGCCCTATCCTCCGCCAGCGATCACGTCCACCCCGTACAAAAGTATTCTTAGGTCATAATACAAACAGCACAAATGTGTAAATTGAGTTATTATAGGTATTTTGTCAATCCCTTAGGGACCTTACTATGGAACTTGCTTAATTTGCAGTGATGGCGAACCAACACTAAAAAAGGGAGAAATAAAAACGTTTTCGCTAAACAATTAACCGACTTCAAAAACAAAACACTAAAAAGTGTAAAATAACTTTTGTTTCGGAAGTCGTTATCGCAAAACAATAAAAACTTGAGGTACGAAAGAATCTCAGTATGTCAAGATGATCACTCACTCGCCGAATGATCTCAGTAAGCGCTGCTTAACTATGTTGATCGACCCGCATGGTAGTTGCAATGTAATTGACAGACCTTTTTTAAGAAGAGGGGTGTTATAAGTTTGTCGTGTGTTGCTGTGTATCTGTGTATCGGTGTACGTCTGTGGCATCGTAGCGTCCAAACGGGTGAACCCATTTTGATTTAGTCTTTTTTTTTTTTTGAAATGTGATTTTGTCGAGAATGTTCTTAGCTATGTTTGAATAAAATCGGTTGAGCCGTTCACAAGTTATGGGCGTTTCACTGTTTGTATCGGGGTGTTTTACGCAAGATATCGTGTCATAATTACGTGTTAAAAAGCAGTGGTGGTCACAGTGTTACGTGTGAGCAGTGGTGGCCCAGTGGTATCGGCCGTGACTTACAAGTTGTAGGTCGTGGGTTCGAGCCCAGGCAGGCGCTTTACTTTGTGTAAATTATTTCATCACCACTGCTCTCAAAACGGTGAAGGAAAACATCGTGAGGAAACCGGCATGTCCTAGAACCAAAAATTCGAAGACGTGTGACATCCACCAACCCGCACTGGGCCCGCGTGGTGGATAACGGCCCATTCCCTCTCACAGAGAGGAGGCCTGTGTCCCAGCAGTGGGAACATTAATAGGCTGATGATGTGTGATGTGATGTGTGTGAATTACGTGTTCAATAGATTGCCGATCGAAGCGTATCTACTATGTAGTAGATAAATTATGTAGCATGAAATAAAAATGTATCGGGGGTTTTTTTAATTTTGAAATTTTACTTGTTAGACAGTTAGCTTCACACAATAGTAATATTTATACTAGACAAATACTCTCGTATTTTAATAAACTCTAAGAAAATTCATCTATCATCATTCGTCTTCGTCTCCGATTCTTAAAAAAATTTAAAACACGAACGTGCCTAATGGTGTGAGAAAAGCGATAAACAGTACTTTAATAGCATTTTTCATGTCGAGAAAAAGTCTGTTTACAAGATAATGTTAGCACAACAAGAATTAGAATAAATTGAATAAAAATACGATCGATTCTAATATCGCAAAGATCTAAAACCAGAAATTGTCCCATGGTTTGACTGGACATAGTGGACATCTTTCGGCTGATATAATGATGATGGTAAGAATAGATGTCAGGGGGATGACCATAAGCTCTTAGAGTAAGGTTATTTTGAGTGTGCTTAAGGGACAGATGTACACAAGTCATATACCTGTCCCATACACACACTCAAAATAACCTTGCAATTAAAAGCACGGACCGAACGAAGGTTACCCATCCATCGACAAACATCGGCAAGCGTAGCATAACCTTCAATCGATCCGTGTGTCTGTTTTTAACCGACTTTCTAAAAAGGAGGAGTTTCTATGTTCAGCTGTATGTATGTTTTTTGTTTATGTTCACCGATTTCTCCATCAATTGTGAGCCTGATATTTCTTTTTAGGGTTCCGAAGTCAACAAGGAACCCTTATAGTTTCGCTCTGTCCGTCTGTCCGTCCGCAGCTTAGCTCAGAGAATCTAAGTACTAGAAAGCTATAATTTGGCATGTATATACATATTAATAATTCCAACAAAGTGTTAACATAAAATCATGTAAAATAATTTTTTTTCGGGTACCTCCCATAGACGTAAAGTGGGGATGTATTTTTTTTTCTCATCTATCTCATGGTGTGGGGTATCGTTGGATACGCCATTCAAAAATATTATGGGTTTGTTAAAACTATTTTTCGATTCAGAGATTCGTTTGCGTAAAATTAAGCTCCAAGTTGCAAATTTATGTAAGAGTCAAGTGTGTGTGTGTCCTCCCCCCCTGCCAGCGAAATGGTTGCTCTTGGCTATGTGAAAAAATTCACGGCAGTAGTAAATATAACGAAATTAAAAGGAAAATGATCACGGATAACAAGGCTTTATAAGTTTACGAGCAATAGTCGACCAACTTATAAAATGTACTTGGCACAGTAAATTTTTTGTACAAATGCCTTTGAAAAATTACTTAAATACCCTCTTTTTAGTCTGCATTATTATGCAACTTCGGAACCCTATTACTGCGCGTGGCCCGACACGCACTTGGTCGGTTTTTATTTTATTTGAAAGAGTACGTGCCCGAATTGGTCCCATTTATATTGAACAGAACTCCTCAAAAAATGACAGCAATTAGCCAAAGCCTTCACTGTAAAACCTATGTACAAGTAAAAAAATATAAAAATCATAATCCCACATAAAATGTACGTAGCTTAACCGCTCCCTCGATCAGAAACCGCTCCCTCAATACATGAAAACAAAACAATATTCATGAGCTTACCTTATGCAGCCAAGTATTAAGTAAGGAAAACATTCTAGCTTACCTGAAGCATAAATCAAAGGAACCTTTCTATATTACCATAGTTATGAGATTTCCTTATTACGTCATTAAGGAATTTTCCGGGTGTTATAATTATGTAGTTTGAGTTAAGTTCTGAAGAACGTTTCTATAATAATACATCTACAAAGATGATATATATAAATAGTCTATTCTATACTTAATTTTATAAACGCGAAAGCAACTCTGTCTGTCTGATACCTTATCTCGTTTAAACTGCTGAATCGATTTAGATGAAATTTAATATGGAGTAAGTAGTTTGAGACTCTAGAAAGGACATAAGATAGTTATTTTTTTTCCCAGCTATCTTCCTTAAGGAGGTGGAAATTTGTATGGTGAACCAATTATTTCTCAAGTAGGTACACAACTACAATCATCATCATCATCTGCCTAGCCTTTTTCCCAATTATTGTTGTGGTCGGCTTACAGTCTTACCGGATTCAGCTGAGTACCAGTGTTTTACATGGAGCGACTGCCTATCTGACCTCCACAACCCAGTAACTGGATAACACGATAACCCTTGGCAAGACTGGTGGCCCACACACCTACAATATTATTATATTATTGTGCGATGTCAAAAATAGGCTATTAGACTAATACTGCGAAGACGAAGTTGCGGACAAAATCTAGTAAATAATATTATATCCGTTAGATGAAGGACAATGTTTTTATTTATCCTTATGATGAAAGAAAGTGATATTGTAATGAGCCAGCTCTTGACCTCGATCTCACCGTACGGTAAGGCTATCCGATATCCGGCTATCCGGCTATCGGTAAGGCGACCCTAACCCTTTTTTTGAATAGGCCAAATGTATGTCGGACTTTTACACATTTAGGGTTCCCTACCAAATCGCAAAATCAATATATTGGTATTTATTAGGAAAATATAGGAAATCTCAAAGAAAATCTGATTTATCAATATATTGGTATTTATTAGTGAAATATACGTAATAATAAACATTATCACCAAATTTTTAAGTTCATAGGTCAATGGGCAGTTAAATAATTCATAGGAATAAAATCTTTTGTAAAAAAAGTTGTCTTTTTAAAACAAAAAATACTGCATTTATCTACACAACAAGCTCTTAACAGTGATACCCCACTCGATGGGCTTTTATTTCTTTATTTTTATTTTCACGCCCTGCCTTTTGCTATATGTGAGTCCTTAAAAACATAAAAAAATTAATTGTATAGCTTTGGGTTTTTATTTCAATTAAAATTTATATACTATAAAGTACTTAATTAACAATAACTACCTATATATACAGTTAAATTAAAATAAAATAAAATTACGAACACGTATAAAAGGGCAGGGGTTATAGGGCGTCAAAAAATTCGTGCACATCGCTGTCAACGTGAAAAGTGCCCAGGACGCTGGCAGCATTGCCACGTTGGATGGCAATGCTGATTCTCTGGCCAAGGAAAAGCCCAGCCCTCTGGTGAACGTGGTGACTTGAAGGGTTGACTAGACGTTTGCTCACATCTCGAAATACTTGAAGAGCACTCGGACCCCATGGACCTAATGTTTCAACCCCAAATGGCTCAAATATATAACTTCCAATAAAGTTGTTGTATTTGCGCCGTTTGAGGTTTTCTGCATCAGCAGCAGCTGCCCCAGCACAGCCCGCCGTGCTAAGAAGATGGGATAGCGCAAGGGTGCCGTCCTTTGGGTTAATAAGGTGCTTAGACTGTGAAAAATTTTGAGACAGTAGCTCCAACCGTTTGGCTGTAAAATCTGTGTGACAGACGACAAACTGACAGACGAACTGACATACGGACTATTAAAAATAATAGCATGCTTTCGATTAAACCTGGCATAAAGGGATAGACATTACTCATCCAATTTCAAAGCTATATTACTGACCCAAAAAAGTCGAAGGCACTAAATGCTTTCCTCCACCGCTTCACCACTTATGTCACCAGAGCAGCCAACACAGAAATAAATTTAACTAGATCAGCGTATCAAAAAACCGGCAACGTGCGAGTCGGACTCGCGCACCGAGGGTTCCGTACAAACAGCTAGGTTCACCAAAATAATAAGTTATCATAACTGAGAAATATCCTCTGTTACTTTAAATACCATAGACTTCTTATAGGTTTTACTTAATTTTGTGTATTTATTTAAAAATTGTATGCCCAATAGTTTTGGAGATAAAGGGGGCCAATTTTCGCTTATTTTCATAAATAACTTCAAAACTACTTATAAAAGACTGCTACTACTAAAACTTATTGCTGCTGTATACTAATACTTATCTTAAAATGATTTAAAAAAAATGTGATTCTTCCCTCAGCCCTTTTATTATTTGGTATGTCACAAGATATATTTTGCACTTTTTTTTGTTTTCTTATTTATCCCCACTCTCTGTCATCAAATCTCAATGTAATTTACTCGCCTGTCTTTGGGTTACCGGCTTACATAATTATGTGTACCAAATTGCATCTCAATCGTTCTGGTAGTTTCGGAGCAACTTGGCTGTGACAGACAGATAATTCTTAAACCCTGTTTGTTTTTTTTTTACTATTCTTCTCTGTTACTTTGTGATTGTTGTTCTTGTGTTGTGTCTGTATCGAATAAATGTTTTCTATTCTATTCTTTGAATAGTTTAATTAACGGTTATCGACACCCGATATCAAACAAATATAAAAAAATGCTGAACTATGCCGCATTGAGCTGTAAAAACAAAAGAATTTGGCTGATAGAATGGAAATATTTTCAAGTCTTATATTGGGTGCGAAAAAGTGCACGCTAAGTTTTCACACACTGGTGGGTTATCTAGTTAGTTTTATGTCTGTGGCCGTCAAAAAAATATCAAAAAGGAGACCTATTTTCCTGAAAGTTCCGTAGCAACGCCCTGCAATATAAATTAGGCTCGCTACCGAACTTGGCGTGGAGCCAAACTCAATCCGTCATGAAAGTGCACAAACTCAATTTCAAGTTTTGCAACACTATCTGTTACGACTAAGGATGGATTCCGTAAATAAATGTTGAATAGAATCTGTGGAGCGTTAGCCTGGTGGTTTCGATGATTGTATGTACTTCTTCGATACGTTTAATCTTAAAGCAACCAAAAATATCCAAAGACTTAGTCGAGTTCTTAATGATGACGTCTGGGGAAGTCTTCCATTTTACAATCTATTTTTTGTCCTACCAAGCATCGTTGTTTGGACAGGTTCATTTGAGATTTTTCAGTTTTGACTCATGGGACGACACTGGTATTAAAGGTACATAGACGATACCGCCATGGTATCCACTAATCATTTGGTGGGTCACATGCTTAATGCTATTCATCCAATAAGCAGTTTAAAATCAATTTGCCTTGCTTTTTCCCAACCGTTTTAAGGACGGTTTACAGTTTAACTGGATGCAGCGGCTGAGGCCTCATTAGTGCGTTGCGATGCGTTGTCGCAACGGTTCAACGCATTGTATGGCACACCTGCGTTGTGACGACGCACGACGTCGCAGTGCAGAGTCTTAGTGTGGATTTCAGTTTCGACAATGGTCGGAACAAACACTGTCCGTCGTCGTACCGGAGCTCCGAAAGCGCAGCGCATCACCCTCCCCCCGCTTCGTCTCTCGCATGTCGATCCGTTGAAACGTCGCCTGCGACGACACAACGAATAATGTGGCATGTTACTAAAAACGACGCAACAACGCAACGCACTAATGAGGCCTCACACTAACAATCGCAACCCATATAAGGCTGAATAAAGGATGAATTATGCTAGACCGTAGTGGGCGCGAGCCAAGCCCCATACGAAGCACGGATTCAAGACTCCACGTCCCGGAGGTTCGGACGTGCCTCAACGCCGCACGGTGTAGCATAGACCGCATCATATAAAATGTTCGTGAAGTTTTGAATCCGTGCCTCGTCCGTTCCTCGCACTAGGTCTAGCATAAATCATCCTTTATTCATCCTTTATTAGATCACACGATACCCTTTCCAAAAAATTGTGTAAAATTCTTGGGCTTCAGACTAACTGTAACTACGTTATTATTTAAGCCACGAGTCGCTTGGTCAATATGTACTGAATCTGAAATGATAATAATATCATCATCATATTTATCTTGCTCATAATACCGGTTAACCTATTTTACATACATACATAACATCATGCCTGTAGTCCCCAAAGGATAAGGCAGGGGACGAGGTGCACCTAAAGGGCTTATTACACTACACGGCCCTAAACCCTAAATTAGGGTGGTGTAATAACCTTTAGGGAGTAAGGATTCCCAAAATATCGACCTTATTGACTCGGAATGATGAAGCGACCCGGTATTCAGAGCCCTGAATACCGTGTAGTGTAATAAGCCCTTAAACTACAACCACATATCGCCAGTTCTATTTACTTAAACACAACCCAGTAATTACAGGGCGCGATCCTAGTGCAAAACTCAGGGCTGTTACTGAGAAATTCTAGAAGGAAAAACCGAATACTGCTTTGCCCAATCCGAGAATCGGACCCAGGACATCATACTCAGTAGTCGACTTGCGGACTTGACTTGTCGTGTCGTAGATTGTGGGTTCGAACCCAGGCAGGCGCTTTACTTAGTGTAAATTATTTCATCACCACTGCTCTCAAAACGGCATGTCCTAGAACCACAAATTCGAAGACATGTGACATCCACCAACCCGCACTGGGCCCGCGTGGTGGATTACGGCCCATCCCTTCTCACAAAGAGGAGGCCTGTGTCCCAGCAGTGGGAACATTAAAAGGCTGACGATGATGACTTGCGATTACATTTTTCAAATTATAATTTTATGAAAACTGATAAAATTCCCAGTGAAGTCAAATGCGTCACAACATTTGCATTTTGCAAAGCGTCCATATTCGTCTGTTGATTTTATGATAATTTGCATGGCTTATTTTAGCGCCGAAGTGCTCTAGTGTGTACGTAAGTGCTTAGAACTCAAGTGAACTGTAATTACAGCATATATGTTTAGCCGGTTGATTGCCGTAATTTCTGAAACAATTAATAAGCCATTGTGTCTCGCGTGGATCCACATTTTAGGCACTCAAGGGGTTAAACGACTGTGTTATTATTCTTTGAAATTACCAGTTCTCGTAAGAAAGTAGTTCTACACTCGCGAGCAATGAAAAAGTTTCAGTGATATAGCTCCAAATTACTCCTAAACGGGAAAGGCTAGCTTAATGACGCCGTCTGCAATATTGAAGTAAATATTGTGTTCAAATTTTAAATTAAATGTGAAAGAAATAAATTATGGTGTTTGTCGGCATTTTGTGGGTGGAACTTTTTCATTGCTCGGCAGTTTAGTTTTTCTAAGTTCATTGTAGATGTAGCTAAATATTTGTATTATTAACCCCCGGCGGAAAAAGAGGGTTGTTATAATTTTGACGTGTGTACTTGTATGTTTGTGTATTTGTGTATCTGTCTGTGGCATCATAGCTCCTACACAGATGAACCGATTCCGATTAAGTTTGTTATTGTTTGAATGGTGACTTTATCAAAAGTATTTTTAGCTATGTTTGATGAATATCGGTTCACCCGTTCAAAAGTTATAAGCGTTTTACTGTTTGAATCGGGGTATTTTCGCAAGATATCGTATTCGATAGATTGTCGAAGCATGCCTGCTACTAGATAAATTATGTAGTTTAAAAAGCATGAAATAAAAATGTGTCGGGGGATTTTTAAATTTTTGAATTTTAATTTTAATTGGAGTGACGGGCTTCTTGGCATGCACAATTTGTGTTTCTGGTTAACATTATACCCCTTGGTAAGAATGGTTACAGAAATCCGTTTATTACAAAAATATGCAGTCTATCACTGATTTAGGTATTATGTTTACAAAACATGCACTTTATAATAAGATTTCAATTTTTTTTTTAAAGTTTAACACTGTTCATGCACACAATTTTTTTATTTTGATATCACAGCTGATTGTTTGTTGGTTCACCTGATAACAATGTCTTTGCTGTATCAATGTGTCCTCTCACAAATACACTTAGTTTTATCATTAAACTATAACTTAAAATATTTTTAAATAATTTTAAAATACGGATGTTGACGTGACCACTAGCGCCACGACGTTTTTGCATCTCAGTGTCAGTCGGGATTAACTGCTTAAGACGGTGATTAACGCCAACGACCTTGAGGGAACAAAACGCACACTCGTTTCACACACGCGCGACTCAAAATTTAGTAGTTTTGTGTACTTTCCTTATTATTCTATGACTTTAAAAAAAAGCCTGTGATCAAACTGTAGATAATTAAATTGTCTTTGAGATGGTGTCAATTTCATTAAAATACGCCCAGCGGTTTTGATGCGATTGTCGTGTTTTTGTCCGTTTTAGACATAACTTTACAAATTAATTACACCATGTTATATTAATAAAACTCAAAATTTTCTTAGATCAAATTATTATGGAATGGTCTAGTGTAACATATATATTTTCCTAAAAATTACGACAAGCCGTTTAGACGTGATTCTCATATTAAAATCATCTACTCAAGGGAGTCTGCGCCTTAACATGTTTTCCGAGTAACGTAGGAATCTTGGTATGAGGTCTCCAAAAATCCAGGCGCCTTTTGGAAGATTAGCACTGCCAAAAAAAAAGGGATCCTGGTATGAATTGGATGGTCACCCATCCACAGTCCAACCTTGACAATCGTTGCTTACCATTTAAGATCGACCCGTACGGCTCTTATTATTCAGCCGCAAGCCCTTTAGCCAATGATAAGGAAGAGCTTAATTCACAGGGCCTTATGATAACTGGTAAGACCACATTAGCGTCAAAAGAGATCTTTACCTAACAATAGGCTGCCAAGACTGAATTACGCTTCCGACGCTTTTTTCTTCAGACGTTGAAGTTTGAAAAACTAACATTTATTTAGTTAGAAACATTTCTTTTGTTGGAACTAAATGTTTGTGATGGGTAGGTTGAGTTTGAGTGACAGCGGTTTTCAGTACTGGCCTGTTTATTTTTATGACTGTATTTTTCTTTTGTCATGATTACCAGCTATTTATGCATTAAATTTTCATAGTTATGAGTAGCTATTCATAATTTTCATAATTACAAGCATTCATATTTTTTATAATTATGTTTGTCTGTTTCCCGATAGCTACAATCTAGGGGTTAAGTTAAGAGTGAATGGTTTTTTTCTAGGCAAGCGTGTTTTACCGTCGAACACATTATCGCTTACCATCAGGTGAGTTAGTGGTCAAGTGCGAGCCTACAGATAAAAACACTTATCTACTCATAATTATGAAAATTATGACCTACCTACCTATTTATAATTTTCAGTAGGTATTTTATGCAGTAAGGCCATGTTATTTACACTCGTAAACCTAATTATATTCTGGCTGAATATTCATAGCAATACTGGCAACGCTGGCTGCAGATAAAATGCATATAAATAAATAGTTTTTCTCGACATGATACATTTTGATAATTCTACCAAAACTGTTCACTTTGCCAACCTACACTGCTTGAAGGTTTTTCTTGTATTTTGTTTTATCAAATAAAATGGTTTTATCAATTTTATTGTAAATTGCTTGGCCTGACTTTCTCCTGGCTCTTTATTCATTCGTACTGAGGAGTTAGATTTCACAATCATTATTTTTACACATCTTGTGTCCTTGACATTCGGGTCAAAAATAACATCCATCGCGTGTTGTTAAAAGTTTTATGAAAATAACACAACTTCAAACACTATAGCTAATTAGGGTTCCGTACCCAAAGGATAAAAACGGGACCCTATTACTAAGACTTCGCGATCCGTCTGTCTGTCTGTCTGTCTGTCTGTCTGTCCGTCTGTCTCCAGGCTGTATCTCATGAACCGTGATAGCTAGACAGTTGAAATTTTCACAGATGATGTATTTCTGTTGCCGCTATAACAACAAATACTAAAAACAGTATTAAATAAATATTAAAGGGGGGCTCCCATACAACAAACGTGATATTTTTGCCATTTTTTGCTCGATATTAATAACGGCAACAGGTAGACGCTTGAAATATTCACAGAATATTTAATTGTATATTTACTACAAAAAATAATATTTAATAAATTAAAATAAAATAAATTAAGGGGGGCTCCCATACAACAAACGTGATTTTTATGCAGTGTTTTGCGATAATGGTACGGAACCCTTCGTGTGCGTGTCCGACTCGCACTTGGCCGGTTTTTTTAATTACCGTTCTCACCGCTCTCACTGAAGCCACAGAGTAGCAGTGAAGAATGGAACTTATCAAAAAGTTCGTAAAAACATAAAGTTTCGCGTCGAGACTGACAAATGGCGCGTAACCTGACGCCTACCGAGGTGAGGCCAGAATCAAATTAGCTGTTCAAGGATGTTACAAGAAATGTAGACATGGTAAACTTACTCGTTGTTCCCAAAAAAAAAACAAAAACGCAAACAAGCAATACCAAGTATATTTCAAGATTGGTTTGCTCTTGACTCTAGTCTAGGTCAGAGGTGACAGAAACAAAATCGACGATGGAGTGAGCTTAACCAGAAGAAGCCTGTTCTCTCTAACTTTGAAGAGATTCGGTTTGAATGCGTTATTATTAATAATTTAATCTTTACGGACGGCAAACAAGTTAATAATCGCTTATAATATACAGTTTTCGGATTTTATCCTTTACTAAAGCTGTAAGACATTTGCTTCTTGCCAAATTTCATGATTCTCTGTCAACTGGAATTACCCAGTAGGTTTTAATGCCTAATTTAAACTGTCGAATCATTTGATTGCGTTGAATTAGAAGTTTAATTTTTTCACAGGTACAAAGAGTTGCAGATCTGAGTATACGATGTTAATTTAAACTTACATAAATATACCTCCAGGTGTTTCAGAGAAAAAGTTCTTGATACATGGACAGGCAGACAATGAAATGATCCTGTGAGGGTTCCTTTTTTCCTTTTGAAGAATGGAACTTTAAAAATACACGGTTTCAGCTGATGCTAAGCTGTTTACATTAAAACTAACAGAGCACATAGTTTAGAAATAAATACTCTATGCCAATGACTACGATGGGCATTAATAGCATTTAATTTTCGTCTTTCACCATTCGCACATCTGCCTTATTTCAGTGGCCTGTGACGAGCTTATTAAAACTGTTTTATGCATCCTTAACTTTACCTTCAGGAGTTTTTCCGTTAAATTTTACGTAAAAATTCGAACTTTTTAAGTCAAATATTTTTCAGTTTTAGTTGAAAATCATTTCTAAGAAATACAGATAGGTTCAGACGGTAAGGAAAGGAAAGTTTTCTGATTCCGTTTGAGACCCAGCGGGCGTATACTTTGGAACAAAGTTTACCGAGGAACAATAACGTATGCAAAAATATCTTAAACGTGGATAGTTGGAATATAAAATTCTTAGTAGCAAACATGGAGGTAAAACTTTGGAAAATCACGGTATGTTGTTGCATATTTTATTGCTGTTACTTTTTATTTTATCAAATTCTGTTTAGTTGGTTAAGGTTTAAAAGTTAACGTTACAGTAAAATAATTAATAATGGCACTTTTTAATATCAAGATTACAGTAAAAAAAGGTATTCCATTTGATTATTCGCAAAGGTAGATTGTTATAGAGAAGAACGGTCAGGAAACTCCAAATGGTAAAAATTTGTTCTTTTCTTCAAGGTACCTTCAAAAACTTAATTTTTAATGGTCGTTACTATCCCGGCGAGGGTCGATCCGGTACATAAAACAGTATCAAATAGTAAAGAAAAAAAACTAATAATAATCCGACGTCGGTGAGAAAGAGCATGTCAATTCTCTTTAAATAATTATGTATTGCCAAAAATTATTGGACGCTTTCGTTGCTGCTAAATGATAAAAGAAGAGGTTCCAAAGACATCAATGAGATTTTACCAATAGAGACATCATGCTCATTTTACAGAAGTAAACACATGGCGAATTTTACTTTAGCTACCTACATAGGACGTATGTAAATATGAACTTATTTTTTTTTTATTTATCGATAGCTTCGCGTTTGACCACTATCTCACCTGATGGTAAGCGATGATGTGGTCGACGGTGAAGCACGCTTACCTTGAAGTAACCTATTCACTCTTACTCTCTCTCTCTCTCTACTCAACATAAAGACCCCGAGGTTGTAGCTATCAGGACACAAAGACTCCGGCAGGGAATTCCATTCCTTAGCTGTGCGCACAATGAAAGTATTCGCAAAACGCTATTTCTATCACTGAGTAGGTTAAAAGATCACGAGATATAAATAGGACCTCCTTATCAGAAGGAGACAAACAAACTTTTCAAACGTACGTTCGTGTCGCGGCCAGACGCTGGAAGGACTGAGTTCACTCAAGCTGGTCAGCTTGTGTTTGTATTTCTGTGCAGACGTCGGTAAAACGTATCCACCTCAGTATAATAAATATAACAAACACAAACACAACATTGAAAGACACCTACTTTCGTAACGAACGTTATTTAAGTGTTGCTTTGGTAGTTGGATTATTTTTAATCTTATTTTTACAAATCGATACTGTTTTATGTACCGGATCAACCCTCCACGGGATTGTAATATCAAACATTTAACGGAGTATTGTCAAAGACAATTTTATCGAAAATCACGAGAGAAAACCTCCCATAAGGTCTTCTTCTTCTACCACTGGTCAAAGGCTTGGTGAGGACTTCGGGAGTTCGCTGGATGCGAGAAGCACAGGTTAGGCCAACATGACGATGCTAAAAGAAGCCCTATTTGCAGTTGTGGACGTCTATCTGTCGAAATTATAATGATGCTGATGTTTGAATATCAGCCTTACTGTTTATCATAATTTCTTGACTTAAGGACATGTTACTACGCCCCCTGGCCTCTCTAGGTAGAGCGACGACCTGGTCAAGGTTGCGGCCGTCCAGTGGATACGAAACGCACAGGACCGGTCAGTGTGGCGAGGCTTGGGGGAGGACTATGTCCAGCAGTGGACGTCTTTCGGCTGAATTGATGATGATGACTACGCCCCCGGTGGGTCTCCGCATTGTCGAGGCGGGGGTGGGATCAGTAGCAGTGGCTTGTTCACCCACGGTGAAGCGACGAGGAACACGAGTAAGGGCCGCTCGTCAGGCCTTTTGCCGATAAGCCGACGACATAGCCGACAAATAGGTTGCGGTACCGCTTGGCAACAGAGGTGACATCGCAACTGAGGCAGGCCGCGATGTCGTATGGAATGCATCATGCCTGAGGGTAAAATGACGCGGTGGGAGAGGAGTGCCGGTATTGCGGCGCACCGCTCTCCATACATTCCGTGACCTGGACGGGGTCGCCAACGTCTGATGGCGGATGCGGTGGGGCCGCAGGAGAGGTGTGTTGGTATAGCTTTGGCCACTCTCCCTATCCCCTGCGGCCGAAAAATGGTAAGGGGTGGGGCCGTCACAAGGGTGCCAAACACACGGACGTCTGGTTCCCATGTGCTGGTTTGGTCCCTGGGGGGGTCACGGCGTACAATGTGTTCTGGTGCGCCGGTGATGGGGGGTACTCCCCAGAGCAAGGTCCGGTGACGGACAGCATATGCAGACTGGTCTTTAATTATTTGTGTCTTTACTGCCGCGGCGGGTTCGCGGTGACTGCTAACACGTGCCAGTGTTCCCGCCATAAATAAGCAGCACAGGAGGACATTGTGGAGTTTTAGTGGGTTGGAGTCCGTTAACAATTCAAAATTGTATGACTATTGCTTACCTAATGTTTATGTGTACGGTTGTTGATACTGCTGTTACACAATATTTGCACGACCGAAATGTCAGAAGATACATAACACAAACAGTTTAACCTTTCCTAAGCTACGGATCAAAAAGGTCAGCCTTGTTTATTTCCTGCAAGAATAGTGTGATGTTTGTTCGTGCTGAAATGTATGCTCACGCTTTGTTTAAAGATATTTCAAGGTAGTGGACACTTCGCGTGACCCAAGGGCTGGCTTTTACTTTAGTCAGAGGAAAAGCATTGCCATAAAACGTGGCAATGCTGCCAGTCTTATGGGCACAATACCAGTGGACAAATATGTGGAGGAGTTTTTCGACGCCGTATTTTAGTTTGATTTAAGTGTATTTATATGTAGTATTTTGTAAGTTCAGATTTTCCTGTTTATACTATTTCATCTTTACCATGAAAGTAAAATAAACGGCGCTGCGCAAACGTGTATAATCTTGTCACGACAGTACTGGATGTTTTTGATTCAATTTAGTAACATATTTTCCATCAAATTAATAAAATAATCTATTGCTTTATTATTATTTTTAAAAATCGTTGGGTATATAACATGAATAACGCAATGCAAGGTGTTGTCAAAATAAGAGAATTTTCCATTATCATTGTGTTTTACGTAATAACGGCATTGTACGTGTGTGTATGTGTATATTAGATATAAATTTTTTAGGGGTTTAATATAGTCATTCATTGTCAAATAATTGCCAGGAGATAACACAAACAGACAAGCCACACAAGTCAACGACACACTTGGCGACGACGGTTGTCAAAACTTTGACGATAGAGGTTCAAGACAAGAGTGGCTTTCGATGTCAGCGAAGGCGTCGCTTCGGCGCTTCGGCGGCGCGGATTCTCTAAGGCAACTGGTTAAGGACATTAACATCATGACGGTTTCTTGTCGAAATATTTATGAAAACATCATGTATGTGAGAAAAAAATTACATCTTTTTAGTAAAAAATTAAAGATGAGTGTCAGCTGTGGGTTAGAAAATAACACCATGTTTAGTTTGTTTTTTTTTGTTTCCAATAAACAGGGTAAATAATTAATGTATCCTCAAAATAAGAGAGGACCTAAAATTGTGCTCTGGGGTACCCCATTTTCACGTTAACCCCGACGAATAGACTCCGTTTATTTGAACTTATTGCTGTCCATCATTCAAATAAGATTTTACTTAACTTAACGCTGATTGGGCTAGCCCGTAAGACTCAAGTTTCAGAAGTAATATTTCATGATTAACGCAATCAAACGCCTTCGACAGATCGCAGAATATACCTATAGCATCTTGTGCCTCTTCCCACGCATTAAATATGTGTTTGAATAGGGTGAAACCAGCGTCAGTTGCAAAAAGATCCTTTGGTGAACCCATACTGTTTATCATGCAAGATGTTATTTGTATTAAAATGAATGAGCTTTTGATTTAGCATTATCTTTTCAAATACCTTGCTGAAAACCAGCAGCATATGGAGACTGGTATATAATTATTTGTGTCTTTACTGTCCTTGGATTTAAAAAGTGGTACCTTACTATATTTCATTAGATCCATAAAATAATAATTAAAGCTAAGTACGGACTATATTGATATAAAGAAGCATATTAGCATCAACCGGGCACAAATTCTGATTTCGGCCGGCAACAAAGGTAATCGAGATGGAAAATTCTAGAAAAGCTTCGCACGAACCGCGTGAATCGAACCAACGGCCTCATGCTCATGCCATAGCGCTTGTAATAACTAGACCGACGAAACAACAAGGCCTTTTTTAAATCTACCAACTTAAACGGATACCTTTATTCAGACACTCGAAAATCAAACCAAAGCGACCGTCGTTTCTACTAAAGCACCGAAAACAAAGGAGGATCACCTAAGCTCCTGAATTGCTACAAATCTTTGGATACTTATCCCGAAATCTGCCTCTATTCAAGATAAGAGTCTGTCTAACAAAAGATCCCAAAGGGTAAAGGTTCTAACTTGAACCTTTAAATCTGTGATCGAATATTTAAACAGATGTCTGTTTAAAAGCGAGGACCTGATGAGATTGTTCGCCTTGGGAAATTTTCGATGTACTGTTGACAAAAGAGTTTGGTATACAGGAATAGATTAAAGATTATTTGCTCTAGCATAGTAGGCAAAAAAACTGGTTGGTTAACATATTCACAAGGTTAAAAACAAAGAGTAAAGAGATTCAAAAGATTTTGGAAAATTAACAAAGATGATCTTAGACTGTTGCAGACGATGATGAGGGTAAAAACTAGGGCATTGAGATACTTAGGCAAACAATGTCGAAGATTTGAATTATTGTGAATTGGAAATAGTTGATATAACACCACAGAGCACCAATGTTCCTGGGCAGCCGCTGCTAGAGATTTTCAAAACTTTCCATTATAAATGAAACGTGTCAGTGAGTGTCATTGTTTTCTCATGGAAATTGGCGACCCGTAACAGTTCTGATTATTGACATGCACATCACATCAGCGCGATTGCGAAATCACGAATATTATTATTTAATTTATTGATCATTGACACATCAATTCTTTAAATTTTTAATAATTAGTTCAAAAAAATAGTAGCTTACCTGTATCGGGAAGAGGGTAAAAGCTACCGGTGATCAGGACTCCTAAGAGAGGAACCTCCTAACCATACGCTGTATACCAGTATTAGCAATGGCGTCTCTAGTCGCTGCTGGCACAGCGTTCCTTGCTCTGTGCTGTACAGTGTACACCAATCTATTTTGTTTACTGTACTGTCTGTACAAGGCCAGTGTTCAATGTAAGTTTTCAATATGTGTACATATAATGCGTTTTCAAAGTTCACAGAGGGATCAGACTTTAAAATGGCATCAAAATGGCATACAACTTGAAAATTTAGAAAAGTAAAATTCTTTATTGTTGAAAACTTCTTTAAGATTTTCTTTTATAAGATAAAATCTTTAGTTTGAGAATGGTATAGAATGAGTCATTGTCGTGGTGACATTCAAAAATGTTTGGATTGGATATTTTTACTGCAAATCACTAAGAACTTTCGACAAACTTGTATTTCTGATATTCAACAAAATCTTTTCAATTAAAGTTTATGGCGATTGTAATATATCATGTATTATAAGATGCCTCAATTCACATAAGAAAGTAAGAAGAAAGCAAAAAATAGTAATTTGTTGCGGGTCACAAATAAATACTTCTTGCTTTCTTCTGGCCAAGTGCGAGTCGAACTCACGCACGAAGGGTTCCGTACCATTATCGATAAAAACGGCAAAAAAATCACGTTTGTTGTATAACAAAAAATACAGCCATGCTGTAAGTCAGGCTTTAGCCTCTTATGTGCCCGCTTTGGGCCCGACCTGGGCCCCTGGACCTAGCCAGGCACCCGTGCCGAGCGACGCCCAGGTCTCGCCCAGGTCGCCCTCCCCAGCAGCCAGGCCCACTTCTGGGACTGGTGAGCCGACTCTACCTAAGCCCCCAGCTCCGGCCGTTGAGCCTAAAGCTACTGTCCGTTCATGGAGAGATCCTCCTTCTCCTAAAACTTCTTCTCAACCGGCCGTCGAGCCTAAGAAAACCCGATCATGGAGAGATCCTCCTTCTCCCATAGCTACTCAAGTAAAAGCTTATAAAAGCTATAAAGAGCGCATAGCCGCCCTCCATAAATCCAGGCCCAAGTCCAAGTCCAAGACCATCTGGGCGGACGATGATGACTCCCCTATGGAAGAGGGAGCAACCCTCAGCACTGACGAGGAATGGGAAGCTTTGGCTGACCAAGCTAACTCAGTTGCTGACGACCCATTAGACCCAAATGTCTCCGATAGGTCAGACGACTACGACACCGTCTCCTCCGACGGTGACTCCGTAGTTTGCTCTGGAGGAAAGAGGAAAAAGAGGAGTAGTCCCATAAATGCTACCAAGGCCAAAAAGGCGGTACCAAAAACCTCTCCTCAGTCAGTTCTGCCACCGGCCTCGCCCGTAAGGCAAATCACCCCCACCCCTGACATTGCTTCTTCTCAGCGGTCCAACCGCAGCCCCAGTCCCATGGTAATAGTTACCAATAAGAAGCTCCGTCCCCCTCCACCTATTTATCTTCAGGATAAAGTCAAGTGGAACGATGTTTCAAACGCTTGTGTTGAGCGGAAAATCAACTACACCAAAGCCACTGCATGCCAACAAGGCATCAGAATCCAACTCCCCTCTCCCACTGATTTCCGGAATCTAACCCGGTACCTCAAAGAAAGGAACATCTCGTTCCATACTTACTCCCTCCCAGAGGAAAAGCCTGTCCGAGTAGTCATTAGGAGAATCCCAAAAGAGATCCCTACGGAGGAAATCCGTAAGGATCTTCTTGACCAAAATGTCCCCGTCACTGAAGTCCACCGCTTGCATAAAACAAGAGGCGGACAACAGTACGATATTGTATTAATTGTCTGTAGCCCTACTGAGGGTTACAACCCGATCTTCAATATAAAGACCGTGTGCTCCCTGTCGGGCATCTCGATCGAGAAACCCTACCGCCCCCATCTTGTAGGACAGTGTCACAACTGTCAACTTTATGGCCATTCTCAGGCCCACTGCTATGCAACACCCAGGTGCGTTAAGTGCATGGGTGATTATGGCACTAAGGACTGTCCCCGTCCTAAAGACCGCACACAGTGCACGGAGCCTCCCAGCTGCGTGCTCTGTGGCCAAGTCGGGCACCCGGCTAATTACCGGGGTTGCCCAAAAGCCCCCAAGCTCGCGCCTAAAATGACCAAGCGATACAATGCGCACATAATGCGCATGGCTCCCTCTTCCCAACCACCCCCCCGTCTAGCCCCTCAGAGGACTTCACCATGGGGTAAGCTGAACCACCAAAGTGTGGCTCCTCAGACTTACTCTCAGCCTATCCCAGCGCTGATGGCCCACCCCATAGCAGCTCCAAATCCAGTCCCCGACCCCAGCTGCCCCCATGCCCGCACAAAGCCGGAAGGTGGCTTCCACCACCACCCCCGCCATGTGCTCGCCCCCTGTAGCCCCCTCCGGGCACAAGCCATATTTGAGCGTCGCTGAGAATATTATCAGCGCGTATTCCATATGGATGACCCCTCAGGCCCGTGCTCTGGATGCAGAAATCCGGAATGCAGGCTCTCTCACCCCAGCTTCATGCAGTGCCCTCTTCTCGAGGTACGAGTGCATTACCAGGGAACTTGACAGCCTTGTCTACAAGGACGGTCAATGGGTTCGTAAATAGTACGAACACCTATTCAAACGTAGCATACACACCGATTGGTCCGTCCTCGCCGCCGAGGCCCCGCCGCGAAATCCCAGTTATTATTTATGTAGCCAGCCCGCGAATAGCTGTGCCATAGTTAATTCTAATTAGTTAATTGGAGTTTCTTGTCCGTTCTTCTCCACGTAGGCTTATTCCGAACGGATGGTAGAATCACTTTATTAAGATCTAGCCTTAGTTGTCCCCCCAGCGACGCCCTGAACCGAGGTTCGACCCCAACTGGGGTAGCCCTCAGCGTTGTCGCTTAGGTTTAGTAAATTTTTGCCTAGCTGGAGGCTATATAGTTTAGTCTCCGTAGGAAAGCCCGGTTAAGCAGCTAAACAGTAATTCTGACTGAGTTGCGAGACGCCACGTATTAAAAAAAAAAAAAAAAAATGTTTAGTATTGTTGTTATAGCGGCAAGAGAAATACATCATCTGTGAAAATTTCAACTGTCTAGCTATCACGGTTCATGAGATACAGCCTGGTGACAGACAGACGGACCGCAGAGTCTTAGTATTAGGGTCCCGTTTTTACCCTTTGGGTACGGAACCCTAAAAAAAGGTAACTAAATGCTACCTTTTTCAAAACTAAAGTTAACCCTACATCTATGCATCTATTCTTTATCGCCATCATCATCATCACCATTTCAGCCGAAAGTTGTCCACTGCTGGACATAGGCCTTAAACAAGTGTCTTGAGAATAATTGTAGGAAATGGCATGAGACTCTAGTGTTTAGATGCCATAAGCGATGGTGTCGAGAGCAGTGGTGGCCCAGTGACGGCCGCGACTTACAAGTTGTATGTTGTGGGTTCGAACCAAGGCGCTTTACTTTGTGTAAATTATTACATCACTACTGCTTTCAAACCGGTACAGAAAAACATCGTGAGGAAAAATATGCATGTCTTAAATTCGAAAACATGTGACATCCACCAAACCGTACTGGGCTCGCGTGGTGGATTACGGCTGCACGCACAACGGACCAAATGGGAGTCTAGTGTCGGTCGAAAAGCATGGGTATATTTTTTGTATTTTTTTTAATTAATCACTTTTGCGACTGTTTTGTTGATACAATGTTACTTGTCTAGAGTCACTGCTCATATCTTCGATCCTGCCTGGCAGCAAGGTTAGCGATAAAACTTATGTAAGTACTTACTTACCCAGAAGTACTTACTTGCCCCTCCTTTTTAACCGACTTACCAAAAAGGAGGAGGTTCTATGTTCGACATTATGTTTGCTTTTTTTTTTTGTGTATATTCACGCATATCTCCGTCAATTTTGGACCGATTTTGAAAATTCTTTTTATGTTTGAAAGAGTATGTTTGGTCCCATTTTAATTTGGTGAAGATCTGATGAAGAACTTCGAAGATATACAACAGAACTCTTCAATAAATTACTGCAAATCTCTCGGAATTGATGCAATCGCATGTCTGTTTATTGTTTACGCCATTTCATAACATAACATCACGCCAGTACGCTCTAAAGGGGTACGCAGATCTCTCATTTCACCGGTAATACTCTAGTTTCATGATATTCGGGTAATCTATTCTGACGTTATAGGTACCTTACTAAACAACTTGTACAACTAAAAAGTGTAAAATAAAAAGCTTTTTACAAAAAAATACTACCGACTTCCAAATAAAAAGACTACAAAGTGAAAAATAACTTTATTTTTGGAAGTCGGTGTCTTTGGTATGTAATTTAATCCAATATTTATTATTTAATATCAATCATTTCCTCATTCATTTAAAATTTAGTTTAATCCCTCAACTATTGTGCCTATTTCTGTGTAATGAGTCGGGAAGAGATTGGCTGGATGTGATGGGCCGGTTGTGTCTGTGCCACACTGCTATTTGGGGTTTTTTTTCTTTGCATAATATTTTTTTTTGGATAAAAAGAAATCATTAAAAAGCGATATTTCTCAAATATTTGATACGGTTCCAGGCAATACCAAATCTCCCAAACAGACTCTCTCGATTTCAATTTACAATACAGTGAATTTATTTAAAACGGAATACTTACTGTCCAATAAATTCAAATGAATTGAATAGCATTCAATTTTACTACGAATACCCACTGTTTCATTTTGCACGTTTTCCAATACGGTGTAAATGCAATAAAAATATTATTGCAAATATTTTAAAGTAGATATTGGATTTATATTACTTACTAGCATTTAACGACTAACTAAAACCACCGTGATTTTTCAAAATTATAATAACATATCATCGCTCCTATGTCCCCGAAGGGTTGGGCAGACTTGCACTTATAATTCATCTACAGTTATGTATAGGGTATAACCAGAATAGTTGCCCCAGGAGCATAGTTGCCCCAGGAGCTTAGTTGCCCCAGGAGCCTAGTTGCCCCAGGAGCATAGTTGCCCCGATTGTAATTACTCTAGTTTCACGGATAAATAGCATGCTATTTTATTAATATATCGAAACATTCTTCAACTATCACTAAGTTGACCGTGTCTCATGTCTCTGAGCGATTGCATGGGAAGGCAAAATGCGATCAAAGTTTTTGCAGGATAGATGTATTTCCTTTTCCCTGTTTCTCGGCGGGACATCTATCCTAAACGTAATTTAAATGGATTAGGCAGTTATCCCCTATATGGGATAGATGTCCCAAAATATAGAGGTCCGCAAAAATCGCTAATACTCTGAAAATATTAACGACTAGCTGTTCCCCGCGGCTTCGCGCCCGTGGGCCACCCCAAGGGACCCGTTTTCGGGATTAAAAATAGCCTATGTTATTCAGGAATAACGTAGTTTTTTTATTGGTGAAATATTTTTTTTAATCGGTCCTGTAGTTTCGGAGCCTATTCGGTACAAACAAACAAACAAACAAAAAAATTATTCCTCTTTATAATATTAGTATAGATAATGTTTTTACTTTTCATATATTTTTTGATAAAAACCAAAGTTTGATAAAAAGTTTGAGAATTTTTTTTTGATAAAAAGCGAAATACTTTAATTGTAATACTAGCCGGTGCTAGTATTACAATTAAAGTATTTCGCTTTTTAACCGACTGCCCAAAAAGGAGGAGGTTCTCAATTGGGATGTTTTTTTTTGTTCGGGCATAACTCCGTCATATATAATCGGATTTGCATAACTCTTATATAGAAGTTTATGCCGAAATAGTCCCATTTAAATTTGGTAAAGATCTGATGAAGAACTTCGGAGATATACAACGTAACTCTTCAATAAATGACGGCAAATCTCTCAGGATTGCTGCAATTGCATGTTTGTTTATTGTTTACAACATTTCATAACATACCATCACGCCAGTACGCTCTAAACGGTACGCAGATGTGTACAGTTCACCCTGGTACACTCTCATTCCACTGGTTATGTTCAAGTTGCATGTTATTCGTGAAGACTATCCTTACTATAGAACTTGATCATTATGTAACACTAAAAAGAGAAAAAAAATCAAATTAATAGGTTTTTTCCCATCTGCCCCCCTTCGAGCTTGCCACTGGGGTGGTGACTGGCACTAACTAGTGGCGTTTGCCACCCCGGTGGTCAATGGTACTAATTTAGTACAACCAACTTCCAACAAAAACTGCTAGTTGCCACACTTCAATTTCGGAAGTCGGTTTCTTCGTTTTTTGGCACCGTCTTCTGAAATTGAAGGTATTTTTCACTTTGTAGTGTTTTTTTTGGAGGTAGGTTGTATTTTATTGTACTAAAAGATATAGAGTGATTTCAAAAAGTGTGGCAACTACATTGATGTATTAAAAAAGGGAAGATACGGTACTGGACACAGCGCTTGGTCCTACTAGACTAAGTGCACGCCCGTAGCGGGCACTCAGTCGCGCACGGCACAGGGTTGATCTCACAGCTCAATAATTTCAGTGTTTTTGTGTTTTTTTTTGCAATAAATACGCGTCAAAATGATTTCTTGTGTAGCTAAACACTGTTTAAATAATACGAGGAAGAAAAATAAGTCACACGGCATCACTTACCACTCGTAAGTACAGTCAAAAATGTTAATTTGTTGAAAATTACAATAATATTTAATGTTTGCTTCGCCATATTTGTGAGAGCGAGATAGATATTACAAACATGCGTGAGAGACACAATACGTGTCATTTCATTCATAATAGTAAACATTCGGTTAACATTCGGCAGCTAACGCGATTTCGCTCGCACTACAGCGCCGTCTCCTGTTTTTGTCCTTGTCTATCGGTAATTGTAGGTTTGGGACTGGTGATGACACTGAATACAGATGTGTGAGTTTCGGTGCATGTAGTCGTGCGCCGAGCCCAGGTTAACTGGTCGCGATGTTAGTGCGTAACGTATCTTCCTATTTTTAATACACCAATGGGCAACTAGCAGTTTTTTACCCTATTTAAGTCTCATGTATTAGAGAGCGACCCTATTGCCATAAATCCAAACTCCGGTCTACTAGTGAGAAATACCAGTTAGAAATACCCAATTTAATTTGCTCGACCTGGATACCGAACCCCATGCTCATAAGTAGCGTTTGCGAACACTATACCAAGGAATAATGTTCTACCTATACTAAACGAATGAGAGCAGTGATGGCCCAGTGGTATCGGCCTCAACTTACAAGTTGTAGGTCGTGGGTTCGAGCCCAGGCAGGCGCTTTACTTTGTGTAAATTATTTCATCACCACTGCTTTCAAACCGGTGAAGGAAAACATCGTGAGGAAACCGGCATGTACAAGAACCAAAAAATCGAAGACATGTGACATTCACCAACCCGCACAGGGCCCGCGTGGTGGATTACGGTCCATTCCCTCTCACAGAGAGGAGGCCTGTGTCCCAGCAGTGGGAACATTAAAGGCTGATGATGTGGATGTGAAACAAATTCCTACCACAACACCTTTCGCAATAAATTGTTATGATGGTTAAGACCGCATCAAAATCCGTTGCGTAGGTACTATGAGGACGTATGTACGGGAGGTTAATTAAAGCAAATAGAATTTTTAAATTATATTATTTTATCATCAAAAATTTGCCTTAGACGGATATTGCAGAAGTGACATGAAAACCAAAACAAAAATATCTACAATTATTTCTAGCGTTCTAAATATGAATATTCTTCCAAAACTAAATATCAGTTGACAGCTTTAAAGAGGTCGCCCTTCATTACAGAACCTTTTTAAAAGAAAAACATGGTCCCACTGATAGACACAAAAAGCCACTTTATTTTATAATAATATTTAAGGCAACTATACTTTTATTTCTGCACAAGCTTCTGCCTGCGGTTTCGCCCGCATGAATGTCGAAAATTATATCGAGGGAACTTAATCCCGGAATAATAATTATCCAATGTGCTACTCTTGGCTTTAATCTATCTCTGTGCCAAATTTTATCCAGATCCGTCCAGCCGTTTGAGCGTGAAGAGGTAACAAACACACACACATATACAAACTTTCACCTTTATACACTAACGAGCAATGAAAAAGTTTCAGTGACATAGCACCAAATTACTCCTAAACGGGAAAGGCTAGCTTAATGACGCCGTCTGCAATATTGAAGAACATTTAACAGCGCATCAGAATATTACCAACTAAAAACGTAAATATTGAGTTCAAACTTTAAATTAAATGTGAAAAAATTAAATTAAGGTGTTTGTCGGCATTTTGTGGGTGGAACTTTTTCATTGCTCGGCTGTTTATTATAAAAAGTGTGATTCTTAGGTTTCGAATTGCATTTCGAATTCATACTTCTTGATGCCGAATAGTGCCTACTGAGGTCGATGAATATTGATATTGGAATTTCGGATAAATTACATTTGAATAAATAAACTAGATAGCCGTTTCTTATTGCAGTACCATACCGGACACTATCTGCAATGGAAGTTATTTAATTCTTTAAAATTTTTGCTTATTTGGCGAGATAAATATTTACCGACTTTAGTCAGTCAAATCAGTTTTTCAAAATCAACCAGTTAATTTCTGCTGCAAACCGTTTACGAAGCTCTCTTTGACCAGTTTTCCTCACAAATACACCTAATAGAAGTCGAAAACGGACTTAAAAAACCAGCCAAGAGCGAGTCGGACTCGCGCACGAAGGGTTCCGTACTTGGTAAATTGCAGTTTACGATTTATGACGTATTAAAAAAAACTACTTACTAGATCTTGTTCGAAACAATTTTCGGTGGAAGTTTACATGGTAATGTACATAAGTTTTTTTTTTACTTTTACATTCTCTTATTTCAGAAGTTACAGGGTGGGACACATTTTACCACTTTGGAAGTGTCTCTCTTTTTTTTGTTTTTTTTTTCTATTTTTGTGTGAAAATCTTAATGCGGTTCACAGAATACATCTACTTGCCAAGTTTCAACAGCATAGTTCTTATAGTTTCGGAAAAAAGTGGCTGTGACATACGGACGGACAGACAGACAGACAGACATGACGAATACATAAGGGTTCCGCTTTTTGCCATTTGGCTATGGAACCCTAAAAAGGAAAATATTTACTTCGTAAATTTAGTTCAGCCAGTAGGTTTACTAATTTCTCTATATAATATAATGTATGGGAATGGAGTGGTCGTTAAAAACTCCCGGTCACCTATTGTTGTACCTACCTTCAAAGTTCAACCATACATTCGAACTAATTGGTCAGTTGAACAAGAGTACTTGAATTAATTTGGCCAAACCCACACACATACAATTAGATTTTTAACATAAGTACCTATAAGTTCTCCATAAAAGGTGAACCTAAAGAGCGGTATATACTAGATAGATTCGACCTTGAACAACTGTATCAGATTTATTTTGAACCTTAGGAAATATTGCTCTTG
Organism: Anorthoa munda; assembly: GCA_945859665.1. Taxonomy (NCBI): domain Eukaryota; kingdom Metazoa; phylum Arthropoda; class Insecta; order Lepidoptera; family Noctuidae; genus Anorthoa; species Anorthoa munda. Next base: position 7,146,024 of record OX243896.1, on the reverse strand, counting down.
CAGAAGGACATCAATGTCTCTTCAAGATACTAGCAAATACTAAATACTAGCAAATAGATGACTTGACTTACTTAAGATCCTATGGCCCCTAGCTGGGGCAGAGGGCTTTCACAGTAGTCCTCCATCGAGACCGGTCTTGAGCTTCGCGCTTCACCTCGCTCCACGTCATTCCGATACTCGTCGCTTCAGCCAATACGGTGCGTCGCCATGTTTGACGGGGACGGCCTCGCTTCCTTTTTCCTTGAGGATTCCAATCCAAGGCCTGTTTAGGAATGTGATCGGAATCCCTCCGGAGCGTGTGACCAATCCAACACCATTTACGCCGCTTGATCTGGCGGTCGATCGGGGTCTCGTGGCATCTCTCCAACAGCTCTACATTAGAGATAATCTCGGGCCAGTAAATTCCGAGGATGCGACGAAGACATCGGTTGACGAAGACCTGGATTTGGCGCGAGATGTCCTTTGTTACCTTCCACGTTTCGCACCCGTAGAGCAGCACGGATTTGACATTGGACCCGAAGATTTTTAGTTTAACCCTTCGGGTCAGTTTCCGTGATTGCCACACAGGTCTCAGCTGTGCGAAAGTAGCTCGCGCTTTGGCAATCCGTGAAGTGATATCCTCTTCAGTTCCTCCAGTCTCTGACACGACGCTCCCGAGGTTCGTGAATTTGTGGACGCGTTCCACAACCTCTGTGCCGATTAATATCGGAGAAGGATTCATCACACCTGTACGCATCTCCTGGGTCTTACGGATGTTAATTTTGAGTCCAGTTTTTTCCGCCTCCTGGCGCAGGTCGTTCAGTTTCGACTGCATGTCGGCGTGTGTATGACTCAGCAGGCAAAGATAATCAGCATAGTCCAGGTCTTCCAAGACGTTGGTCAATCCCCACTCAATCCCACGACGCCTGCTATCGTAAATGCGCAACATGATTCCGTCGAGGACGATTATAAAAAGGAGGGACGAAAGAAGACAGCCCTGGCGGACTCCAGCGTGCACTGCGATGTCCTCCGAAATTAGGCCTTCATGAGTCACCTTGCAGGAATATTTCCTATAAATGCTCTCCAATAGGCGGACTATTTTTGGCGGCACTCCAATGTCCAACAGGCGGGACCAGATGCTGGACCACTTCAACGTATCAAAGGCCTTTTCGAAGTCGACAAAGGTAAGATAAATTTCCCTTTGCCATTCTGTTGCCTGCTCGAGAATGATACGAATAGTGTTGATCTGGTCCGTGCATGAGCGGCTCGAACGGAAACCCGCCTGCTCCCCGCGCAGAAGAGGTTCAACGGCCTTCGACAGCCTATCAAGTAATATCTTACAGAAAACCTTAGAGGGAGTCGACAGCAACGTGATGCCTCTCCAGTTGTCGCAACTACTGAGATCACCTTTCTTGGGCACGGTAATTAAAAGTCCCTTGTTCCAGTCGTTCGGGAGTTGTTCAGCGGTCCATATCTTTTCGATTAAAGGCGTCAGCACATCGACAGCGGAGGCTAAGTCGGCTTGTAACATTTCCGCCGTTATCAGGTCGAGTCCAGGTGGTGTAGGACCTACCTGCAGCGCCTCAGGCGTCAGAGATGCTGACAATCGGAAGACCTCCTCAAAGTGCTGGCGCCATCGCTGCAGCCGCCCTTCCGACGTCACAATAAGCTGTCCGTCTTTGGATTTAAGCGGCTTCTTCTTCTTGAGCTTACTGTTACCTGCCAAGGTCTTCGTGGCTTTATAAAGCTCTTTCAAGTTGCCGATGTTCGCAGCGTGTTGAGCACGATCAGCAATATCATGAGCCCAACGCCTTCTGTCTGCACGCGTACTGCGATAAATCGCCTTGCGCTTCCGGCGGTATTGAGTTTTGAGGTCGGCTCGTTCGGCATCATCACGCGTCTCAAGCAGTTTAAGGTGTAACTTCCTTCTATCCTCAATGAGGCTCCACGTGTGAAGTGACATCCAGTCCTCGCGTGCATGTGTTGACTTATGCCCAAGCACCACGGAGCTGGTCTCTGTATATGCCTTTCTAATGCGGCTCCACTCCTCGTCCACCGAGTCCGCAGCATCCTCCAGTCCAGAGAACCGATTGCGTAGCTCAAGCCGAAACGCCTTACGGGTATCCAAGTTAGATAGTTTACTCACATCGTACCTTCGCCCCACTTTTCCGGGTTCTCCTGTTGCATGGGTTACCGCAACCTTAAGCCGAACTTCAGCAACTACCAAATAATGATCACTATCCAAATCGGCGCCCCTACGGTTGCGGACATCAAGCAATGAAGAACGCTATTTGGAGCTAATGGCAATATGGTCGATCTGGTTCTTAGTGACTCCGTCGGGTGAGTTCCAGGTGTATTTGTGGTGGTCACCATGAATAAACAATGTTCCTCCGATGGTCAGGTCGTGGTTCTGACAGAACTCGATAAATCGATCCCCATTGTCATTACATACTCCAAGACCGTGTGTACCCATATGCCGTTCGCGGTTAGTGTTAACACTCCCAACCTTTGCATTCAGGTCCCCCATGACGATGACGATGTCTTGCTTCTTTATGCTCCTAAGGGTGGCGTTGAGGGCGTTGTAGAAGTCGTCTTTGGTATCCTCAGGTGATGCATTGGTTGGGGCGTAGCACTGTACAATGGAGATCTTCCGTGCTCTTGAGATAAAACGGGCGCACATGATCCGGTCTGAGATCGGTTTCCAGCCCAGCAAGCTTTTCCTAGCTGTATTAGAAATAAGGAGCCCCACGCCATACTCGCGCACATCCTCCTCACTTTCTTTACCCGAATACAGCAAAGTCAAGCCCCCGGACGTTCTCAGCTCACCAAATCCGTTTCTTCTCACCTCGCTTAGACCCAGAATCTGCAGCTTGTAGCTGAGCATTACTGCTTCCGCCTGGGCTAGTCGACTGTCCTCGCTCATCGTTCGTACATTCCAAAATGCAATTCGTGTCCGTAATTTCAAGCCAAATGTCGTCGGTAAAAAATCGGTCCGGTTTCTTATCACTGCTTCAGTTTCAGGAATCTAGGGTTGTCGGGCAAGCGAGTGATTAGCCCACTGTGCCTTAATCCGATAGCGGGGCTGCCGCTTTTGAGCCTTCGGATGTGCTCGGTTTAGTTTCGGGTACCCTCCCTAGTGAGACGATTCTGTTTTCAGGCGCAGAATATTCGCCCTTCGCCCTGCATCCGTTAGCTCAGCTGCAACTCGGAGTGGCGGACGCGCGGCGGCGCGGTTGCAGCAGGTCCCAGGGAGAACGACGGGGACGTGGATGACTCGGACTGGCTAGGGCTCTGCTTTATACGGTACTCCGCCACGAGTACAGCAGAAGGTATTTTTGGCATTTTGTAAGTAATGCTGTTCTCACCAACAGCGATTCCCACCAAAACATACCCTAGCTTCTCTCCCCAAATAAAGAAAAAAAGCAAATAGATGCCTCATTCCATATTAAAAAACCGTGCCGACGTAATTAGCGTTTTTCGACTGATTAAACTGATTATTTTTCTAAGAACATCGATCACGTTCGGTGCCTTTCCACGGATATAAAAGGGTTTACTCGGTCCGTGAATACTTTTTTTTAAATACAGCGACGATCTGTTTTATAGTTTTTTTTGCACGTTTTGACAGTTTCATTGTACCAAAATGTGTTAAAAAACCAATTTAAAAATCGAGCGGATGCCTCAGAAATTTAAAACCGCGCCATCTATTGGAATTAATTTTAAATGATCCATTCAAAGCCCAATATTCCTTAATTTTGTGCTTAGGCGAGTTAATTAAATAAGAACATATTTTTTTTAAGATCGTCTCTAGAAAATCATAATATTTCACAAAACTCAATCATCTGCCTAGCCTTTTCCCAACTATATTGGGTTTAGCTTCCAGTCTTACCGGATTCAGCTGAGTACTAGTGTTTTACATGGAGCGACTGCCTATCTGACCTCCACAACCCAGTAACTGGTAACACGGTACCCCTTGGCAAGACTGGTGTCAGATCTCAAGCTTCTGACATCTCGTAATGACTGTCAAAGATCTTCAAATGCCAGCCGGGACCTACGGCTTAACGTGCTTTCCGAGGCACGGAGGAAACTCGGTATGTTGAAATGGTCACCCATCCACGGACCGACCTTGTCAAGCGTTGCTTAACCATGATGATCGACCCGTGCGGCTGTTATCATTTAGCCACGAGCTCCTTTTTATATTTCACAAAACTCAATATCACAGATAAGAGCAGGGCCACCACCCAGTGGTTAAAATCAAAATCAAAATCAAAATTTATTTATTCAATTAAGCCATTAAGCGGCACTATTGAACGTCAAAAAAAAAAAGTAACAATAATTGATTCTACCGTCCATTCGGAAATGTAGCTTGTTATGGAGAAGAATGGACAAGAAACTCCACACTTACTCTTTTATAATAAAAAGTGTTTTACAAGTATTTGGTTACATCATTTCGTGTTGGAAAAAAATACATATATGTGAGAACGATTTAAAAAGACGTGCACGTAAAAGTGTCTAGAGTAAAACAAACAATTAAAAAAATATCAATATATAGTCAATTAAAAACAGACCGAGGCAGCTAAGTTATGACCAATCCCAACTGACGGCGCCCGTTCACGAACATGACACATAGATCGGCACCACTCAGATCAACCATCATGAAGGGAACCGAATGAACCAACACGTGCCACCATCAGAGATACATTAGAGAGAGCATGACACATTATTAACTGCCAGGGCACACTAGTCAACAAACGACATATAGGTACAGTAAATGGTTACAGTTGGTACATAGTACTCACATATGTGCTGTGCAGTTATATAATACTAAAATAAATTGAGTTTATACAACACAAATATATTCATACAGTCTTCAGTAGGTCCAACAATACTTCAGAACTTTTTTGCTTATCACTTGTTTTTGTGCCCTAGTGACTGTGGAGCAGGACTATCGTTGAGCCAAGCATTTTTATCAGCGATCTAATCCCCCAATCTATAATATGCATAGTGTGCGTTTTATACAATTTTTGAATTTCGACTCATTCAGTTCTAGAATGTGGGGAGGTATTTTATTGTAACATTTTATACAGTACCCCATAAAAGATGACGCTACTTTAGCCAACCTGAAACCTGGTTGAATTAATTGGTCCCTATTTCTAGTAATATAATTATGTCTATCGCTGTTTTTACTAAAAAGATGAATATTCTTCCTAATGTACATGATGTTTTCGTAAATATATTGACAAGCTACCGTCATGATGTTAATGTCTTTAAACAGTTCAGTTATGGCCCCGACTTACGAGTTGTAGGTCGAAATGTAATTTATTTAATCACGACTGCTCTCAAAACGGTAAAGGAAAACATCGCGTGAGGAAACCGGTATGTCCTAGAACTAAAAATTCGAAAACATGTGACATATCCCAATCCACACTGGACTACCAAGGGAGATTATAGCCCACTACCTCTATATGAGAGGAGGCCTGTGTCCCCGCAGTGGGAACATTAAAAGGATGATGATGATCTTCACTACACTGTAAATACAATTATTCTAATAGTCGCAAAAAATACCGGCTAGTGAGTGTTGTTAGTTTCAGCAAAGGGTTTAAGGTACCTAATCTTTTTTAAGCTTACTACAAAGTTTTCAACGGCACGTGGCAACTCCTTAAACTTTAAGTTTTAAAGCTACAATGTAAGCTAAAAAGAATTCGAGAACTTAACTTAAACTTTACACGAAAGTCACATAAGACCGTCTTAAGTACGTAAACTTTTAAAACTCTTTCGCCGCAAAGTAAGAAAATTCTTGGTATAAATCCAGAGTACAAACTCTTTAGTTGATATTTCATTGGAAAGTAACTACAAGTACCGAAGATGAAAATAGTTACATGTCTAGTTTATATATACGGTGGCACGTGTATTGGGATCATTCGGTTTATGACGGTTGAGCTGAATGGTGCCAATCCATGCGTCATGTACGTGAATGGGCGCCATCAGTTTGGATTGGTCATAACTTAACTTCGGCCTGCTTTTAATTACGTACTTATTGTATTTTTGAATTGTTTGTTTTACTTTAGACGCTTTTACGTGCACGCCTTTTTACATCGTTCTCACATATGTATTTTCCATAAGAATGATGTAACCAAATAATTGTAATTAAAACTGATGGAAAAGAGTGTTCGTGGAGTTTCTTGCACATTTTTCTCCATAGAGACCTAATGACGCTTGCGAATGTGCAACTAGATTCGTATTTTGTTTGACAATTCAAAAGGACCTACATAAGTTTTAGTTAAAATAAAAATATATATTCTATATTTTTGCTTTTTTTATTTATTTAGTTCGGTATCCTACGAAAACAAAGAAAAAGCCAATTACTGCCTTGCTAAACCGATACAACTATAGCAATAAACTTTCCTAGCTTCAACCATCCTAATTATTATTTACAACCAAGAATCTCCTCGAAGCACGAAAACAATCTCAATCGAAATTTGATCTAAACAAATTGATTTCGAAACTTATAATCATATTTAAATTCAGGACTCCTTAAGGACATAAATTCAAAACTTTAAACCATTAGGAATATTGTTTGCGAACTAAAACAATAAAATTTAAAGTTCACCATATTTATAGTGGGATTTGTACAAATTATTTTATACGTCTTCTTGGTAAATGTGGTCTGGTAAAACAAACTTTGGACAACATCCATGAAATAAATAAATATTAATGATTTTTTCAGGAGTCTTATGTCTATGACTATGAATACAAAAAAGCTAATTCATAAAATTAAAAAACCCGACTGCTTAAAAAGCGAATTAAAACAAGAAGAAAATCATGCTGAGCAGTCGGAGAATACGTATTCGCGAGCTAATACGTTTTTTAATTATGTACCTATATTTATATAAATGTTATATATTTTTGAAATCACCTCTTAAAAACCTTTATTTTGATACCCAACACGGTGGGATTGAAATAAAAAAAATTGGGCCCCCACAATATGGCGCCCACGCCATTTTTCTATTTTCCAATTTTAATGTAGCCAGTGACACTCGAGTGCCTAGGGAGCTCAGTGGACGAATACAATGACGGGTTCGTGGAAGCTGTCCATACGGTCGGGTCTAAGTTTTTCAAGACCCGTCGTACTGATAGAAACAAAAAGCTCTCTGATCCTACTCTCAAGCTTGTAGCGGCACCGACGCCGCCACTTACAAAAACTAATGACATGACGTCACACAAATCCTGCATCGCGCAAGTAAAGTTTTCGGCGCGATTTGAACGTATACAACAGTCCGACGATAACCGTGGGGCAGTTGCCCGGACCAGACACAACACCCGTCTGGTCGGAGGATCCTCCCTTTTCTAAGGAGGTTTGTGGGACTTTACACCCTGTTCCGCATACCTCCAAAAGGAGAAGCAGGAGGCATGAAGGAGAGGCGTGAGATGATCCTGCAGTCTTCAGATGAGGCGTGCAAATATCGGCAGCTCAATAGACAGATCTCTAAATCCTTGAAAAGAGACCTCCGCCGCTTTAACACCGAGCGTATTAAAGACGCGATTGAGCGAAATAAAGGCTCCAAGGTATTTGCAAGGGATCTGGCTATTGGGCAGAGCCAGCTCACGAGACTGAAGACCGACGATGGCAGGATCGTATCCGCCAAACCGGAGCTTCTGAGGGAGATCGAGACATTCTATGGGCAGTTGTACACATCAATCAGCAAGCCCGTTGCGAGTCTAGCAAACGACCCAAGAGCTAGATTGACCCGACACTATACCGAAGATATCCCGGACGTCAGCCTGTACGAGATTAGGATGGCTCTGAAACAGCTTAAAAACAACAAGGCGCCGGGTGATGACGGAATCACGGCTGAACTCCTGAAGGCGGGTGGAAAACCGGTCCTTAAGGCCCTTCAGAAGCTGTTTGATGCCGTCATACTCGAGGGCAAAACGCCACAGGCATGGTGCAGGGGTGTGGTGGTACTCTTCTTCAAGAAGGGCGACAATGCCCGACTGAAGAACTATAGGCCCATCTCACTTCTTAGCCATGTCTACAAGTTGTTTTCAAGAGTCATCACGAATCGTCTCGCGCGCAGGTTTGACGATTTCCAGCCTCCCGAACAAGCCGGATTCCGAAAAGGCTTTAGCACCGTAGACCACATACATACGCTGCGGCAGGTCATACAGAAGACCGAAGAGTATAACCTGCCTCTCTGTTTAGCGTTTGTGGACTACGAGAAAGCCTTCGATTCGATCGAGACTTGGGCAGTACTGCAATCTCTCCAACGGTGCCAGATCGACTACCGGTACATTGAGGTGTTGAAGTGTTTGTACAAAAACGCCACCATGTCAGTCCGTCTTCAGGATCAGACCTCGAAACCAATCCTTCTCCGGCGCGGCGTGAGACAGGGAGACGTCATTTCTCCGAAACTGTTCACTGCTGCGCTGGAGGATGTCTTCAAGGTTCTGGATTGGAAGGCGCTTGGCATCAACGTTAATGGCGAGTACATCACTCAACTTCGGTTTGCCGACGACATAGTGGTCATGGCTGAGACCATGGAGAGCCTCAGTACAATGCTCGATGACCTCAATAGAGCTTCCGAAAGAGTGGGTCTTAAAATGAACATGGACAAAACCAAGGTCATGATGAATGCCCATGTAACACCCACTCCTATCAAGATCGGAGACTGTTTACTTGAAGTTGTAGATGATTATGTCTACCTGGGACAAACGATCCAGTTGGGTAGATCCAACTTCGAGAAAGAGGTCAACCTTCGAATCCGACTCGGCTGGGCGGCGTTCGGGAAGTTGCGTGGTATCTTCTCGTCCAATTTACCGCAATGTCTCAAGACAAAAGTCTATGACCAGTGTGTGTTGCCAGTGATCACCTATGGGACCGAGACTTGGTCGCTCACAATGGGCATTATCAGAAAGCTTAAAGTCACCCAAAGGGCAATGGAGAGGGCTATGCTCGGCATTTCCTTGCGTGATCACGTCAGAAATGATGATATCCGCAGGAGAACCAAAGTTACCGACATAGCCCGAAGAATTGCGAAACTTAAGTGGCAGTGGGCAGGGCACATTGCTCGCAGAACGGATGGCCGTTGGGGCCGAAAAGTTCTAGAATGGCGACCGCGAACCGGAAGACGATATGTTGGAAGGCCTCCCACTAGGTGGACCGATGACCTGGTTAAGGTTGCGGGAAGGCGCTGGATGCGAGACGCACGGGATCGGTCAGTGTGGCGACGCCTGGGGGAGGCCTATGTCCAGCAGTGGACGTCTTTCGGCTGAAATGATGATGATGATGATGAGTGACACTCGCAGAGTTAAGACAAATCTATTGACGTATGAATCTTTAAAATCTGCGAACGCGTTTGGTCTCTAGAACGCCACATAGGAACAAACATACATACAAACATAGACTGATGAACACATTACCCTCCTTCGGCAGTCGGGTAAAAATAATGGTCTTTGGCTATGTTTATGAAATAAGTATCATTGTTCTTCTCCTCACATAAAAACTCCGGGAATTGTCATGTTGAGGAGGGATGAAATGCATGTTACTAAAATAGTTATGAATATGATTTTAATATGGATGGTTTGAGAGGGAGAGGACGGCCATAAAAAGATGGATGGACTGTGTGAGGAGTGATTTGAAAGAAAAGGGAGTCAGTGATAGCGTGACGGGAGACAGGACCACATGGAATAAGGGTAGGACGATGATGTCCTCACATAAAAACTGAGGTCCTATACAAGTAAAATCCTATCATCGACAGCCTGACAAAAGCCATTGGAAAAAATGACAAAAATGTATGCGAATGTCAAACGCTATCGAAATGTCCCTTACTTTTTGCCATTTCGACCATCGCCACCGCTGACCTCGAATGACATTTGTCCAGAGCCTCTGGCCATAGGTCTCCATCGAAATGAATACTATTAACATTACAAGAATTTGCCCCTCATCGGTCGAGAAACCTGAATCAGGTGTGAAACAATAGAAAATCAATAGGGATGTTTCCTGGCTAGAAAAATGATAATTTTATTTAGTCCGTCAGTGAGATTATCAAATAATATTTGACCCGTTCTTTTGCTTTATCAAATAAATTAAAATTGACAAAGATAAAGCGCATCAAAGTTCAGGAGTGGGGGCTTGTGACATCACTTTGTCAGTATAAAGTGTAGCACACCGTTACGTCACACGATATTTCAACGCACTGTATCGTCATCACTAGCCGTCTTATTAATAAACGTGGACTAAGGTAAGATTTACTTTATTCCAAGCATTAGGTTGGTACTAACAAATTTCCGTATTAAGAAACACGGAATAAGGAGGGATTATACTAATCTGATACTAGTCTCAGACTATTATCAGATTAGTATAATAATACTAGTACTAGACACTACTACTACTAGTATCAGATAATAACTATTATCTGATATTAGTCTCGGACTTGAGGAGCTCGTGGCTAAATAATAACAGCCGCACGGGTCGATCTTCAAGGTTAAGCAAAGCTTGACGAGGTCGGTCTGTCGATGAATGATCATTTCAACATACCGAGTTTCCTCCGTGCCTCGTAAAGCACGTTAAGCCGTTGGTCCCGGCTGTCATTTGAAGATCTTTGACAGTCGTTACGGGTAGTCAGAAGCCTGAGATCTGACACCAGTCTTGCCAAGGGGTATCGTGTTATCCAGTTACTGGGTTGTGGAGGTCAGATAGGCAGTCGCTCCATGTAAAACACTGGTACCCAGCTGAATCCGGTAAGACTGGAAGCCGACCCCAACAATAATTGGGAAAAAGGCTAGGCAGATGATACTAGTCTCGGACTAAAAGTTATACCAAGGTGCTAGCTAGTTTAAGGTCGGATTAAAATTGGACTAAGAGTGTATCCATGACGACTACAACTATTATGTTTGATTGACATTTTGTTCGTTGTAATTTGATGATGAAAAATTTTAGTTTAAAATAAATATATTGTATTTATATTCAGCATCATTCTATATTATATTGTTATATGTGATTTAAGTTGAAATTGCTGAGATAAATTTAAAATTGCATCCTTCACTTTCAAAACTGTATGACAGATGTCACTGCCCGCTATTTCATTTTTCTTTTTTCTACTTTATGTCATCAACTTTCTTGGTTTCATTCACTGGTTCATTCATTTAACTTTTAAATTCAATTGGGGTGCTATAGCTTACGCGTAAATCCAAGACTAAGGAATGAATAGTTAGTCCGAGGTTATTCCATGTAATAATTTTAGGGTTCCGTACCCAAAGGGTAAAAACGGGACCCTATTACTAAGACTTCGCGGTCCGTCTGTCTGTCTGTCACCAGGCTGTATCTCATGAACCGTGATAGCTAGACTGCTGAAATTTTCACAGATGATGTATTTCTATTGCCGCTATAACAACAAATACTAAAACAGAATAAAATAAATATTTATTTGGGGCTCCCATACAACAAATGTGTTTTTTTTGCCGTTTTTTGAGATAATGGTACGGAACCCTTCGTGCGCGAATCCGACTCGCACTTGGCTGGTTTTTATTGATTAGCTAGTACAAGAGTAACTTCGGAGTAAGCTGGTAATACGCCATTTTTATAAGTAAGACGGTATATATTTACATGTCAAAAGAAAAATATGTGTTAAATATTTTTGTTCGCGACGAGAGTCACCAACCAATTGAATGGTTTTTGTAAATAAAGTATGTATTAGAGTCATACGTCTGCTCACGCCCGAGCGCCATGTAGGAATGAAGACGTTGTAAACACGTCGGTCCTATTTATAAGCTCGGTTTGTAAGGGTATTTTGAATCGCATTTTTAAGGTAGTAATATAACGTCCTTAACGTTTATTTATACGTATTAGGTTTTAGTAATACCAGATTAATAGAATAGAAGCATTAAAATATATAAATATTATAGTTTTCATACTTAAAACGTAAAATCAATTTCATGTGAATACGTGCGTTCGCTGCGCGCGCTTAGTTCCAACTGGTCCTCCAGATGGCAGCAAGTAGTTTTATATGTCAGCATTTTGCGTACAAAAATTCTTGTAACTTAGAATCATGTTTTAAGGGGTTATATTATGTATTAGACATAATTTTAGTACATAGGAATGATATAATGTGGAAAATGTATAGTTTCCACCATTAATATGTGAATATTGACGTGATGTCTCAGGAAGTGAATTTAGGACATTTAGGTCATTTTAGGGTATATAGGGGACCTAGATCAAGACGGGAAACCTATATACAGTTCAGAATTAGTGTACTGCTTTATATAAAGCCTATTTACCTGAGATATCATGTCGGTATATAGTGTAAAACGCGCTGTTTATGGGAGTTTCGACGGGACTATTCTTTTAGGTGCCCTAAGTACCTAGAAAATATGTAGGTGTACTGTTAAAAGTACTACCATTGGAAAGCTCGTCGAAGGGGCTTCCAGACGGTCTTTAGACGAGAAAGATCGCCCGGATAGTTTCCGACATATTCAGCGCGGAAAAATGTAAACAAACAAAATTGTTGAAATTTGTAGACCCTTCAGGTCGAATAACTCCCTGAAGGGAATAGATGTACTTATTATAGAAGTACTTTCGGATGGCCCGTTGGACTAGCTATCAGGTCATCCCCTTAGAGCGAAAATCGCTCATATAGTTTAGGCACAAATCCAGACATGGTAATCTGGACTTGTGATTTTTAACCCGTTTTTTGGCATTCCCAGGGACTATACACCCCTGGGACTTCCAAAAATAAGGAATTTTTGGGGACTTCCCGATGGCCCGATAAATGCGCCATCGTGTCGTCCCATAAAAATATAGAATCGGTTAAGTAGTTTAGGAGATAGCTAGACACAAAGAGAGTGACTGGCTATCGAACTAACACTTTTTTAGGTACATTATGTACAAAACGTATATATAGACTTATGGAGGCACTAGAACTGTAAAGTGCTCTACCTCAGCCACCAGGCCACCCATATTCGGTGGTGATAGCTTGGATGGTCTGAGTAGAAATTAAAGTAATAGAATAAATTGTTTAAAACTTTAAGGAGCGTGTATTTAAGGGATGATATCCCACAATAAACGTCCGAAAATAAGCTTTTTTAAGCCGCCCATAGACGACTTGCTGAATTTGTCAGCAGGTCACCCCAACCTATAGTACATTTCTGGGCTAGGGATGTTGTTATACGACTTACCGACATGAAAATAAGGGAACTTGTCCCTTTTTTCTATAGATATAGCCTAGGGACGCTATCAATGCCTGGATATAAATGTATATGGATTAGATACTAAGATAGAGGGTGCTACTGTGCTACAGTACACAGAAATCCAGGCGTTGATAGCACCATGGAAGGGATAGTACAGACCTAAAACCCACTGTCGGGTAAGGGATTTTTTTGGCAAATAAAAATTATTTTCGGCACAAAATCGCGGGGCTCTCAATAGTGGTAACGACCGAGGGTATAAAGCACCCTCGGTCCAAAAATAGAATTGTAGTCATCGGCCATAGCCACTAGAAACAAGTCACTTGAACTTAATTAGTAGTTACTTGTTGAGAGCCCTAAATTCGTACCAAGTGTTAATTAATTGAAGTGTTTTATTTAATTAAACCATTATCATCCCTGCACCTGCTTGATTAGAAGTCCTGAGGCAACATTCCACAGAGGTTACCAGATCCAATTGAGAGTCAATGTTCTTCGGGCGTCCAGCGCGCCATCCGGGAGTTTTACGACCTCCCTTCTCGGGGTAGGCGATCTCGCTACGTCCGCAACAATTTTTATTAATCTACCTGACGGACAAAATAGTAGTTCAAATGAGGCGAAGCCGAATTTGATAATAATATTACGCGAGTGTTTTAATACCTAATTATATTCTATTGCATACACTACTTTATCTTCACTCATACAGTTGCAATAAAACAAAAGTGGAAACAGAAAAATATTTGGTATGGCGGGCAATTTAGATTCTCATTGCGCTTGACTGCGCAGCGCGCGCCTCCTTAGACAATGACAGTACCTACTTCAATGAGCCCATAAGCACCCATAAATTAAAAAGTAAAAGTGTGCTATAAAAATTAAAAAAGTTATTTTATGATGCAGTTGTTTAAAAATCGAAGGAAAATGTTGTATTGTAATTGTTTTATTTTTATTTTACCCATCCATGAATTATAAAGTACGTGTTTATACAATATTTTTTGAATTCATATTTGGAACGTGAGTGTAGATAAACAAATTTTCAGTCAACTAACCTATTGTTTCTTAATTACGACCGTTAAGCTCTTGTAAGAAACCATTAAGTACCTAGAAATGAGGATTTTTTACAAGATCCATAAATTTATGTTTGCATAACTCGACAAAATGAGTTTTTTCTGTACAGCTGATCTTTTTTCTCGATTTTAGCGTTGGGCCCATAGTAAAAGTTGTCCTTAATAAAGAGTACAATAACCCCGTTTTTGCTTCTGTTACACTTTGTTCATCCACTTTACAAAAAACCGGCCAAATGTAGAATATATTGGTAGTTGTTAACATTATCACAAAATTTCAAGTACATAGGTTAATAGGAAGTTAAAAAATTCTTTGCAACAAAATTTTGTGGCAGAAAACGGACAGACGGACACGTGAGTGACAGCAATAGGGTTCCCTTCAGGTACGGATCCCTAAAAAGTGTTGAAACTGCTTAGCTATCTTTATAAATAGTGTTCATTCATTTAATTTCTAATGACGAAATAGGAGATAATCACAAAGTTACAAAAGGAACATTGTATTCTGTATCTAAATCTGTGAGGAGTGCTCTTGATATCAAGCCAAGGTGTAAGCGAGTTTCGAGAAGACGATACTTTCTTTCTGTACAGAAACGATGTTACAATTAATCGGAGATTTTGTAAGTACCCATTGTTTTTATATATTGTGACTAAAGTAACAAAATAAAGTAACAACAATTAAAAAAGGGCTTTAAAAAAAAACTACATAAAAAAAATAAAAAAATAAAAACCCCACAATATGGCGCCCAAAATCCGCCATTTTTGTTTTTTTCCAATTTTAATGTAGCCAGTGATACTCGCAGGATTAAGACGAATCGATTGACGTAAGAATCATCAAAACGCGTTTGGTCTCTAGAACGCCACATAGGAACAAACATACATACATACATAGACTGATAAACACATTACCCTCCTTCGGCAGTCGGGTAAAAAGGCTAATGATGCAATCATGTTTTGTCATAAAAATAATTAGTGAAGTATATTATCAATATGAAGTACATCTGGTTTTGATTAGCCAGCTCGCGAATATGTATCCTCCGACTGCACAGCATAATTTTCTTCTTGTTTACTTCTTTTTAGTTCGATTTTTTAGGAGTCGGGTTTTTTTATTGTTTTCATTAACTTTTTTTTCAAGTCATACTCTCTATGTTGCCTACGACATCATTGACATCGGTGAAGGAAAACATGAATGAGGAAACCTGGGCTTTATATAAGTTTCAAATGCCAACCTGATTTCATCATTTAAGTGCCTTCTCTGTATGAGAAGGGGCTTTTGCCCTCCGATGAGACTTTGCTTCATTGCAGCATCATTAAAATCACCAAAAGTGTAGTTGCTTGGGCACTAGGCTCAAATACTCCAAGCAAGTCCTGTTTTAGTCAGAGACACCGCACTCACATTAGATACCATTTTCCTAAGTTTTTTTCAAAATCCAGAAACCACCTCTGTACGTTTGTGTACGTAAAATCTTACTAATAGTATAAATTCGAACGTATCTCTGTCTGTTTGTCTGTTACCTTTTCACGCTAGACCACTGAACGAATTTCAATTAAATTTGGCATCCTGGCACAGTATAAATATACAAACAGTATGGAAACTACCTACAAACGTTCGATACGGCACACTCACACAAACATGCGCACCGACGAGAGCCCTAAGCAGCATCCACGGTGCTGTCAGTAGTGCGAGCCGCTTAGGGGTCTCGTCGATGCGCATGTTTGTGTGAGTATGCCGTTTCGAGCGTTTGTAGGTAGTTTCCGTACTGTTCGTCCATGTTTATACTGTGACATAGGCTCATCTTGCATCAAAAAAAAATTGTAGGTAGGAAGGGTAGGGTAGGTAGGTAGGATAGGGTAGGCTATACCTACCCTAGCCAGTTGACGGGAGCGAAGCCGCGGGGGACAGCTAGTATTAAATGAATAAATAGAAATGCCATAGATAGCTACTCAATAACAGTACAATTCGCAACAGAGTCCATTTAAATAATGATGCCGCAATCTCTTGGGGGTAGGATATTTTTAGAGGCCGGTATTTTTAGGCAATACTCGGCCGGGCCACGTGAGCAGATTTGTGTCCGCAACCGATCGTAAACTTAGGCTTAGTACATACCTAATGAAGGTTACATATTCTGTTGCGTAGAAATCGCTGGTTCTTATTTTGGGATTGAAAATAAATGGATCTTTATTTCCAAAAAGTGATAAAACTGCAAAATATATGGGTCCGTTTATGAATTCAGTATTTGGAGTTAGAAACATGTAAAGTTTTACTTTATTTTAGCTAAATATTTGACAGGTTTTCAAGCTTGTGTTTGAGAAATATTCAAATTCGAAATTCAGATTCGGGGATTTGTCTCAAGTAAGTTCCTTCTGTGAATGCGTGTACTTTTGTTTGGACATCATCGCTAAATATCACGTGAGTTAGTTTTCAGAATGTGATTAAGAAGTCAAGTCTTAGAATCCTGAGTGACGCGAGTGATTCATGGCCCTCGATATAAATCCGTTTTATACAAGAGTTGCATACTATATTTTATACCATGAGTACGAGAAAAAGAAAGATTTAAGCAAAAAGCACAAAGAATTATAAAAAACAAAGCAATAAAAATAAAAAAATAATAAATGTTTTATTACCTTCAAAATTTACAAAAAATGAGAGACTTCAGGTTTTCACTTTTTTTGTTAGTTGAAGCTGTACTAGGTATTAGCACCTGTGCTTCAGGGGCCAGTGACCACCTCAGTTACATAATTATAATTAATTAAACACCAATGCAATTAATATTAGAATTACAATCCAAATAAATCTTGAGATGGAGCATTGAGATGGAGGCCGAATATATATTGGTGTGTTCTAAATTCAAACACCAAAACAGTGATTAAAATTGCTTTTTATTCACTGTTTTCAGTGAATAAAATAAGCTTTTTAGAGGGGGAATGGTATAAACATAATTGTTGAACTGAACTCCACTATGTTGACGTCCTAAATAAAACAACTATCAGTATCATGCTAAAATATATCTTATTTTAGACAATCAGCCATACCAATCTATCTGAATGGATAACAGTAAAAATATAGTGATGTACAAACTCCATGAACAACCAACAGAATTGCTCTGCATAAAACCAGTCATAAAAATTTTTCATCAAAAAAACTAGATATTCTACTCGCTTCTCGTGTATTCCCCTAGGTATCATTACATACAAATTACAAACATAAACGTTAAGCTTGGAAATATATATCTGCATAGTATAAATATTTGAAGTCTTGGATAAAATTGGCTCCAACTATTGGGACCAGGGTGTAGACCAATCACCTAAATATAGTTGAAAGTCACATATTGTCTTACCAGACAATGTCCACAACGACTTTTTTCTTATTCCTGTACAAGACACGCTCATACCATGACTAATTTAGTAAGAGCTCACTATTCTAACATAACATTTCAGCTAAAACACGTAATCTGCTGGACATTAGCATCCCCCTCGTATCCAGTGAATTGTGGTGGCGTTTGCCAGGTCAACAGGCTCCATAGGGCAATCTTTGGTGAGGACAAAATCAAATTTGCTAATTTATATTCCTATTCATAGTTATTGTATTCTTATGTTATTTATTATGTTTTTCCAGAATTTGACTCACACACTGTTCCGTTGTTGTTGAATTAGGTATTTTACCTATGTTTGCAATATTTGTAAGTATGTGAGAACCATGTTCCTATTTATCAAATTAATGAATTTACCTGTTAGTGCTTTTATTACTTTATACCTGTACGTAGTATAGTGTGTAGTGCTATTTTTGGGTGCATCGTCCTCACATATATGAATTTATTAATGTATGTACATAAGTAAACATTGTAAAACATTTTTTTTTTAAAAGAGTATGGAGTTTCTTGTGCGTTCTTCTCCATAACAAGCTACTTTCCGAATGCACGGTAGAGTCAATTTTTATTACTTGTACATTTTTAATTTAGATTTAATAATGTTTGACGTTAAAAGTGCCGCTTATTGGCCTAGTTGAAATAAATATATTTGACTTTGACCTTGTGGGAAGGCCTCTTTTAATGTTAAACCTTTCAGTACGCAGTCGCTACTCCAGAATCACATTAAAAACCACAAAAAGATTATGATTTTTATATCAAAAAGAATGATTAAGAACAAAAAAACCTTAACGATTTCAAAGAGAAAAAATATATTCCGTATTCCATATTTAAATGTATTTCAAAATAAAATCCGTATTCCACACCGAATCCGTATCCAACACAAATGTGTTCAAAGCTTAAACAAAAAGCAATTCTTCTTTTTTAATTTCGCTTGAGCAATTCGTGAGTTGTATGGAATTTATATCCATTTGTAGTGAAATACGATTATTGCTGTTCGCGCCTCCAAGCCGTATATATGTAGATTGAGTTGAAATTCCTAATGTTTGCTGCTTTTTGGGTGAAATCAGCTGGGTTGAGAGGGTTGGGCGTTCGTTCTTGTTTTGTGAAAATGTTGTAATATTGAGCAGTTAAATATTGTAGTGTTGAGCAGTGGTGGCCCAGTGGTATCAGCCGCGACTTATAAGTTGCAGGTCGTGGGTTCGAGCCCAGGCAGGCGCTTTACTTTTTGTAAATTATTTCATGACCACTGCTCTCAAAACTGTGAAGGAAAACATTGTGAGGAAACCAGCATGTCCTAGAACCAAAAATTCGAAGACATGTGACATCCACCAACCCGCACTGATTCCCATTCCCTCTCATAGAGAGGAAGCCTGTGTCCCAGCATTGGGAACATTAATAGGCTGATGAAGTGAAGAAGTGAAGTTGTAATATTTATTTCAGATCTAGATTTGTAAAATAGTGTATTAAAACTGCTTCCACGAGTAGCTATACTATCAGGGCCATGCAAACCATTGTTAAGTCAGCAGCAATTGCTAAATAGCGAAACTAAATCTTCCCGATTTAAATGATTAACAGTAATCTTTTAGCGCCCACTAGCCTTAGGCTAAATCCAAAATTAAACACATTTATAATGATAACCTAGGATCCATTTGCATACAAAAACCACATTATTCCTTCCAAGTAATTCTATTCCTTAATTCTATTCTATTCCGTTCTCATTCAACCTTCCTCGTCGTTGGTACTCTTAAAACTAACTAGCCGAGCCGCCTAATAGGTCGTGGGCACATCATTAGCTGTTTTATTAATTCGTGTTACAACGGGAAAGTAAGTCAGTCTATTCGTCTAACCCCTTTCATACCATGTTAGAGTCGGCTTCCACTCTAACTGCATACTGCTAAATATCAAAATTTTACATTGAACGACTGCAAATCTGACCTCCTCAACCCATTTATTAGATAAGTCGATTCCCATTGGTAAGACTGTATTTGTTTTTGTTGTCTTGCTCTTGACTCTAGTCTAGGTCAGAGGTGACAGAGACAAAGTCGACGATGGAGTGGGCTTACCTAGAAGAAGCCATACTAACTTCATTCTAACTTTGAAGAGATTCAGGTTGAATTCGTTTGGAAACAGAGACGCAGGTAGTGAGTACCACTCCTTTGCTGTGCGCAATATCAAGGATGTTTGGAAGCGCTTGGTGCCAATTGGTGGGTTGTTCAGGTTTCTGACTACCCGTAATAACTTTCAAAGATCTACAATTGATCTCCAAGACCAATGGCAACGGCTTATCGTGCTTTTCAAGGCACGAAACTTCGCACCTTCACAGAGAATAATTTCTTAATCTATGCAGTGTGCGAAGAATCTTGGGTCCAAAACGTATCTTCGTTTGGGATCTAATATTCTTCACACACAACATGAGTTGGGTAGACACAGGGTTGTTTAATTAAAGTACTTAGCATACAGGTCATAATGCTTGTTATCTTGGAATCGGTAGACAGCGCCTTATAGTTCTCTGTCATTGTGCAAGTTATGTTTGAAAACTCAAAAGAACGACGAAAGCTCCCTAGCAACAAGCTACATATTTCTACGGAATATTACGTTGGCATCGATATCTCCACGATTTGTAGCCAACGGGTTAGTTACTTTGATCATATCACTCGGAGTCAACCAGATCAGTTAGTAAGATTGGCTGCAATAGAAAAATATCATAGAGTCAGATCAGATCGAATCACGGTAATAACAGGTCTGACTGTGACCACTGCTCTGAGAAGAGCAAAAGTCTTAATCTTGCCTCAAAGTAGCTCGTCATTGACTCCATCAAAATTTCAGTACGAGCACGACCTTCCTTCAGTAATGAAGAAACCGAGAAAGAAGATGTTGTCATCAACATGTGTTGTGTGTTATTAAAAGACAAACTATAGGAACTAATATTTTTTCTCCTCCAGACAGCCAAAACCAGTACCAGTTCATTTCATATTAAATTTTCATCGGTATTCGCTCTAAAATTCAGTCGAAAAAAAAGAGGTTAACACCGAAAATTATTTGATTTATGGTGGCGGAGTATGACAGTTTTTAAGTACTTCGCCTGATTTAGTTCGGAGGGTTATTATTAACGTTATTAACGGTGTGAGAAGACATCTAGGGTGCCTTGTAGCCTGCAAAATGGTCGTAAAATATGAAGTCTGTATTTTAGAACTGGGTCAGGTTAAACTCTATTTCGTTAATCTTGTAAAGTTTATCCTCCTACTGACCTGATTTTTTACATCGTATTAGTATCATGATATTGAATTTTCAATCGGAAACATCCGAACAGCTTATCCATACCATCCCAGCGATTACAGTACTCTTGCAAATATTATATTTATGGCCTGGGCGACCAGTTCGGTATTTTTTACCGTATTTTTACCAAAAATACAACTAAGTATAAAAGTACACTTAAAAAGCAAAACCTTATCTAAACACATAATTTCATCCAATTCGTTAGAGCTGTTTCCGAAATACGCACAATAAATCTATGTAGGTAGGTATGTTTACAAAAGAATTGCTCATTTTAATACCTATGTAGATTAGATTCACAAATAATATTAACAATGCGACAATTTTTCTGAAACGTGACGGATTTGTTTCAAAACATTGAATTCGTTTATTTAAACTTTTTCCATTTTCACAAAACTTTTAAGCGTCAAAATTAGAAAGCCAAAACTTTGTACAGTTATCCCAAAAGAAGTAAGCGCTTCGGGCATCGTCGCTTATTTTCGAAAATACAAACTCGCTTAAATATTTTTATTTTTTCTTTTCTTTCGATAATGAGATCTAATATAGATAAATGATATTTATTTTGCAAATTGATTAAAAATAACACTTTTACACTTCAATATTTCTAGTCAATTCAAACTAGATAGATGTGGCCGCTGTTTCCTTGCTAGTATTCTGTGAAGAAACAATGAAACAACACAGATCTCAAATAGGTAGAGTTTTTTCAATCATGGATGCATATTTTGTATTGCGTTCGTTGTGCATTAAGTTACATAGATATAAACATAGGAGGCATTCTGACCTCGTCGGTCAATCAGAACGCACGCGTTCGCGCGTTCACTGTTGTATCGGTGACCAAATTGGAAGAAAGATGGAGGCTGAAAAGCTTATTATATTAGTACGACGTTAAAGTTAACGATTATAAAAACCGAGGAAAAGTAGCAGAAATATGGTTAGAAATTGTTGTTGGAATTTATTCAGCTATAACAAATTTTGAAAAACGTCCATGAAATTCTCCGTCTTGTTCTCTATCCTTATTTACTGGGCGCACTCAGTATTTCCTTATTCGTCTTAATGACCATAAAATCAATAATTCGTCTTCCGTTGAAGAACTGTTGTCAAAAAACATGGTGACAGCAGTGCAAGTGGTACCGCGTAGACCGTCCATCAGCGGGGTTCGTGAGCAACTGCACGCTAAAATGCAAAACTAACATCTTGAACGCTTGACCGCGTGACCGCTCTCTGTCTGATAGTACCCTTACTCTAAATGCTCATTTGCCCTTATTTTCTCTGGCCCTTTGAAGCTTTGTTTCTGTGGGACCTTCGAAATAATTCGGAAAACGAACATTACCGAAGCACATACCATCTACGGCTGAAATTACAGAACTGCAAAACATCGTCTCTTTTCTTCGCAAAAAATATGAAACTTTCAAGTACCACCATTAAAAACAGACAGATCTACAGCATCACCATCTTATTCATCTGGCGAAAATATTAGGTGTAATAGACGGCATGGCTTATTATGCCATCAATAACAGGTTTTGCGGTTTCCGGGTAGCGATAAGGAATACCGCGTACAGCCCATGGGGGTTGTGGCAAGAGATTAATGTAAGGGATGGATAGAAATCGGGGTATAATTATACTTAGAGGGATGGGCAGTGACCACCTGTGAGGTAATTTTTCTAATGAGTCTGGTAAGTGAAATTATTTATTTATTTATTTTACACGATAAGTACAACACCTTACAGTATTCCAAGACGATGTTATACACAGAATACATAATTTTAAATATATACACCATAATTAAATTTAAAAAAAAAAAAAAAAAAAAAATATATATATATATATATATATAAATTGTTATTTTTAGGGTTCCGTACCCAAAGGGTAAAAACGGGACCCTATTACTGAGACTTCGCTGTCCGTCTGTCTGTCACCAGGCTGTATCTCATGAACCGTGATAGTTAGACAGTTGAAATTTTCACAGATGATGTATTCTTGTTGCCGCTATAACAACAAATACTAAAAACAGTATAAAATTAATATTTAAGGGGGGCTCCCATACAACAAACGTGATTTTTTTGCAGTGTTTTGCGATAATGATACGGAACCCTTCGTGTGCGAGTCCGACTCGCACTTGGCCGGTTTTTTTAAGATGAATATGGATTTTGATACATGCTTTGTTGATTGCCAAATTGGTAATTGTAACGGTGGTTTATTCCGTTCGATTTGATCAGAAAGCGTGTCATTGCATTGGACGTCTCTTGGCTGATATGATGATGATGAACGTATTTGTATTTTTTTTCCTGTATCAATGTCATGTATAATTGAATCCTGTCGAGCCATCTGGAAGGTCTCTAATTTTATGAGAATGAAATTAGAGTGAATTTGTATTTTATCGTCACTCACGACGTATTGTACTAAATATGAATTCAAAAAATATTAAACACGTACTTTATATTTGTGGATAGGTAAAATTAAATAAAAACCATTACAGTGCAACATTTTCCTTCGATTTTCAAACAACTGCATCATAAAATAACTTTTTAATTTTTTTAGCACAATTTTACTTTTTAATTTATTGGTGCTTATGGGCTCATTGGATTAATGTAGAAAAGTAGTGTTATTGACTATGGTAGCGCGCGCTGCACAGTCATGCGCAATGAAAATCTAAATTGCCCGTCATACGACATATTATTTTCCGTTTCCACTTTTGTTTTATTTCAACTGTGTGAGCGAGGATAAAATAGTGTATGCAACGGCATAAAATTAGAAGTATTAAAACACTCGCGTGTAAACTTCGGCTTCACCTCATGTGATAAATCCACGCTCGTGTTTTAATTACCCCTATTATATGACTATTGCATAAACTACTATTATTTATACATTTATATTATGTAGGACGCCTTCACAGATTCCTAATGAATAGTATTAATATATGATTTGTCCTTCCTGAGCACATTAGACAGACGCTGCAATCTTATTAATGTTATGAAAATGTATCAAATTATGTGGCCTTTGAAGGAAGAGCCCTGCAAAGGCCAAATAACCATAATTAACTCATATAATTTCTGTCGACATGATTACTTTGGCAAAAATATAATGACGGAATAATATTAAATAGGTACCTAACATAAGATTTTCTGAATCGAGTTACAGAGAAATGAGATGAGCAGTAGTAATGAGGAAGACAAAGAGTAATGAAAGGCGGTCTGATCTGGCTAAGTCGACGAAAGCTTTTTTTCGCGCGTAATATATCAAATCAGGCGTTTTTGGTGTGATTCTGTCTCGGGAATCGGCATTGGGGACTAACATTTTTGGTCTGCACCAGACTGAGAGCAGTGGCAAAGAATACTAACTATTACTACGTACAGAAGCGGCACTCACCTTCCCCCGCCAATTTATCAGGCAGTCAACCAGGCTGTAATAAAGTTGTAAGTAGTAGTGCCTCGTAATAAATAAATTAGGCAAAAATTTTGAAAGTTGTGACGCTGTTTCCCAGTGGTGGCCGACATTGGGCATAATCGAAGCGACCAATTATTAAGTTCTATGGAGTTGTATGGAGTATCAGGGGCCTGGCAAGGTCATTAGTCCTTCCAACGCTGCATCTTACGGTACGCGGTTGTCACTTAAGAACTTTTCGGCTCCATCAACCGTTAGTTATGCATGCAATTTGTTTTGCCCAATTCCACTTAAACTCTTCTTCGGGCTATGTCGGTAGCGGTTCTACTTGTTTTTCGCTTCTTCTTTTTTTTTGAATCAATGGCATCTTCGCCATTAGACACGTTTATAACGGCATCAGCACTTGGAGCACTCTAACACGCTTTTTGCTATCCGTCAGCAGTGGAACAGTTGCCTTATCTAGCTAATGATATCGTGTTCATTTAGATAATTAGTACGTTCCACGTTGTCATGTCATCATTTGTCATTAGCTTGGTAGTTTAGGAGCTTGTTTATATTGTCATTCTCTGTGTTGTGTTTTGTTTAGTTAATGGTATGGTACGTTGTTAAATTGTTAAGTAAAGTAGAATTACAAATTGAGAGGAGCTCGTGGTTAAATAATAATTGCTGCATGGTTTTATCTTTGAAGCTAAGCAAAGCTGGCCGACCTGGACAACCATCGATTGTATACCGAGACCCCTTCATGCCTCGGCAAGCACTTTAAGCCGTCGCCTGGCTTTGGCGGTGGTCATGGATAGCTAGAAGCCAGAAAATCTGACACCAGTTTTGCCAAGAGTTACTTTGTTGTAAAGGTCACATAGGCTTCATCATCATCATCATATCAGCCGAAAGATTCCACTGCTGGATATAGGCCTCCCCCAAGCGTCGCAACTTTGACCGGTCTCGTGCGTCTCGCAACCAGCGGGTCCCCGCAACCTTCACCAGGTCATCAGTCCACCTGGTGGGAAGCCTTCCAACGCAACGTCTTCCGGTTCGCGGTCACCACTCCAGAACCTTTCTGCCCATCGGCCATATGTTCTGCGAGCAATGTGCCCTGCCCACTGCCACTTAAGTTTGGCAACTCTACTTTCTCTTGCGGATATCTACATTTCTGATTCGATCACGCAAGGAAACTCCGAGCATAGCTCTCTCCATTGCCCTTTGAGTGACTGTAAGCCTTCTGATGAGGCCCATTGTAAGCGACCACGTCTCAGAGCCATATGTCAACACTGGCAAGGCTTCGCTTCATGTAAAATACTGGTACTCAGCTGAATTTTATGGGGTCACCTTTCAGTCTAGCCGACTAAAAGGTGACTCCATAAAATTTGGAAAATAGTTAAAGCGATACTGGCCGTGCGTCCACTCGGTGCCAAAATATCAATACTGGACCTTCTTTTGGACAGTTTTATTTGCAAAATATTTTTATTGTTTGATTACCATATCCTATGTAGGTTAAGAAGAAATTCTAACCATCAATTTTAAAAATATTTTTAAACATCCAAGTCGTTTTGGAGGAATATGCAAAAGAAACGAAAAAATATCGTGTTGTTAATTATTTTTTTACAGCAAAAGTAATGTAATCAGATTCATGCTTGTCTTCATAAACTTTTATATGAACGCCCTTTTATAAAAAAGCGAATTCCAACTGTAAAATAATAATATCTTTATTATTTCACAGTGGGAATTCGTTATTTTTCTCGGTGCTGAGTCGTTTATTTAAAGTATCAAGTGTGTGTGTGTGTTTGTTAAAATAGTGTGTATGTGTTAATAAAAATAGGCATCGGTAAATATATTTTTAATGAGAACGATTTATGGTTTTTAGAGCCGTATTATTTTTAATAAATTGTTAATCGGTATTTATTTAACACTTTACACACACAAGCGTACATAGATGGACTTAATGCCATAGGCATTTTCTACCAGCCAACGTTTGGGTGATGCAGAGACAAATAGAAGTAGGTGCAACAATTAATAATAATAAAATATATATTTAATTTTCATACATATTAATAAATATATATTTTATTTTCATATAATTATATTTAATCGGTTTCTCAACAGCATTTACATAGATTGAAAATCGACTCCTTAGTAGTACGCTTTATTGTTTTTTATAAAAATGCGTGCACCAATACGCACTGGGCCCGCGTAGTGGATTACGGCCCATTCCCTCTCACAGAGCGGAGGCCTGTGTCCCAGCAGTGGGAACATTAATAGGCTGATGATGATGATGTATGATGATGCGTGCACCTACTCGTACCATATTATCTCTTCACTACCCTTGATGATTGGTAGAGAATACTTAAGGCAGTACTTCTGTGCTGCATTAAGTTTTAATAATTAAATAATAAATAGGTAGACGGCCCAAAATCAATATATATATTGAAATACATCTACCTACACAGGCAAGTATCCATTTTATCCACGAAACCCCAAAAATGATACTCGATATCTTAATCGGAGCCCTTAACCTCGAGTGGGCGATTCTCCGGTCAATTTTCAAGAGGCATTTCAAGAGCGAGCGTGTTATACCCTGTCAACTCCCCGATCCCTACTCGAGTTACCTCTTGAAAAAATCTTCATAACTTTGATGGATATGCGAGGGTAGGAGCCGTACTTGTTTGTCAAGGTTGAGTGGGTTGATTGAGACTGCCGTCTTTATTGTTTTAAGAATATTTATTTTGCCTGAACAAAAACTGTCACTGAGGATTTCCATTACCAATTTAATAATGATAAAAATAGGAACGCTTCTTTGGCCGCCTGAAGAAGGTATTCAATAACCTTCTTTCAGGCGGAAACGAGGTGCGCGCCTTTAACGGTTGGGTCATGGCCGGTATTGATGTACTCTTTCAGCATACTCAAATAGACTTAAACGGAACTAACGACTTAAACGAAAATAGGAGGGTCCGAGTACACTGCTGACTGCATATCGAATGCATCACCCACGATTATCGGTCATGAGATTGCATATCCCGCGGTAGTGTGGTGGCCGATGCTTTTTAAATGCTATAAACCTCCACAACCGCGAGATATGCAATCTCAGGGAATATTTTCTAAACATCGACGTGGGTATGGTGGGTGGACAAGGAACTCACACCGCTCTCCTTGGCGAATGAGAACTGGCGCAAGCCTGTAGTGCTTGACACTAACGACTGCAGGGAGGTATGGTAGAGTAAGGAGCTTCACGGACGCTTTTTCCGGGCCCTACATGGGTCCGATGTAGATCAGTGTCCGTAGCCTGGCTACGTTTCGGTGACCTCTTTGGGGAATCGAAGGTTTTGTCTGTGCAATTATGAACGAAGTTATCATGACGAATAACTACCGGAGATTTATTGTGAAGGATGGCACGGTTGACATCTGTCGGGCATGTCACCGCCCGGGTGAATGGATCCGTCACATTATCTCTGGTTGTTCTCGACTAGCTAACAACGAGTACTTGCATAGGCACATCCTTGTAGCCAGGATTATCCATCAGAAACTTGCTCTGAAATACACTTTTGTGGCATCGGAGGTGCCGTACTACAGGTATATGCCCGACCCAGTTCTCGAAAATGGCAATATCACATTCTACTAGGATCGGTCCATCATCACTGATAAGACTATTATCGCTAAAAACCCTGATATAGTGGTGGTGGACCGAATCGTGAGGCGAGCAATGATTGTTGACATAACTGTCCCGCATAACGGGAACCTCGTGAAAGCCGAGAAAAATAAGCAAATCAAGTATCTTGACTTGGCTCGCGAGGATGTCGACATATGGGATGTGGACACAGCGATCACTGTACCGATAGTCGTGTCAGCCAATGGCTTAATAGCCACGAGCCTCGACCGAGACTTTAGGAGACTCTGGTTAGGCGGCTGGGTCAAGGCCTGATCCAGAAAGCAGTATTGCTGGACACGGCTCGTATTGTTAGGAGGTTCGATCTTTGGAGCCCTTACCGCCGCTACCCTGTTTGGACACTGTTTCCGATACCGGTGGGCATCTATTTTCTATATTTTTAAATATTTTTATTTTTAATAAAAATATTTAATAATGTATTAAATAAGAAATAAGCTAAATTAAGGACATAATTAGAGCAGCGGTGGCCCAGTGGTATCGGCCGTGACTTACAAGTTGTAGGTCATGGGTTCGAGCCCAGGCAGGCGCTTTAATTTGTGTAAATTATTTTTATCACCACTGCTCTCAAAACGGTGAAGGAAAACATCGTGAGCAAACTTCGAATTTTTGGTCCTAGAACCAAAAATTCGAAGACATGTGACATCCACCAACCCGCACTGGGCCCGCGTGATGGATAACGGCCCATTCCCTCTCACTGAGAGGAGGCCTGTGTCCCAGCAGTAGGAGCATTAATAGGCTGATGATGTGTGATGTGAAGGACACAATAATAAATGCCGGCCCGTAACTGTTCTAATGCACTTTGACTTTATATTAATCACTAGCTTCTGCCAGCGGTTTCGTCCACGTGAACGTCGAAAATTATTCCGAGAGAACATATTCCCGGGATAAAAAGTATCCTATGTGCTATTCCTGCCAGCGGCTTCGCCCACATAAATGTCGAAAATTATCTCAAGGGAACATAATATTTCTGAGATAAAGTATCTTATGTGGTATTCCAGACTATAACCTATCTATGTGCCAAATGTCATCCAAATCCGTTCAGTAGTTTTTGCGTGAAAGAGTAACAAACATACAAACACACACTCACAAACTTTCACCTTACTAATACTACTAGTAGGACAAGTCCAGGTTGCCTCACGATG
The DNA here is from genome assembly GCA_945859665.1 of Anorthoa munda. Lineage (NCBI taxonomy): Eukaryota > Metazoa > Arthropoda > Insecta > Lepidoptera > Noctuidae > Anorthoa > Anorthoa munda. The sequence continues at coordinate 7,116,989 of OX243896.1, read as the reverse complement.
TTTTTCTTCACCGTTGTCAGTAATGTTAAAGATAAATTAGAGTACATATAAATTTGAAAATGGCACACTGGTACTTGCCCGGATTTGAACCCACGAGATCAAGCACAACAAACTAGAGGTGAGACGTACTAGGTAAAATGCGTACTGAGTCTTAGAAGTACGCGTCCGCTTAAATACTTATTCCAAAAACTAGGTCCACGAGTATTTAGGCGTCTCTAGTTTATTGAAGTTTCCATAGCGAGTCCGAGTCTTCGTAATATCGAGATCGAGTAGTCACTAGACGGAGTAATTTAATGGAGTATTTTCAGCTTATAGATTATTAACGTATATTAGACTACGCATTAGTATTCGTAACATTTTTGCATTTTAAAATTGTATACGGTTCTGTAAATTAACTATTGACTGGGATTGGTGGAGAGAGTGAAACACTTTGTTTTCTTGGCTTGACTTAATTAACTATATATATTCTAAACAAGTAACACATCAAAGTTACTTAAATATAACATATTAATCTACGACATCCTGCACCAAAATATTTAAATAAAATCTTATTAAAAACTTCCCTTCATACTTTACAGGCTTAGGAATGTCAGCTTATTTTATAAACGTGATATTAAACACACGTTCACGTAAACAATAGGTACCGTTCCTATGACGTATTGTGACGTACTGATTTAAAAAACAAACTTTGCAAAACATCTTCACTCTGCCTACCAAAGTAACAGTGCTTCTATTGGTATAGATATTAGGTTTAGAAACGCGGATCAAATAAATCGACTCGCAAACTTCGAGTGCCGAACCGAACGTCTCCGAATGTCACCGGAACTGACCGAGCCGGTGGATCGCCCGCCGCACTAGACGCTAGTATGGTAGTACGTGACTACGAGTCAAACGCCAAACGTGGTGCGCACGGAATAAGTCTTTACACGTCCGGCCAAAAACCTATTCCAGTATATACGTCTTTTTTTTTTTGGTGTACAATAAAGTATATTCTATTCTATTCTATTCTATTCTACGTCTCACCTCTACAACAAACACACAGAACAAAAGCGAGCACAGAAGCGAGGTCTTAGCCACTGGGGCCATCACGAAATTTATTAGAATATTATATTCTCTAAATTAACATAAAAATTACGATTTGGAACCACGCCGTGCAAGAAAATACAATAAAATATACAGCAGCGGCAGTCTTAACATTCCTTCGCTTAATAAAACTCAGTGGGCTCGCGAAGACGTTATTACTCATATTGCCTCACCCTGTATTAGCATAGGGGTGCTCTCAGGAACAACTGACGGCTTGCTTTATTAGTTATTTTTGGGCTTCTTATAACATCCTGTATAGTCGCTGCGAATGTGAAATGTGACTTATATCGTTGGTAGAAGGTTGAAATTGCTATGATTGGTGGTCCTGATATGCAACAACTATGTCTAGTGTCGTATTAGGTTTTCTTCTAGTTACGAGTTTCTCTAGATTTCTTTGGTGTCAAAGTTTGTATACTTAGTAGTAGATGTTATTGTTATTTTTTACCAACTTCAAAAAAAGAAGGAGCAAATTTCATATCTGTATGTTTGTATGTTTTTTGTTGAAGTGGGTATCTCTCAACTTAGGGAACAGTGCAAGTTTAATCAAAATCGTTCCAGCAGTTTTCAAGATATGGAGCATACAACCGAACTCCTTAGCGACAAACAGCACGAATGTGTAACTTGAGTTATTAGGGGTATTTTTTCAATCCCTTAGGTACCGAACTACAGAAATTGCTCATTTTTAGTGTCACATCACACATCATCAGCCTATTAATGTTCCCACTGCTGGGACACAGGCCTCCTCTCTGTGAGAGGGAATGGGCCGTAATCCACCACGCGGGCCCAGTGTATTTTTAGTGTACTTAAACTAAAAAGAGAGAAATAAAAACTTTTTAACAAAAAATCAGTCGGTGTCGAAAAATTATAAAAAGAAAGTTAATTAAAAAAATCAAAAAACCTGACTGCTTAAGAAGCGAACTAAAAAGACGTAAACAAGAAGAAAATCATGCTGTGCAGTCGGAGGATACATATTCACGAGCTAGCTGACCGAAACCACATGTATCCTCCGACTGCACAGCATGATTTTCTTCTTGTTTACGTCTTTTTAGTTCGCTTTTTAAGCAGTCAGGATTTTTTGATTTTTGGAATTAACTTTTTTTTTATTTATAACTTTTTAGATATTATTTTTTTTCCAATTTGGTACATATAAACATATAAGTGTTAAATATTTTTGAAATCACCTCGTAAAATTCATTATTTTGATACCCCCACGATGGGTTTGTAAGAAAAAAAAATTTGTTCCCCATATTATGGCGCCCAAAATCCGCTATTTTTCTATTTTCCAATTTATTTAATGCAATCACCGACACTCGCAGGGTTAAGACAAATCGATTGACGTATGAATCATCAAAATCGGTCAACGTTTGAACTTTAAATCGCCACATAGGGACAAACACACACACATGCATACACATACACACATGCATACATACTTACATACATACATACATAGACTTATAAACACATTACCCTCCTTCGGCAGTCGGGTAAAAACAAGAGGTACCAAAGACACTGCTTTCCATAACGAAAGTTATTTTGCACTTTTGACAGCTTTCGTATAAAGATAGAAATAAAGAAAAATAATTTATTATGTCAGAAATGACGCATAAAAATGTACCTATAGATTTTTTTTTTATCAAACTACAAATCATGGTATCATATTTACTCTTAAGTTAAAAATTATCTGACTATTACATTTACAATGTGTCCGGTCTTGTATTAATAAAACTTTAAGGCCGTAAAATACACTTAATTTTTTCGATAAAACACCCCCACATAAGCGCCAGTTCAGAGGTCCTCTGGTACAGGTGTATATTCATACCCAAAAGAGGGCCTCTACAACTTTTATATAAAACCTGTTGATCGCGAAATAAAATTTTCTATTGCATTTCTTAAAATTCTGACAAAAATATATAACGCAAAATGTGCAGGGATTCTTTTTAGGCAATAACAAAATTAAAAATAATTGGCTAAGAGCTGTGATTCTTTTGTCAATGAAAAAACCCATAAAAGACTTGTTAATCCCTAAATTTTTTTGCAGAATTTTAGGAAATGCAAAAAAATCTTCTAGATTTACGTATAAAATTTGAATTTTATGGCTCAACGAGCTTCTGTCAGCGACTTCGCCCGCGTGAATGTTGAAAATTATCCCAAGGGAACATATTCCCGGGATAAAAAATATCCTTTGTGCTGTTCCAGACTATAATCTATCTCTGTGCCAAATTTCATCCAGATCCGTCCAGCCTTTTGAGCGTGAAGAAGTAACATACATATAAACACACTCACAAACTTTCGCTTTTATAATATTAGAGGGATAGTGTGATGTGATACAAAAATATCTTATCTTTTGAGTATTAGAGGAATACTTTTTTAATTTTTCTATGGTATGGCCGTAAAAATAACATTAAGTGTACGCCTCTGTGAGACCTAGACCCAAAGTTATGGTTGTTAGACTATGTGGATATCGTAACAGGTAAGTCAGGTACTAAAATTGCTCTATCTTTGAGTTTGTCGTGATGTAAGGGGTCAAATCAAATCAAATCAAATCAAATTGTTTATTTGTGATACATGGGTTACATACAGGTGTTCATTACATAATTTTATAATAATAATGTTCATGCCATGATCAGCCACTTAGGCATACAAATTATTAAATAACATTATGAAAATATGAGTGTAAAATTCTAATTCCATTTAAATTTATTTATTTCATATTAAATACAAATTATATAATTACTATTAGTCATAAATAACAGACACAACACAATCAACAAAAACAAATTATCGTCAAGCGGAATGAAACATTTAAAAAGATCTCGTCGATAAGAATTCATCTACGGAGTAAAAACACTTTTCCATAAGAAATTGGAACAATTTATTTTTAAAGACATTAATATTGCCACATTCTTTTATGTTATTAGGAATTTGATCGTAGATCTTCGTGGCCATAGCAAAGACACTTTTCCCAAAGAGGGTAGTTCTATATTGACTGGATAGGTTATTATACAAACGACTTCTATTTCGCGATCTGAGCTCCAATGTAAATAGTGATGGATGATGTCTAATAAACAAGGCCATTTCAAAAATATATAAAGATGGCACGGTAAGTATTTTTAATTTCTCAAAGTATTCCTTGCAGCTCTCAGTTCTGTTGAGACCACACATTGCTCGCAGGCACCTTTTTTGACATTTAAAAACTTTATCCCAGTTTGTAGTATTGCCCCAGAATATGATTGCATATCTGAGTCTAGAAGCAACATTACTATGATAAGCTACGAGCAATGTATTAAGATTGACCTTTTTTGCCAGCATGTATAAGCTATAAGATGACTGTGACACTTTTTTGCAAACAAACTCTATATGGCTTTGCCATTTCAAATTGTCATCTATGTGAACGCCGAGAAATTTAGTTGTAGACGTCAATTCAACTTTATCACCGTTAAATTCTATTCGAGTATGTAAAGTATTTCTTGTTTTCTGTTTAAATTGCATTAATTTAGTTTTATCGATATTAATTAATAACTTATTATTTTGTAACCATTGAATTATTGAATTTAAACTACTATTAATAATGGTTTCATCATTATATACAACAGTGCAGTCATCAGCAAATAGTACCATACGATCTGTAATAGATTTTGGCAGGTCATTGATATAGATTAGAAAAAGTGGTGGGCCCAAAACACTACCCTGTGGAACTCCACATTCCATTTTTTTACTCCTGGACATATAATTTATTTCGCATTTTGTATTAGGACAAATTTTGACAATACTCGTAGTCTGAGTTCTATTACTAATGTAAGATTTTAGCAAGTCTAAAGTGTTACCCCTAACACCGTACGTTTCCAGCTTACTCAGTAGTATATCATGATCCACGCAGTCGAAGGCCTTTGACATATCCATATACAAAGCATAGACAGGCTGTCTTTTATCAACTCGAGGATATATTAAACTTAAGAAATCATAAATTGCTAAATTTATGGACATATTTTTACGAAAGCCTTTCTGATCAGGAGTGAAGATATTATTCCTTTCAAAGTAGTCGTACAAGTTATTGGATATGGCTTTTTCAATTATTTTAGATAATGTTGGAATTAGGGCTATAGGCCTGTAATTTTTAATATCCGATTTAGCATCCTTTTTATGGAGTGGTTTAATTATAGTAGCTTTTAACACAGATGGAAAAACTCCTTGTTCGAAGCACATGTTTATAACATGGCTCAGTATAGGTGCAATTATGTGAGATACGGATTTTATTACCAACACGCATATGTCATCAAAACCAGTGCTCTTAGTGTTATTTAATTTTTGTATAATAGTATAGATATCAAAAGGACTAGTGGGACTCAGAAAAAACGATTTTGGTGAATTATATGTGCATGTAGATGTTTTTGCGGTATTATTACCCACAGTTCTAGTTTGAGGTCCAACCATATCTACAAAATAGTCATTAAACAATTCAGCGATACGTTGGGGGTTTGTGATTTTATGTTTATCTATTACCAATTCACTAATAGTCTCAGGAGGAAAATTTTGTTTTCTGCCATTAATTATGTTCCAGGTGGCTTTAGATTTGTTTTTAGAATTTAGAATGTAATAATTATTCTGAGATTTTTGAGTTAACTTAATGATTTTGCCATATCTCAAAGAATATTTTCTAAAGTTGGATTTATCTACGTTATTTTTCGATAGTCTATATTTCCAGAGAAGAGAACGTTTACGTTTACTACATTTCTTAATACCAAGTGACACCCATTTTGGTCGAACTGTTGTTTTATTTTTAATTTTACGTATAGGAAAGCATAATTCGTAAAATAGCCTAAATATATCGTAAAATGAGTTAAAAGCCTCATCTGCATCCTTTGATTCAAACACTTCGCAAAACTTTAGCTCTTTAATACAATCTTTAAATTTTTCTAAATTATCTTTAGAATAATCACGTTTAAACGAAAACCAATGGTCAAATGAACAGGTCTTCTTGACTGGACATGATATATATTGCGCCTTATGATCAGATAAGCTAAGTTCCAAGACAGTTGATTTGGCACCACGAATATTATGGAAAATATTGTCAATGCAGGAACCACTACTTGGTCTTGTAGGCTCATTAATTGCTTGTGTTAGATTAAATCCCATAGTTAGTTGTTCCAATTCCAATGCGTACTTATTCCTTTCCAACATATTAATATTAAAATCACCACAAACAACGATTTTGTTTTTCCCATATTTTGTAAAGAGACACAAGATGTCATTAAAATTATTAAAAAACACATTAATATATTTATTATAGTTTTTACTCTTTGGGACCCTATAAAGACATAAAATTATCATATTGTGGTCAGTCAACTTAATTGCAGAGCATTCAAAAACATTAGGGATACTATACTTTTGAACAGCTTCAAGTACGACAAAATTAATACAGTTTTTCACTAGAATGCATGTCCCCCCTCGTCGTTTATTTCGCGAAAAATGAGCAGCCAAGATGAAATTTGGAATTCGAAGGAGTTCAATATCGTCACTTATCATATTGTGTTCTGAAAAACATAAAACGTCCATAGTTTTACCTGCATCAGCTAAGTCATCAAGGCAGACAGTAAACAAATCTGACTTCGCAATAAGGCCACAAATGTTTTGGTGAATTATATTTATATGGTTATAGACGAAAAAAATTACTGCAGTTTGACACAGATTTAACAGAATCTATTTTTTTAGAAGTGGAGTCATAACATGTAGCAATATTAATGTCCGTTTGAGTACTTTTAGTAGAGAATGTAACATCACAATTATTATAGACAGAGCATGGCAATATCACTTGATTATTTTCATTATTATTATTACAATTCATGTCATTATGATCATTATTATTAGAATTAATCGAGAATAATTTATATTTTAAATTATAGTACAATCGCAATATGTCCCTTAATATGTACCGACATATGTAAGTCGGAAGATGAATACGTTTCGGCTTAGTGTGGTTAAATTTATAAAAATCCATTACAACGAATGAGGTGTTTAAATATGCATCACATATTTTTGATAATACATTATTTAATTTTTGTTCTTTAATAAATCGATTAAATAAGGGCTCACAAATAATTATATTAGTATTTTGAGCAGATTCAATCCATAGTACAAGTTGATTACGGAGAGTTGAGATACTATCATCTTCTGTGAAACCAATCACAATCACAAAATCATTCATCGTAAGGTTAGGTAATTCAGTAATGCATGAGTTTAATATGTCAGAAAGTTTGCTAAAAGGTTTCACGAAGCAAAATACGTCGTATCTATGACCTAGGAGTTGGCTAAGGACTTTCTGGACACCGCGACCTTGATGATCTGCAAGAACAATCACTTTGGATCTAGTTTTATTTGGACCAGTTAAGGCTGCGGATTCCATTTTACAGTCACTTTTTCTTATTATTGGTTGGTCAATACTTTCATTTAGCAGAGTGTCATCTGCGAGCGACGTATTATCTTTAGTGAATGTTCTGGAGATCTCGTCCATGTTAGTGTTTTTAACATACGGCTCATTTTCCTCTTGTATGATTTCCAGTTCATCTATAAGTTTTTTATTAAAAATTTTTAACATTGAAATTTTATGAATTAAATTATTTATTCTTTTCCGGCTATTTTTGATTTGTTGTTTACATTTTTTAAATGAGAAAGGCTTTTTAAAATGTTTTGTCACGGAATTTTCAGTTGTTTGTGTTGAAATTTCATTTGTTTCTGTAATGCTGTGTCTAGGTGATTCCGGATATTCACCGGAAAACACTTTTTTTACCTTTCGTATAACTGGAGTAGAAATAGTACTCAACGAGTTTTCAGTAATGCCAATCTTTTTATATAAAGCTATTACTTTTGATGATTTTTCAACACTAATCTTTAATTGCATATTTTGTATATTCAAATTTTCAATCTCTTCATCGGCTGAAGCTAACCTTAATTTTAATGTAGAAATCTTTTCTTCGTATTCTTCAATTAACATATGATCCTTGTTTAATGTGGCAGGCAAACTTTTCATTGATGAATCTAGTAGTGAATTATTTTCAAAATCCATAGCTGTTTCCTCTAGCAAGCTAAGATTTAATTTTGAAGCTTGTTTATTTCTATAGGTGATATTATAATATTGATCTTCATCCATGTTGCAAGCATACGAAAGATTGTAATAATATAGTTGTTAATATAATCACGAAGCGTGGCGAAAGCTAAGTCTGCTATAAACGTGCAGCGTAAGCTCAGGGTGTTGAAGCAAGCGCCTAATCTACGTGTAAGCGTTGAGCATGTGTGCGTAGAAGCGGCCGATCTGCGGGTTGCCCTAGGTCAGGGACGCAAGTCATTGCAAAATTTTTACTAAAAGTTTTTCACTGATTACTCACGGTACCGATGGAGTCCAGATATGTTATATATATCACTCTTTAGTCGGCTTCATAAGCTTCACAATGATATACAACACTAATTAATTGATCAACTTTTAACCACTTCTTTATACAAATTTAGCGGAGACAAAACAAATACAATGCCAACTCTTTCGACGGGTCTCAAGCTTATGTGTGGTGTTTTTATCGCTAATTTTAACTATATTTTGCATCCTTAAAATTTTAATTACCACAAGTCCGGGCACATTGTATAACTGATATTTCTAAGATTGCCTAATGATTATATTTTTGGAAAGCGCTGCAAAAAAGTATAAGGTTTAACCATACCTATAAGAAAATACGAGTCATATTTTAACTCGTAACCGACACTAACTCACAGGAACTCAAGCACCAATATAAATATTCATATAACAAGCACACGCACATTTGTTTCAGATTATAATAACTGTCAAAAATACGAAACTCATTCGTGAAAACTCGTTCATTTATCATAACTGCCGCCGTTTTCAAATAATTTTTCATCACTGAAGCTGAAATGTAGGCCAAGAGTTTATCATATTCTTGGTATTTATTTAATTTACTTAAGTAAATATATAATATGTTATGAATGTGTTCTGTCTACACATTATTGGTTGTTAGTAAATGTGGAATATCTGGCTTAGAAAGTTAATAAGCGTGTCTACATAGTTAAAGATACTTTTTAACCTCCGACGGAAAAAGAGGGGTGCATAAGTTTATTTATTCATTATTTATTTCTCACCACAATAAACGTTACAGACAATGTGACACTAACGGTACATGATATAATTTAGTTTACTGTGGTAGACTGGTGCCTAAGCTAGGCTTTAAGGGCCTGTGTTTCAGGTCACCAGGTCTCCACCCTCTAGCAGTTAGATACATTTCATAATAATACAAAATTAATAACTTTTAAAAGTCTGTAGCTCAAAATGGAGTGTACAAAAAAAAAAAAAAGATTAAATTGGGTATAAAAAAATTCAAAAAGTATTATGATTTGGTATAGTGTTAGTATTGTTAGCAAACATTTTTGTGAGAGCGTGAGTAATTAAATGTGTTTGGTGTATGGATATGTATGTCTGAGTGTGAGCGTGTGGGGGTGTGTGTGTGGGTGAGGATTTATTAGGTAGCATTCGGTATACATTAGGTCACGGTGGTAAGTAGTTTTTCGGTGTCATCATAGTTGAGTCCCAGTAACCACATGGTAAGCTTCCTTTTGCATTGTCCCTTATTGAGGTTAAATATGGGTTGCATTGTATTGATTTTGTTATACAAAAATCTTCCCAAATAGCAAAAGAAGCGGTTAGAAAAAACAGTCGAAAGGCGAGAGTGAGTGCGAGTTACGGGATTATATCGTCTCTTACCATGTGTCATTGAGGGGTGATAGGTGAGTAATGAATGTTGTTTTAGTAGAATGTTCAGGATAAAAAGTTGTCGTACTGTAAGGGTTTTTGATTGCTTGTATAGAAGATCTGTAGGATAACGGTATGGAAGAAAATTAGAGACTTTTAAGATAACTCTCTGGGCTCTTTCGAGTTCAAGGATAGTGGTTTTAGGTGCACCACCCCAAATTGTTATGCAGTAACTTATCAATGACTGAACGAGGGCAAAGTAGACTGATCTCTTAAGTTTGTCGTCAGCCACTTGTCTCAGAGTTTTGAAAACATATATCAATTTACGTAGCCTAGTAATGAGTGAGTCTATATGTTGTTGAAATCTAAGGGTGTTGTCAACTATTACCCCAAGATATTTCACAGATTCAGCTTTAGAGAGGTGGAAACAAGTGCAGGTACCATCGTTCGGAGTTGAGCACGAGTGAACTTTAATGGTGTCTGGCACTGTAGGTAAACTTGATTTTTTGAGAGCAAAGGTAACGTAATGAGTTTTACTCTCATTTAGTGTTATTACGATACTACGCAGACATTTTGTGACATTTTGTTTTGTGCCCGACTGAGCGTACGAGTACACATCGCGCCAGGAAGACGCACTAAACAGGAGGGCTGTGTCATCAGCAAAACTTATAATTCTGCCATTAGGAAGGGTGAGCATACCCAGGACATTAATATAGATGAGGAAAAGGGTCGGGCCAAGCACGCTGCCCTGAGGCACGCCGTAGGTGACTTTCCGTTCATCACTAAGAAAATCATCTATCCTAACGCACTGAGTACGGTCACTGAGGTAGTCTTTAAAAAGCTGGAGTTGAATTCCTCTAATTCCCAGGCTCTCCATCTTTTCAGACAATATAGGTACAGAAACCGTGTCGAATGCCTTAGCCAGATCCAGGAATATACCAAGGACTTTTTGCCCTTTGTCTAGATTAGTAACAATATAATTCGTCAGTTCATGTATTGCATCCGAAGTTGACTTCCCGGTTCGAAAACCAAACTGAGATGAGGAAAAAAGATTATGCTTTTCCAGGTAACTGACAAGTCTAATGTTCATGATTCTCTCAAGTACCTTCGATAAGGCAGGGAGCACCGCTATTGGTCTGTAGTTATCGACACGGTCTCTGTCCCCATTCTTAAAGATCGGGTGTAAAATAGATTTTTTAAATACTTTTGGGAATTTGCCTGTGGAGAGTGCAAGATTACAGATGTAAGTTAGAGGTGGAGTAATCAAGACCCGATGTCTTTTTAGGAGATCACTGGATATCCCATCCCATCCCACTGCGCTGTTATTGCGTAAATTCATTATTAAATTTCCCACCTCATCCTCGTCGGTTGGTAAGAGTACCATGGAATGGGGAACTCTGGCGCTGTCATCAGTAAACGATGCTGATGGACAGCTAACAATTTTCTTAGCAAGACGCTCACCAACCGCAGCAAAGAAGTCATTAACACTGTTAACCGAGAGCTTTGGGGTGTCTGACAACCTTAGGAGTGGTTTGGAGGATTCTTTGTGTGTAGCCCTATTTGTTAATGTATTTATTGCCGACCAGAGTTTCCTAGAATTATTACCAGCTTTTGTCAGCTCGCTTTTTTCATATTCCCTTTTTAACTTCCCTAGCAGTTTATTACAGAAGTTTCTGTACCTAGTGAAAGTTATCTTTAGTGTTTCATTATTTGGTGACTTTTTATATTTTTTATGAAGGTTGTCTCTGTGTCGAATGCAGCGAAGAAGACCTGGAGTTTTCCATGGCTTCACAATTGTTTTACGGTTAGGTACTTTGATAGATTTAGAGTTAGTTTCAATCACTTTTTTAATTAAGTTGATCATGGTTTCAGCCGCTTCGTCGGGATCTTGTGTGTTGTAAACATGACTAAAGTCAACCAGCTTTAGGTCTGCATCAAGCTGTTCATGATTAATGCGTACCACTGTTTTTCTTGGAGATTGTTTAAAAGTCTTTTTCGCAAGAAATAGCATTACAGTGTCATGGTCAGTTAATGCAGAGTGTGCAACTAGTGTTGAGGTAGGGTATTGTGTTTTTAGAATGAAGTGATCGAGGCATGAGTTGAGTCGTGTGGACAGTGTATGAGAAGGCAATAGGCCATGTGAAGCTAGTAAGTTGAGATATTTGTACTTGTTTGGATCACGGCATTGGTCATTGATATTTATATTAATATCACCGGTGATTATGATGTTATTATAGTGTGCGATACTAGTTAAAGTCGTGTTTAAGGAATTGAGAAAGTTGGTAATGTCTTTGTAGCTTGGAGGGCGGTAGATTGCTAGTACTATAGTGTTTGACGTGTGTTGCTGTATATCTTTGTAAGTATGTGAGAACCATGTTCCTATTTATCAAATTAATGAATTTACTTGTTAGTGCTTTTATTACTTTATACCTGTACTTAGTATAGTGTGTAGTGCTGTGCTATTTTTGGGTGCATCGTCCTCACATATATGAATTTATTAATGTATGTACGTATGTAAACATTGTAAATATTTTTTTTTGTTTTTTTTTTTAAGATTAATTATGGAGTTTCTTGTGCGTTCTTCTCCATAACAAGCTACTTTCCGAATGCACGGTAGAGTCAATTTTTATTACTTCTACATTTTTAATTTAGATTTAATAATGTTTGACGTTCAAAAGTGCCGCTTATTGGCCTAGTTGAAATAAATATATTTGACTTTGACTATCTGTGTATATGTGTAACTGTGTGTCTGTCTGTGGCATCATAGCGCATTAACGGATGAACCGATTTTGATTTCGATTTTTTTTGTTTGAAAGGTGACTTTGTCGAGAGTGTGCTTAGCTATGTTTGGTGAAAATCGGTTTAGCCATTCAAAAGTTATGGGCTGTTTTCTGATTGAAACGGAGTATTTACCCAAGATATCGTGTCATAATTACGTTTTCGATAGATTGTTGATCGAAGCGTGTCTACACTAGATAAAATATATAGTTTAAAAGTATGAAATAAAAAGAAATTGCCGGGGATTTTGGAAATTTTTAATTTTTACTTGTTTTATTTATATGATAAGGCTATTGTAAGACATTTCATGTTGATGTTATTAATTAAATCAACATCTCATCATGTAAGTAAATCAAACAAAAGCACTGTTTAAGTTCAATATAAGTAACAACTTAAAACTCGCTTACAGCGAGTTGTCTCCTAATTTCTGTTGTCAATGTAAATTATGTCTACAGAGGACGCTCTAAAGCTAACATTTCAATGAACATTATTTTGCCGGGAGGGAGCGGTGTCGTCGGTTACGATCTTTAAGCACTACGATGAGCATAAGGTCCTGATTTCGATTCCTGGGTCGACCAAGGATAATTGGTTTTTACCACCTGGACTTTTTAGTACTAGCCAAGAATCTGGATCAATGCTTGCTTCATGGCAATAAGCTTGCCCCCCATAACATGAATCCTAATATTATTCAAAGAAAACCGCGTTTGCCTATTTTTATTAGGGTGCCGTAACCAAAGGGTAAAAGCGGACCCTATTACTAAGACTCCGCGGTCCGTCTATCTGTCTGTCTGTCCGTCTGTCACCAGGCTGTATATCATGCACCACGATAGCTAGACAGTTGAAATATTTAAGTGGGGCTCCCATACACTAAAAGTGATTTTTTGCCGTTTTTTGCGATAATGGTACGGAACACTTCGTGCGCGAGTCCGACTCGCACTTGGCCGGTTTTTTATTTTTTTCCATATTTCTGTCACAGTTTACGAGCACTGTATTTTAGCATAATTGAAATTCCTCTTTCAAAATCAATAACCCTCAACTGAAAATACAAAACCGAATTTAACCTGCTGTCTCCCCAAAGCTAGCCACTGTCGTATCGCCCTTAGATAAAGTAATTACTTCGGTCTGGATTTAAAATTCACTGGACTATTTATAGTCTGTAGCGCTTCAGTCTAGATCCAGGCGGAATTATTCAGTGGGTAGTAAAATAGCTGACTAAATTAGTATGTTTATTTGTCTAGGTTTTTTTTGCTAGGTTGGTACTAAGGTGATAAATTGGCATGTCTGTGTTGACTTGAGGTAATCTTATATAAATTTAGAGAACGTTATTTTTTAGCTATCTTTTATTTAAACTTCATGTACAACAGTGGTATATAGGTGGTATATAGGTGGTGACTTATGTCTGCTATAAATCTCTTGTTCAAGTCTTCTAACTCAAATTCACCTCCAATTAACAAATTGACAGTATTGGTTGTAATTCATTTGGCGCACGGCATTTTGTTTGGGCGCACGGTTGGCGCAGTGGTTGAGCGATTGACTGCTGCGCTGCGTGTCGCGGAATCGATTCCCGCACAGAACAAATATTTGTATGACCTACAGATAGTTGTTCCGGCTCTGGGTGTTTGTGTATGTGAGTGTATATGTTTGTAAACGCAACCACGATACAGGAAGAAATTCCTAGTGTGGGACAAAGTTTAAAAAAAAAAAAAAATACATTAATCGATGGCTATTTCCATCGACATGGTGACTGATGATCCTTCAAACTGACTTTGGAATATAAGAAACTAGCAGACGCCTCGCGGTTTCACCCGCGTATTTCCCATCCCTGTGGGAATACAGGGATAAAAAGTAGCCTATGTCACCCGGGGATAGTATAGCTTCCCAACGGTGAAAGAATTTTTGAAATCGGTCCAATATAAGATATAGATGACGGCAAACTAATGTTAAATCTCTCCTTGCCTTTAACGCAAATACAAGCATGCTGCTGTATTACAAGACAGAACTCTAGGTTAAATTATCGTCATCATAGAATACAAAGATAAATACATGCCGCACGGGTCGATCTTCAAGGTTAAGCAACGCTTGACGAGGTCGGTCCGTGGATGGGTGACCATTTCAACATACCGAGTTTCCTCCGTGCCCTGGAAAACACGTTATTCCGTTGGTACCGGTCATTTGAAGATCTTTGACAGTCGTTACGGGTAGTCAGAAGCCTGAGATCTGACACCAGTCTTGCCAAGGGGTATCGTGTCACCCAGTTAGTTGCTCCACGTAAAACAATTATACTCAGCTGAATCCGGTAAGACTGGAAGGCTACCCCAACAATAATTGGAAAAAAGGCTAGGCAGATAATGAGAATACAAAGAAAAATAAAAAAAATATTTACTAGACAAAGACTCAACAACAAGCATCATTATCCACCTACACTCTTCTCCATATTTCTGGCTTGCCGCAGTACATCTTTTTCTTCCAAACAACTCTATCAACCATTATCTTATGGTCCATGTTGTGCTTAGTCATAATATACCCCTCAAAGCCTATGCGTATGACGTCACAAAAACAAAATGGCTACGTCACCATCGGAAAGCAGTCATTTGTCAGAATTTTCTTACGTCTAACTAAACGTGAGAGATGATGTGAGAAATTATTTTGAGTAATGGAATTTTCATGAATGCACGTTTATTTATTTATATTAGTGGATATTAATAAACGGTGTACCTATTATTAAAGACTTCTAAAGCAAAACACTACAAAGCGAAAAATAACTTTCATTTCCGAAGTCGGTGCGAAAAATGATCCATCATCGGACTACAAGACGTACGGCGATGCGTCATCGGTACATGGTGGACATCCCACCCATACGCACCAAACGTTTCGGGAGTACTTTCATTATGCGTACAGCTAAAGAGTGGAATTCCCTGCTGGAGTCTGTATTTCCTGATAGCTATAACCTGGGAGTCTTTAAGTCAAGAGTAAATAGGTTTCTTCTAGGTAAGCGTGCTACATCGTCGACCACATCATCACTTACCATCAGGTGAGATAGTGGTCAATCGCGAGTCTAACAATAAAAAAAATAATAATAAATATTGTAAATTTATTTTGACATAAGTTTTGCGAGCACAGCGCCATCTATGCACACGCTGCTCGTGTCAACACGAGTTCACTCAAGACAAGGCCTAATAGATATCGGCACGTACAGTCGGGATCATTACGTTAGTATTTATTATATTTTTAAATTACATGCATGTGTCTCGAAACTTGGACAAATAATTGGAGGTTTTTTCTTTGAGTTTTATGTACTTTTTAGAAACACGTGTATTTTTTATTTTTTGTGTGTCTGAGGAGAATGAAACTGTATTACTGACTCATAAAAGAACTTTTTAGCCGATCCCAATGAAACCTTGCATTTATTCGGGACAAAAAGCACCCTGTGGCATTAAGCGGGTCTGTTTCTTAGTAACAGTGAAAATTTTTTGTGATCTGGGGGGTGACCATAAGCTCTTAGAGTAAGGTTATTTTCAGTTTGTGTAAGGGACAGATGTATATGACTTGTATACATCTGTCACTTACGCGATCTCAAAATAACCGTACTCTAAGAGCTTATGGTCACCCCCTGGTTATTACTTTCAGATATTTATTCTTAACAACATGTAAAAAACCCGGCCAAGTGCGAGTCGGACTCGCACACGAAGGGATCGCTCGCTAGCGATGCTGTTCCTTTTATCTACTCATGTGATACTGCTACGTCGTCTTCTACGTCACACCGTGACGGAATGGTAGAGGATTTTGGCACCGGTCAACGCACACTAGCCGCTTAGGTACTGTACCATTCGGGCGGCCTTCTAAGACACCCCACGACGACGATGTAGCTAATAATCTATACCAATATTATTAAGAGAAAAGATTTTATTGTTTGTTTGTTCCGAATAGGCTCCCAAATCGGTCTTGTGGGGTGGCCATGGGTGGGAAAGTGAAAATGGCCGCTACTAGCAACAGCTAGTATAAGATACTATAAGATAGCGAATGTGGTGTAACCCGCACTGGGCCCGCGTGGGAGAGAGAGGAGGCCTGTTTCCCAGCAGTGGGAACATTAATAGGCTGATGATGTGTGATGTGAATGTAGTGTGCACGTATTACCGCTTGCACTGCCTCACCCCGCGTCCTTCGGCGTCACGGCGTCCTTCGGCATCAGCAGGCAGTTGCATACCGCCGTGCGCTGTGGTATCCCGCGCTCTCCAATGCGGCGTCAAGAAATCCCTTTCGATGCCACGAAATCAATTTAAAACATTGGCATTGTCATATTCCTACTAAATAAGTTTGAATGTCCTTTAGTAAAAATTTAAATCCTCTGCCATTCCGTCACGCGTTCCCGGTGCGCGTAGGCTCTTAGTTGGAACAACTGCGATATGCTGAATATGATGCTGCACACATAATCCTCTCACCACAGAAGTATGCTGCGGCGGAATAAAAATACCATTTTAGACGTTTGTCATACAATTATGATTGTGCCTTCCGATCAAGATACTAAAGCTTCAGGTGGACACAATGCACGAGTTGTTCAGTCGTGTTTCTTAAGGGAAAAACAATATACGATCGCTCATCTAGACTACTCCCGTCGCGCTATATTACTCGTAGTTTGCATCAGTATGGACGAAAACGAGGGTTTCATATTATAGTTGATACTTTACGCCCGCTATAGCACCCGCGCAAGCTTCTCACCCTGGCCGGGGCCTTAGGCTTTGAGTACAGTCGGCAACACAACTTTGTTCACGTATTTATGTTAAACATAGAAACCTACGCAAAGTATTTCGTATGTATATTGCGTCGAGCGATTGCGGATGCTAGGGTTGTCGAAAATGAGATGAATTCGTCTTGCTTATGCTATGTGAATGTTTCATCGCCAAAGCCGAACCAAGTTAGTTGTGTTTCAGATTTTAAAGTTATAATATCCTAACCTATAATTTAGTTTATCTGTGTTTAAAAACTTTAAATTGCAACTTTGTTTCAAAGACACTTGTGGCTAAGTAGAAAAGGGTGAGGAAGGGCCTCACCCTTTTTTACTCGATTTTTCTTTCGGTAGGATTCAAGCCCTGCCCGCCATCTTAAATAATAAGTTATTAATTACAAATAACTTGACTTCAACTTACGAAAACTCGCATTGTTAGATTATCTATAAGAACAATTTACATTACAAAACTCATTGAACTTACTTTAAAAGAGTAATCCACCTGTCAAATCTGTCTTAACCAAACAACAATTACCAACAAACAAAACGTGTATAAAAACTTCCCGAAAGCAATTTAAATCCTTCCCTTGTCAGTCAAAAAACAATCATAACATTATTATAATTAATCCCTTTTTCCCGTGCCAGCCCTGACACATACGCAAAACTTTTCTAATCCGTGTTTGGTATCTCCTCAATGTTCCTAACTATACCGAATGGTTCTGACACATCAATTTTCTTATAAATAATATCTTACCTTATATTTACGTGTGCGTGGGAGTTTTATTTTCGAAGCCCTTGAAGGTAGTCTGACATTATTTTGACGGATCACGTGAATCATAATCTTCTTCCATTCAGTGTGGAAGGAGTTAGTATATCGGTTTTTTTGAATCTGCAAATTGCTTCTTGATGAGGAGGTGGAAATCAGTGCCCAGAGTTTTCTTGTTGGCAGGTGTTATTATTGAACATACAATTAATAGTTGATTGTTGCATCGAGCGCAAAGTGAGTCATTAATGCACGAGTGTTATGTTGTACTAAATTAACACGAGTGCATTAATTACTCACTTTAGCAAGATGCGTAATCTACTTTTCATTCAACTACCAATCTACCTACCGTGATAAAATATACCTACTCAAAATAAAAACTCAAATTAATGAAAAATATTCATCCCGCGACTTCTGCGGCAATATTTTTTTTTAGCTGTTCTCGCTAAATATGAAGTTCCTATCAACGTTTTACACTGGTACAAAATGCGCGGCATTTGTTTTTTTTTTCACCAAGTTGGTATTATTCAGCCGATTTTTATTTTCAGCCAGTATCTTTTTGGTCCAATGCATACATTTTATATAAAACTTAATGGGAGACATTAAACCTCTGTGGTAAATTTGAATCTAAATAAAAACAATGCATTAATGAAAAACTGTACAACAATGAGATTTCATACAAAATTTCTGCACTGTTTCGGTTCTAAGCAAAAAATACGTCCTTTGTGATCGATTTTGTAGTGATTAATGATAAAATTACTACGTACTCGTTGTTGAAAGAAAAAGTGTTTTAAAGAGTAGTAAGTCAGCAATAATGGCATCAAGAGGTGGACTAAGTTATGGATTGACATAAGTGTACAGGGTAATTTCATAGTCAGTATTTCAAGTGGTAATTATTACCTATTAGATATTTGGTCATTAGATCTGTTTAGCCAGGGAGTTTCGATACAAAACCACTGAGCAGATGTGGTGGTGGTGTGGCATGTGTGTCCTAGTTTCGAAACTATACCAGCACTTATTGGAAAACGCTGTTAGCGCCGAGATAACTTCTAGTCTTGCCCGGGTTCGATTCCAAATTCTCGCACTATATAAATTGTTTCTTTTAAAGTGTGTCGTTTTATTAAGACAGAAAAGTCGTAATGGCTCACAATACTCTTTGGTCCGGGCTTCGTTTGTCTATGATTTCTACAAATAATCTATAATAGGTCTACCTACATTTAATATGTTTTATTTATATACGTACACATATTTTGACCCACTTTCTGTGTTTATTATATTTCTTTTGTTATTTATATATACTATTTTATTTTTTATTGTATTTTCCATTTCCGTAAGTGTGTCCGTGGCATGAACAGTGGGCCCTATCAGACCATCAGCGCAGCGTTATTTCCTTTTTTGGATATCGCTGCACATTTATTTATTTATTCACTCAAAACATACAATATCCTTACAGGCTAGACCCAATGCGATAATGTAGTACTCTTAAAAATTAGACAGTGCCACTGCTTGTGCCATAACAAATTCTATAGGTAGCTATTCTTACGAATGCACCCAAAGAGCAACAGAATATATCGACGTCATCAGCAATGAGGTTAAGAGTGCGGAGCGCGCTCGCCAGCGGCGCCTCACGCAGCAAGTTCGCGCGCTTGGCACCGCCAGCAACCGTGGCTGGCGACGACGACCCACATACCCGTCTGGCACGACTAGTTCCACCCTTCGCAATATATCCGCATTGTGTATCTTCCCCCTAACTATCTTAAAGATATAAGTCACAAGTGTGAGTTGCCTTCTGACCCTTAGTTCATTATATCCGACTATACCTAAAACAAATGGTGTCGGATACATCAACGGATAAAATGGATACACCCCGTATTCCCTCATATATTTAAATCTAATAAATTTATTTAACACATGCTGAGATAGGAGCCTTTTTGGTCTCGCACGGGGTTTTTTTTTTATTTTACTATTTTGTATTTTTTATGCTTATTTCTCGTGTCTCCTGTGCGGGTCACAAATAAATATATTTTCTTTCTTTCTTTCTATCTTTCTTTCTTTCTTTCTTTCTTTCTTTCAATACAAATATACAACTAGTCTAGTTCGGATAGTTTTATCTATTACCTCTGTCCTGCAAGTCGATACACAAAAAAGAATATTAAATAACCCTTCCACAAAGATTCCCTAGTGCAATTTTAACATGCACAAAGAGTATGCTCTTTTTATTTTTTGTTTTTTTTTTATTTTTATTTGATACTTGTCTGATTTTTTAGGGTTCCGTACCCAAAGGGTAAAAACGGGAACCTATTACTAAGACTTCGCGATCCGTCTGTCTGTCTGTCTGTCTGTCTGTCCGTCTGTCTCCAGGCTGTATCTCATGAACCGTGATAGCTAGACAGTTGAAATTTTCACAGATGATGTATTTCTGTTGCCGCTTAACAACAAATACTAAAAACAGTATAAAATAAATATGAAAGGGGGGCTCCCATACAACAAACGTGATATTTTTGCCGTTTTTTGCTTGATATTAATAACGGCAATAGGTAGACGCTTGAAATATTCACAGAATGTTTAGTTGTATATTCTCTTCAAAAAATAATAATTATTAAATTAAAATAAAATAAATTAAGGGGGGTTCCCATACAACAAACGTGATTTTTATGCAGTGTTTTGCGATAATGGTACGGAACCCTTCATGTGCGAGTCCGACTCGCGCTTGGCCGGTTTTTTTTCATTGCCTTGTCGGGCGTATGTATTACCGTGACAGTTATTAAATGGTGAAGTATCCCTTATCAATGTAGCAAGCAGACGTCCAATCGATTAAGAGGCATGTTTATTGCTGTTTATTTTGATTTATGACAGAATTCTGAGAACAGATTATAGAACACGTATTTGTCACGTATTTATGACTATGTTATATTTCCAGCTTCCGTTGATGCTGCTTGAATGTGCATAGAACGATTATCTAACTGATCTCCTAAACCCAGCTAGTGGGTTATATGATAGAATAGCTGTTGCCCGCGACTCCGTCCGCGTCAAACTCGTAAAAAATATATTTTTATTTTTTTAGTTTCCCGCCGGAACTATGAATTTTCTCATGATCAAACGTAGCCTATGTTACTCGTTATTACATCAGCTATCTACCAGTGAAAGTCCCGTCAAAATCGGTCCAGCCGTTTCGGGGATTACCCGGAACAAACAGACAGACAAAAATCTAAAAAATTGCTTGTTGTTAGTACCGTATATACTTTCACGTCCATTCAATAAAACGTTGTTATTTTGATATTACATACAGACACTTCAATTTTATTTATTTGTATGTATAGATTCCCTTTGGCAAGACTGCTTACCAGATTTTTGGGTTTCTATCTATCTGTAACGACAGACTATCTGAATTGGAGCCGAGGGGTCCCCCCCGGCTCCAATTTAACGTACTTTTCGAAGTATAGAGTAGAAATAACTCACTATTAGTACTGAAATCTAGTACCTATATTGTGTGTATTTTAGTCATTGCTAAATGAACGTATTTCATTCTTTACTTTTTTCTGTCTTTCTTTATTTCCTTCTTTCTTTCTTTATTTCTTTATGTCTTTCTTTCTTTCTTCATTCCTCTCTTTCTTTCTTTCTTTCTTTCTCTCTTTATTTATTTCTTTCTTTCCAAAACATGCAGTGCATACACGTTTTTGCCGAAAAACCTGTTGTTTCTTGGCCGTCCGTAGACATGGCCATCATTGCATGGATCATTGTGGCAGCTCGTAGACACGGCCATCATTGCATGGGATCACTGTGACAAACGATGCTTACGGCTCTGAACAGTTACTGTTACCATACCGTATATTTTCATGGCGAATAAACGTGTGTCCATGCTATGGACCGACCATATCAAGTTGGCGGCCCATTGCATGAGTGCACACAAGCCGCTGCCGACAGAAAGGGGATACGTCGCTTCGTGAGGCAAAACATGGCAGCCCGGTGTCTCATTGCAACATAGTGACCACGACCGCTCTGCCAAAAGTGTACCGATGAAGAAGAAACGTGTGTGAATAACGAGAGTTACAAACTTACCTACTTTATTAAGTTTTACAGTAACACTCATCATATTCAACTGACGCACATATTTATTGACAAACCCTTGTATCGCCTAACAGTATTATTCAACTAAAACAAATGAGAGAACAACGTGAATGCAATAACAAGTGTGTTCGCTCTTCATTATACGGTTTGTCTATGTGCTAGGTACCTTTGTACAGACTAATATAGTATCTAGAATAATCTATCTGTATTGCAAATCAAGCTATGAACTTCGTAATCGTTGTTTTTTATTTTATAAAACTTTACTTTCTAAGTTTGTCTTGGACGTCACGTGAAGGAAAACATTGTTAGGAAACCTGGACCTATAAGTTTGAAATCGCCAACCCGCATTGAACAAGCGTGGTGATCAATGCCTTCTCTGTATGAGAAGAGACCTTTGCTCTGCAGTAGAGTGTGGGAACTGGTCTTTTGTACCCATTGTTTTCCGTTATTCGACACCGACTTCGGAAAAGAAAGTTATTTTTTGCTTTATAGTGTTTTGTTATGGAAGTCTGTGTATTTATAGCCAAAGTACATCTCATGACGATTCCAATAAGCCCAAACACGACTAGGATACATTGTTTTAGTTCAGAGTTCCAGTGGCCATTGTGGTCTTCTTCATCAGTTCCACTTCACCAAATGATACTTTCTGAGTGCAAATAATTGCATTATTGATGAAAATACCAAAATCGCTATGTGTATGACTATAAAATTTGAGGAATTCCCTCGATTTCTCTAGGATTAGATTCATCAGATCCTAGTTTCCTTATCACGGAATATCTCCTTTCCAACAAAAAAATCGTCATTAAAATCGGTTAATAAACGACGAAGTTATCCGCGAACACACATTAAAAAAATATATATACGGTCGAATTGACAAACCTCCTCCTTTTTGGAAATTCGGTTAAAAAAATACATGTTCTGAATTAACAATGTACGGCTCATTTTATCCGAGAATGTAAATGAAATTGTTCTCAAATCCTACAAGTGAAACGATGAACAACAACAGTCTAGAACACATGTCATTATACGTTCCTTTCCAGGAAATCGCTCGGAACTGTGGTGAAAACTAAAAACAAGCATACTATAGAACTGGGTTGAATCCAAGATTAGTCTGAATCTGAATAAACAAACATTTAACGTTGTGGATTTACAGTTACTAGAGTAGAATATAGAATAGAATAGAATATAGTTTATTGTACACCAAAAAAAGGAATTACGCATATATTTTACAACAACTTCATACTCTGGGTTCAAAGGCGGTGTTGTCACTGACAGCGATATCTACCAGACAACCTTTGTAGGGACTTAAAGAACTTAAAATAAAACAGGGAGTAGCCTAGGGTTTGTGCTACATTAAAAAAATATTAATACATTAACATTATGTAGCTATATAATAGTAAATTATGGTACAAGTGTGTAATGTTGGTGATTACCGCTGAGGCGCCATTGAGACCTGAGCCGTTAGGTGAGGGTCTTAAGAGAGCCGAAGACGGTAATCATCAATACACACGAGTATCATACGACGTTTTTCAACACACTTGTAAAGAAAATAATACTAAAATAACTGTAATTTCAACAGTGAAAACGAGTTGTGAAAAATGTTTCGCAATGGCGGGAAAAAATCATCAGTTTTCCTATGCGCGCGCATCTAACAATGGCGATCGGCCATAGACTAAAAAAAATAGATTTCTTTTTTTTTACTTTTCGCGGATAGCGTTGTAGCCACGTACAAAATGGGGACTTTCAAGTTTCCTTTATTACAAAGAAAACAAAAGTTATTTGTTAAACACGTACAAGTTGAAATTATCTATTGCAATACGAAGTTGCATTAAATGAGCAAGCAATATGTCCATTAATTTATTTGTACTATTGAGCACGATATTTTTTGTATCGAAACTTTTTAAGAACAAAGCAACTCGACCAATAAAATAACTCTTTACCTCACTTGTGAATAATAGCAATGAAAAAGTCACAGTTTGATTACAGGTGTCATTATGTGCCTAATTGCGATGAAATTAGAGCCACTTTATGAGCAAGTGTGTTAAAATACTATTTATTTATTTTAACATAACACGATTACACGATTTTAAAATAAATAATGTTATGTTAAAAAAATTGGCCGTACGGCCAAAGACCAATTAGTTAAAGACATGTTTAAAAAAAACAAAAAAGCACGAAAATAAAAATAATAAATACAAAAATAAACAACAATGATAATATCTATAATTACAAGGCAGTCATACGCTCATCTCTCAATACTCCAGACATACACGTACACATACATCACAATCGGGCTTAGCATCCAAGAGAGCGTTGAGCGCGGAGAGAGTAGAGAGAGAGAGATGGGAGACTGGGCTCGAACGACGGTTCGACTCCTCGGTATGGCGAACAATCTGTGCCTCCTACTACGTCTATAGCTGACCTCGGCAAAAAGATGGGATAGTTCGTCGTGTAGTTCAGGAGCATCAGTTTTCCCATGAATGATTTTACACATATTTATGATTTGGACAGTGGTGGCCCAGTGGTATCGACCGCGACTTACAAGTTTTAGGTCGTGGGTCCGAGCCCAGGTAGACGCTTTACTTTGTGAAAATTATTTCATCACCACTGCCCTCAAAACGGTGAAAGAGAACGTCGTGAGGAAACCGGCATATTCTAGAACCAAAAATTTGAACACATGTGACATCCACGAACCCGCACAGGGCCCGCGTGGTGGATTACGGCCCATTCCCTCTCACTGAGAGGAGGCCTGTGTCCCAGCAGTGGGAACATTAATAGGCTGATGATGTGCTGATGTGATGTGGTCATTTTTCCTTCTAACCTCGAGAGAATTGTAGCCTAAACAGCCTAAGAGAAAGAGTGGATAATATCCTTATAGACGCTTATACAGATACCTCATAAAAGCTTTCTGAACCTTTTCCAAAAGTAGTGTGTATTTCTTTTCATGAGGGTTCCAGACTCATGCACTAGACTCCAGCTTACTGTATAGTACATTAAAAATCGATTTGATTGCACTGATGTTCTTGAAATCCTTTGCATTTCGTAGAATGAAACCTAACCGCCTAAATGAATATTTTGCTACCAATACCATGTTATCGTGGAACGTTAATCTCATGTCAAAAGTGACACCCAGATCCTTCATTCCACTTGCCCTCCACTATACATAACCTTACAAATAAACATACATACATAATATTATATGTCCCAAATTTTAAATAAGAGTTGAACGATAATAGAAGAGAGAGAGAGTAGGGTTACTGTTATTATCTTGTTACTTATAACACAGGAACAATGCTGACGGAGGTCGGCCCGTGGATGGATCCATTACAAACCGAGACTCTTCTATACTTAGTCATAATCATCATCAGCTTTTTAATGTGCCCACTGCTGGGCCCGCGTGGTGTCTTCGAATTTTTAGTTCTAGGATATGCAGGTTTCCTCACGATGTTTTTCCTTCACTGTTTTGAGAGCAGTAGTGATGAAATAATTTACACGAAGTAAGGCGGCTGCCTGGGTTCGAACCCATGACCTACAACTTGTAAGTCGCAGCCGTTACCACTGGGCCACTACTGCTCTCTATGCCTGCTCTTTATACCTAGTAAAGCACACTAATCGGTTGGCCCTGGTTGTCATATTTAGATCTTGAACAGACATAATAGGCAGTAAGGAGCCAGAATATCTGACACCACTCTGGTCTAGGGATATTATTTTGTTACCGAGTAACTTGGTTTTGAAAGTCGGTCGTATTCAGCCCCATCCAGATAATATGAATCCGACGCCAACATAACTAGGAAGAGACTAGGCTGATTTATATCAATCTCCACAATAAATATCTTTCATGGATGTTTTTAAAGTTAATTTATATATTTAAGGATCACCAACGAGTGTTGCAAAACGATATAAAGTTCAACACACAACAAAATCACGTTTGTTGTATGGGAGCCCCCCTTAAATATTTATTTTATACTGTTTTTAGTATTTGTTGTTATAGCGACAACAGAAATACATCATCTGTGAAAATTTCAACTGTCTAGCTATCACGGATCATGAGATACAGCCTGGTGACAGACAGACAGACGGATCGCGAAGTCTTAGTAAAAGGGTCCCGTTTTTACCCTTTGGGTACGGAACCCTAAAAACAACAGCATAATCGCGTAAGTGAATTCGGCAAGGCAAGGGATTTGACCCAATGAAAAAGTATGACAAATACTCTTTAAATAATTAGGTAATGGCAAAAATTATTGGACTCTTTCTTAAAGAATATCTTCACCAATGAAAGCGTCCAATATTTTTTGGTAATACATAATTTATAGAGAATTTGTCAAACTCTATCATTGGGTCATCATACATCTTAACCGCTGAAAGGATTCGTCTATAATTTTAAAAACAAAATGCATTACTAATCTTCTGAAAACTTCAAAAGTTTTCAGACAAGAAAAACAAGTCTTACCCATTTT
The DNA here is from genome assembly GCA_945859665.1 of Anorthoa munda. Classification (NCBI taxonomy): domain Eukaryota; kingdom Metazoa; phylum Arthropoda; class Insecta; order Lepidoptera; family Noctuidae; genus Anorthoa; species Anorthoa munda. The sequence goes on along the minus strand of OX243896.1, from coordinate 7,090,368 downwards.
GAACAAAACCCTAAATCATTAAAATTCTAGTCGCAATATTATAATGGCGACGATCAATCTCAAATATTACAGTGTTTTTGACAAATTGAGGCCAAGATTAAATAAATTGTGAATGATCTTTGAAAACGCGGGCAATGCCCTTCTGTTACCATTTATTTACATCAACACGACGTCATAAACAACATAAGTATCTGTCTACAAAGTTCTCATTAAAATTCAACAGTTTTGAGAATGAGCTAATTTTATGATTACTAAACCAAGTCTTGCCTAAAATTTATAACATTTGAATAAATTAAAGGCATGATTACTGGCGGGCAGAACTTTTACAAAATTTCTTACCATAGCTTCTGCCAGCGGCTTGGCCTGCGTAAAAGTCGAACATTTTCGTACTGTTGAATGTATTTTCATCAAAATACATTCAACTGTTGTAGCGTTAACAGACATCTAAATAAATCAACTCTCACATTTATAAATAGTTGAAGCACAAAACAATATTATCCGTCTACAAAGTTCTCATTAAAATTCAACCGTTCAGAGAATGCGGTATTTTCGTCTTTACAAGAAAACCAATAGTCTTGGCTAAAATTAATCACTTTTGAATAAATTAGAAACACAATCGCAAAAGTTCCAGTCCCTTGGAATGGATTAATGAGTATCAGAATTTGAATTAGAAGATCTTACTTTAGATATCTATCCTAGTTCTATTTGGGATAGAGTACTTTTAGATTTTGATTGATTCTGGAACAGTTTGTTTAATTGTAATATTGGTAGAATACTAATCGAATTCAGAATTAGAAAGATTACTATTTCAAAAGGTTACCTTAAAATAGAATATAGGCTTTCTCACCATTTCTTTCTGTGGCACGCAATGGAGGCGCTATCCATCCTCAAGTATCCATCACCCCAGTACCCTAGTGTTTTATAACCCTGCCCAATAAGTGATGGGCATTATTCAGAAACCCTGTCAAATTGTTTCAATAGTTTTTATCATATTGGGTATTTATCCAATTGTCCAGGCATCATGAATAATGCCGTATTATGCACATGGTCCTTAAAATATATATAGCCGACGTGATCCATCCAATCACATTTTAGCCTGACAACCTTTTTGCCTACGTCTATGATACCTGATAAAAACCACAGCATGGTGTTTTGTATTCTGTCAATTCTTTTTGCGCCTAAATTACTACGCTCAATTACTCCTTGCGTACCTGCCCCATACCGCAAGAAGCAGCGTTGGAAGGCCTCCCTGAAGGTGGACGCTCATGACTGGTCTTTGTTAAGACACTTGGGGGGAGCCTATGTTCAGCAATGAACGTTTGTTGGAGGTAATAATGACTGATAATAAATAGGTGGACTATAAATTTTAGGCGAATGGTTTTATTAGCGTTATATTCGAAATACAATTGTCCCGGACAAACAATAAAGATTTGGATACAGAGATGTTGAATGTCCTGGTGGAGTCCGTGGAACCGATTGGTTCGGCGAGGCGAGACGCGTCGCACGTAGGTCCTTTTTGCTAATCTATGCGTGCAAAAGTCATAAACTTTAGGCGGTACAAATATATTATAACCAATTTTAATAAATATTTAGATAACCAGGCAAAACAAAACACTCATTGTCTAAACAGATCGTGCGATATGGAACGAACAAATAAATGTAGAAGTTACAACTCGTTGACGCGTGCTAGCGCACTTCGTGAGTCTGCCAGTCAGCGTTGAAGTTTAAAGTCACTTATATGTTTGTTTATGAGATAATTGTTTCATTGGTTACTATGGAACTTGAGCGCAAAGGTATGGCTTTATTATTCCGTAACATGTATTTCAATAACATTTTGTATTGTCGATATACTTGCATAATGAAAATATGAGTAAATAGTACTAAAATAGAGAATTAAATTAAATTTTAACAGATTAGAACTACTATGATTGGACCGGATTGGTCTTGAAATGGTTTTTTTCCATTACTTTAGTTAACTAAGCTACCAAGATTTCAATTTTTGTGTGCCATATTCCGCCGTAAGTATTTATTTTTATTTTTTGGATATGGCAGACGGTGTAAAACGTATTGAGGTTTTTAACATTTGGTGTGATAAAAATAACGCTGGCCGAAAAATCGATGCAATACTAAAATATTTTAAAGACACGACGAATTATGACGAGTTTGACGAGGCATCCAAAATAAAATTTTCGAAAATAAAGAAAACTTTTTTTTTTTTTTTTTACTATGTTTAGGCCTGTGTTTGACCACAATCTCACCGTGGTCAGTGATGATGTGGCCGATGGTGGTAAGCACACAAAGCCTAGAAGGGAACTGGCTCTCAAGTGCTGCTGTCGAAACACACCGGAAGGTGCTTGGCGACAGATTTTCAACTTGAGGGTGGTTGCCAGCCAGGCGGGTACTACAAAGTACCCTACCACCGTGCTATGGTTTCCTCACGATGTTTTCCTTCACCGAAAGCTCAAGCTCATTGTAGGATTCGAACCCGCGACCTTCGTCTCGGTATCCGACGTCACTACCACTGAGCTATCATCGCCTTAAAATTATGTGGGCAGTTTGCTTTTAAATGGAGAAAAAGTAACCATACATAATTTTTTTTTTCATATCGATAGGCGTGCTTTCGGAAGAAGCGCAGGAACATCGGAATATAGACATTAGAAATTTCAGAGAGTTTCATTCACGCAAATTTTCGAGAAAAGTAAATATTGAGGACATGTTCCATCTACTGCTAATATCTTCTGACCCTCTTATATCATCCCTGCGGAGAGTAAGGCCAAAATTTAGTGGCAGCCTACCTCAATCTGTGTTATTATTGTTAAATGCACCAGAAGAAGATTAAACAATTTATTACTTATCTTTGATTTTTATTCTTTATAAATACACCTACCTACCTATCCCACCTATATGCTATGGATACTACGATAATCAAAAATACACTTGGATACATACAATTGGAAGGTTAGTATTTTTGTTTTCACATTTTTTGTATTCGAACCTAAGTATTCTAGAAAAACACAAATCACAAAATGTGGCTCAAGTACCATTGTACCTCGTACTAGTACGAGATATGATTCAAAATATTGCTTTAAAACACTTTAACTACACAATTAGAAAGTGAAGTACTTTTGCACGCGTAGATTAGCAAAAAGGACCTACGTGCGTCGCCGCCACGCTGCACACTCACATACTAATGCCGTATGGGTCACACAGACGTGTGTACAGCGTAGACGGCGCGCTCCAGCCGCCCGAAGAGTAGGGTACAATTCCTAACAATGACAAAGGCGACTAATTTGACCTAACACTTTCCAGCCAATCACGCCTCTAATCTGACTATAGAAACCCTGTTCAAAGAGTGTGGGTCTAAGATCTTGGCCCACAAACATTATTAACTCCTTCGGTCGAAAATAATCCATATTCTTGGAAAACGGATGCAAACTTTATCTTAAGAACATTTTGTTCAAACCGCAGTTAGTATAAAGTAGGAAGAGATTATCTTTAAACCGGTTAAGTTATGACAAAGACTTATCGGAGTTGTAACTTTACGTTAACTTGGGTTTATGTTGGAAATAAGTAAGGTAGGTGTTGCGTTGTTCTTTTGCAGGTAAGTATTTATCAATTATTCCTACTGATTATATATGTTTATATTAAATATACAATATAAATTATGTGAATATAAATGTTCCTAGTGAATTATGTGTATGATGAATAATAGATTGCGGAATGATGCTTTATGTAAAAGTTGTGTGCTATAAAAAAACTTTTTTGCAAAAAAATACTACCGACTTCAGTTTTAAGGTTTAAAGTTAGTTTTCACTTTGTAGTTTTTTATTTGGAAGTTGGTAGTATTTTTTTGCAAAATAGGTTTTTTTTTTGACCTTTTAGTTGTACCTATCTAATAGGCAAGTTGTTTAGTATGGTACCTATAACGCCAGAATAGATTACCCGAATATCATGAAACTGCGTACCCCTTAAGAGCGTATTGGTGTTATGTTATGTTATGAAATGGTATAAACAATGAACAGACATGCGATTGCAACAATCCCGAGAGGTGTGCCGTTATTCATTGAAGAGTTCTGTTGTATATCTACGAAGTCCTTAATCAGATCTTCACGAAATTAAAATGGGGCCAATTTGGGAACATACTGTTTGAAACAAAAAAATAATTTTCAAAATCGATCCCCAAATGATGAATGAATGAGATATCGGTGAACATAAAAAAAAAACATACATAAAGTCGAACATAGAACCTCCTCCTTTATGGTAAGTCGGTTAAAAAGAAGATTATTATCAAATGTAAGTATTGACAGAAACTAATAAACTAAGGCCAATTTCTGAATTGAGTATTTAAGGTTAAAAACCTGTTAAACCCTACTTTAGTGCCTAATTTGGGAACCGAACACTTTTCCGAAATTCTTTTGTTCGACTTTCATTTTACCGAAAACTATTGACCCACATATTTTTTGCTATATGCATTATTTGACATATTTTCAGACCATTAAAGTATCATGTGGCATATGTATTTTACCGAACTACATTTCGCGGATTTACTAAATAACTTTTTGCTTTTAGCCGAAGCCTCTTTTGAACTTTTTTCATTTGCCAAATGATTTATTTGCCATATTTTCACCACACATATTTTCAACAAAATTTTACGAAATATTATTTGTTCACAAATATATAGCCGGTTACTTGGGAGCATTTTCAATTTAAAATTGAAATAGTGTCATATTAAACCAATATGTTGTGCTACAAAATTTTGTGACAGAAACAAATCGCTGCAAAACCGACTTCACACGATCTTGTCTACTCAACTCGTTCTTAACCTCTAAGTTCTTAATTCGGAAATCGATTGGTTTTTTCATATTGAAAGGATCAATGAAAGGCAACTTACAAAAGGTAGAGTCGACAAGATTAATTCATGACCCACCATAAGTATTGTTTATTTAACAGATATTTTTGCTTAAATGTGTATTTCCTTACCAACAAACTCGGTGTTGCTTTAATAAGACAGTGTCAATTAGTTTACTCATCTTTCTGTCATTTAAATGAAATGCCACTATTTTAATGTCTACTTGACGTTTTATTATTTGGCATTTTCCTTTTAATTTAAAAATAGGCTTCTGTAACGGAAATAGTTCGTATATGTTTTTGAAATGAAATATTGTTCTGTACTTTTTCTTGAAGCAAGATCTATGTTGGACGACAGTTAATTACAAATTCAAAACATAATTTACTGCTATGAACACAATACTCAAAATTTCACGACCCTTTGCCCGTATTGACATAGTTTTTATATAATTTAAAACGTTCTAAGTGTACTAGAGTGGTATACCAAGAAATTATGAATATTTGGAGTTTTCAAACGAATTATCGGCCGAAAGGGACAGGAATCAACTTGTTTGACAGTACTTACAAGACTGTGAGACTGAAATTGAAATACTCTAAAACTAAAACTCGAATTTAAAACAAAACATAATCAAAGACAAAAATCGAAAAATAGAAAATGACATTGAATAATAGACACGAAAATCTGTTTATCGGATAGTTTCGCTACTCGTGGAAGTTATTTTAATGCAGCCTACATCAAAATAGCTTCCAAACAAAATAGCTTCCACGAGTAGCGAAACTAAAATTTACATTTGGCAGCCACTCAGACCCACTACCAAAATAGAGAGTCTAGACAAAGTGATATTATTCATCAGTGGTAACGATTTTTAAAATATGTAAATTGTGTGACACCACATGACATGACACGAGGTCACTCACAATGGGCCTCACCAAAAAGCTTACAGTCACCCAAAGGCCAATGGAGAGGGCTATGCTCGACGTTTCCTTGCGGAATCGAATTGTACAGATTCGCAAAAGTACCAGGGTTACCGACATAGCTCGAAAAATTGCCAAACTTAAGTGGCGGTGGGCAGGTCAAATTGCTTGCAGAACGGATAGCCGATTGGGCAGAAAAGATCTAGAGTTGTGACGTCGAAGGAATGAAGACAATACGTTGGAAGGCCTCCCACTAGGTGGACCGATGACCTGGTGAAGGTTGCGGGGATGCGCTGGATACGAGACGTACAGGACCGGTCAATGTAGCGAACGCTTTGGGGAGGCCTTTGTCCAGCAGTGAACATCTTTTGGCTGATATGATGATGATAATATGACATTTTTGTAGCACATCTCAATCCAATGAGAGTTTTCGATAATAGTTATCGCTGGTAGAATGTCTTTTTAAAACTTTTACTTAACTGGTTTTGTTAGTTGTTGTTTAGTTTTAACGGTCTAATTTTGCAACTGAATTTTTAAACAGTTATCCCCAACCAATTGAGCTGGAATTTTGCATAATATGCTCGTTTGGTTTGGATAACAATGCACAATCACTGAAAAAATATGTTACAAACTCTTTCTTTTTAGGGTTCCGTACCCAAAGGGTAAAAACGGGATCCTATTACTGAGACTCCATAATAGGGTCCCGTTTTTACCGTAATAGGTCCGTCTGTCTGTCTGTCTTTTTTTTTTTTTTTTTTTTTTTTACTATGTATAGGCCTGTGTTTGACCACAATCTCACCGTGGTCAGTGATGATGTGGCCGATGGTGGTAAGCACACAAAGCCTAGAAGAGAACTGGCTCTCAATAAGTGCTGCTGTCGGAACACACCGGAAGGTGCTTGGCGACAGATTTTCAACTTGAGGGTGGTTGCCAGCCAGGCGGGTACTACAAAGTACCCTACCACCGTGCTATGGTTTCCTCACGATGTTTTCCTTCACCGAAAGCTCAAACTTATTGTAGTATTCGAACCCGCGACCTTCGTCTCGGTATCCGACGTCACTACCACTGAGCTATCATCGCCTTAAAATTCATGAGATACAGCCAGGTGTCTGTCTGTCACCAGGCTGTATCTCATGAACCGCTATAGTTAGACAGTTGAAATTTTCACAGATGATGTATATCTGTTGCCGCTATAACAACAAATACTAAAAACAGAATGTAATTAATATTTAAGGGGGGCTCCCATACAACAAACGTGATTTTTGTGCCGTTTTTTGCGATAATGGTACGGAACCCTTAGTGCGCGAGTCCGACTCGCACTTGGCCGGTTTTTTACTACCATTATCGCTTGGAGAATGACCTTTGTTATTCTTATATATTAGTTTCGATACAAGAGATGAATAATTCTCTACGTCTTAATAACATATCATTGAATTCTCATCTAAAATTTCATCAATCAACTCCTTAATACAAAGATTAAAGCAAAAACAAAAATAATCCCTTAGAATCACAATCACTTGGGGGTCAAAGTTCTACCCTGAAGGACCCCAAGTTCAACAAACGCACGTGTCAACGAACGTGTTTGACATGTGTCTTTGATGTGTCTATAATATGTTTTGTTAATGTATGGATTATAAGACGTGATTCTTTTTGAAGTTATGATGTTGGTGTGAGGTCAATGTTTATTTTTGGATTGGTGGGAGAAGACTGTTGTTCATCATCATCATCATCTTCGTGTCCTTATCCCATGTTACTTGGGGTCGGCGCAACACGTTTTGTTCTTCCATACCGACCAGTCGCCCGTCACGCTATCACTGACTCCCTTTTCTTTAATATCCATCTTTTCTTTAAAAGTGGCTTTTAGGTTTGTCGAAGGAGAGTAACGTGCTTATCATTCAGTCTATGTATGTATGTTTGTTCCTATGTGGCGTTTGTGGCGTTTCAGAGACCAAACGCGTTGGCCGATTTTGATGATTCTTACGTCAATTAATTCGTCTTAACCTTGCGAGTGTCACTGGCTACATTCAAATTTTAAAATAGGATAATGGCGGATTTTGGCGCCATATTGTGGGCCCCATTTTTTTTTATCCTAACCCATCTTATATATATATCGCCGGCCCCGGGCAATAAAGCGGTAATCGCCGGTTACGCCCTTTTTAATGTTATTTGATTTTTGGCTTCTCTGAGTATCAATCTATCACTCCAATTTTTTTCGGATTTTTTTATTAATATTTCTTTAAAATAAATGAAAATAACGACTTTGTTGCATGGGAAATTCTTTTATGACTAAGTTATGTATTATTACATTACTCTAAGAAACATAACACAAACAACCAGTAAACATCTTTACACTAAATTTGTAAACGATGAGAAACAGTAATATATTTAACCAAGTTTTTGAAAATAAGCTTATTATATCAATAAACTGTAAACACTTAATACAATGTATTCAGTGAGAGATTTTATTCTGTACAAGCTATTACGCCTTTCTTCCCGTAAATTTATTGTAGCCCCGGCGACGTATTATCATGTTACGCTGAACGAAATACGGTTTAAGAATAATTTAACAGAGATATTTTTAATAGATAACATTGATGGCCCAGTGGTAACGGCTGCGACTATGTCGTAGGTCGTGAGTTCGAACCCAGGCAGGCTATTTACTTTGTGTAAATTATTGCATCACCACTGCTCTTAAAACGGTGAAGGAAAACATCGAGAGGAAACCGGCATGTCTAAGAACCAAACATTCTAAGACATGTGACATCCACCAACCCGCACTGGATCCGCGTGGTGGATTAAGGTCCATTACCTCTCTCACAGAGAGGAGGCCTGTGTCCCAGCAGTGGGAGCATTATAAGGCTGATGATGATGGAATAATAATGTCGTTATAGAAGGAATACATGAAAAAAAATTGGTTATAAATAATAGTTTTTCTTATTTATTTTCTTTCTACCAAACACCGTGACACATGTGGTGTTCATTCCACATCTCTTAGTTTACTTACGTTTTTAATACTCTTTACAAATTTCATCTTCACAACTTTTGAAATTGTATCAATTCACGTTTCCCATTTTTATGTATTCTTTGTTATTTATGTATATACCTGAAAAGCATCCAAAAACTTATTTTTACTACTAATTTGTAAAAATCATAGAATATTTTAAACTCTGTAATTTTTATTGACATGACATATATCTATTTTATTTTCTTAAGCCATAGACATATCATACCATGAGCTATACGTAACGCTACACACATTATTTCTGTTTTGAGTTTGGAAGACCTTATGCTCGCCACTGACGCCGCAATCGGCGTGGCCACCTACTGGGCCCAAAATGTATAAAGAGTTTCCCATCGACTCGAAAAGAAGAAGAAGAAGATTTCTGTTTGGGGTTGTAAAGATAAGATGTAGAAATTCTCTTCATGAAGCTGAAATTTGGCAGATGGGTAGTTTAATCATCTTCATCAACTTCCTGCCTCTGACCCATGTTACTTGGGATCGACGCAACACGTTTTCTTCTTCCATACAGTCCTGTCCCCCGTCACGCCATCACTGACTTCCTTTTCTTTCATATCACTCCTCACACAATCCGTCTATCTTTTATTTGACCGTCTCCTCCGTCTCCACCCACATTTATATTCATAACTCTTTTAGTAACATGCGTTTCATCCCTCCTCATCACATGCCATACGAGAACAAACGGTTTCCTGACGCCACTTTCAAACTACCTCCAATATACTCATTTCTCACTTTATCCATTCTCGTCACTCCTCACATCCATCTCAACATTCTCATCTCTGCTACATGCAATCTCTTTTCATCCATTCATAGCCCAACATTCTGATCCATACAGTACGACAGGTCTAATCACGCTCTTGTAAATTTTCTCCTTTAACTTAAGGGGCATCCGTGGGTCGCAAGTTGTTCCAGTGACCTGTCGCCATTTCATCCTTCCCGAGTTGATTCGGTGCGTAACATCTCGGTCTATCTCACCGTCCACGGAGCTCGAGAGGTCGCCAGAATCACAGAACAAGTATTCCGTTTCATTTCTGCTCAATTTCCAGCCCTGTGCCAGCCCTTCACTCTCTTGTCTGTACCACCAAACCTCCAATCTGGACCTCTAGGCCACTCTCGGCAACCAGCACAATGTCGTCGGCAAACATCAGGGAGCCTCTTCCTGTATGTCCGACGTCTGAGCGTCCATTATCATCAGAAAGAGGTAAGGACTGAGATCCGACTCTTGGTGCAAGTCGACTGCCACACTGAAGCTGTCAGTAGTGCCCATTGTAGATCGGACTGTGGTACTGCATCGACTGTACATCCCTCGGACCAACTGTACATACTTCCCAGGTACACCTTTCTTCTTAATGGCCCACCACAAAACCTCACGGGGCACCCGCTAGTATGCCTTCTCGAGGTCAATGAAAACCATGTGCAAGTTTTTATGTGCATCTCTGTATTTCTCGCACAACTGGCGGATTGCGAAAATGGCATCCGTTGTACTCCGACCAGGCATAAAACCGAATTGGTTATGCGATATTTCACTCTCTTCTCTCAGCCGCCTTTCAATAACTTTCACCCAAGCTTTCATACTATGTGACATTAGCTTTATTCCTCAATAGTTGTTGCACTCTAGCACATCACCTTCGTTTTTAAAGATGGGCACCAGCGAACTATTGCACCATTCATCAGGTATAGCTTCTTCCCGTAACAAATTATTGAAGAATAAAGCTTACCACGAACATCCATCGACGCGCAATATCTTGCATACTTCAACTGGTATCCCGTCCTGACCAACTGCCTCACCATTCTTCATTCCATTTACTGCTATTCTTCAATCTACTCCTAAAAGGGGTTGAAGTGGGGTACTATAGTTTTATGGGGAAATTAAGAGTACCGGTTATGTTTATGTGAAATATTGATTATGAAATGCGACTTAATGTGTAATTTACACAATAAGGACAAAATAAATAATAGATGCTACTATATTAACAGGTATGAGAAAAGGGAAAAGCGTGTTCATTCGTCGAATCCTAATAATCTCCACTGATCGTCCATTTAAATTTAAAAGACTCAAGTTCCCAATCAATAGCAATATCAAAACTAAGTAGTAATAATTATTAACCACAGGTCGCGGGTAGCAGGTAGCAGAGGTGCATTTGAAAAACCATGGTACACCCACGACCAGCTATACATAGTATATGCCCTTATGTCCAGGGCCCAGAATGTATTAGCGCCAAATGGAAGGACATAATACCTAGTATAAAACATTTTACCCATGTGTAGCGTCCTAAAATGTTGTGCCCATGATTAATGGCATAATTAAGGAATGTCAATTACCTGCAGATACAATTTAAGATAGAGTGGTATCTTCAATTCGCGGTCAAGCAGAACCTATGATTCTGTAGATTTTTTTTCCCTTATTTATAAGTATTTAACATCTACCTGTTATTTAATTCTATTATATTAATTTAACGATTAACTTATTTAATTCTAGACGTTGGTCAGTACCAACATTTAAAATTAAATAAGTTAATCGTTAAATTATGTTAATGCTTGCTGTACCTGAATACACTATACAGGCTGAGTTTTCCAAGTGGGCGTGGATGGTCAAATCAGACACTATGAAGAATAGCGAAAACACTCAAAGGGACACACGGGGCCGATTTTCATGAAAACTAAAACTGCAACATTGATTATTGCTCTCTCCTGTATATCGAAAAAATATATATATCGTTAAAGTAGCATAATGTTTTTATTTTTTTAAGGATTTGTCTGTTTTATTTTTGTTTGCAAAGTTTAATACTTAATACAAATTAACAAAAAATAAAAAAAATAAAAAATCATTAAATACTGTTTAAAATGATTAAAAATAAAAATAAATTACAATATAAGGTCAGTCTGTTACGATGGTTACCTACATACAAATATGTTTCATTGATAGGATTCTAAAATAGCGATTAGTGCATGATACAGCTAAGCTTTGGCTATAAAATTTCCCTAAAAAAGGTGGTAATCGGCCATTACGCTCGAGATCTAAAGTGGAAATTACGTCGTATTACATACTTACATTCCTAAATCTCAGTGGTCGGTGTGTCTAAAAAGTCGTTAATGATGTTACAATTTAAACGGTATCGTCTATAATTTGTATTATACATTTTTTTAATTATTTCTTTAATTTTATATACCATTACAATTATTTTTAAATGGTTAAATTGGTAAAAAAATTAGCTTTCATTTGACACATTGAACTCCTGTTTTGGATTACTTTACGCTGTAATATAAATAAATTAGCTTCTTTTATTTCTCCTGTAAAATTTGATTTTTGATATTACCGCTTTATTTCCCGGGACCAGCGATATATTAAAATAAAGGGTTTTAAAAGTTGATTTCGAAAAAATATAACACATATGTTTAAATAAACCTAATTCTAAAAAATAGTTATAAATAAAAAAAAGTTAATTAAATTATTATATTACATCTGGTGTTGGTCAGCCAGCTCGCGAATATGTATCCTCCGGCTACACAGCATAATTTTCTTCTTGTTTACGTCTTTTTAGTTGGTTTTTTTAGCAGTCGGGTTTTTTGTTTCTTTTTAATTAACTTTTTTTAAAATTTAAATTGTGAAAGAAGTAGGTGTGAAATCCTTCATTTTGAAAACCTAAATCATGCTTGAAAGGGCTAAACTAGAAAATGATCCACGCCACCCAATGTCAAATTCCAGCTCAGTGCCGAAAGAATAAAAAATAAAAAGAGGTAATAGTTTTGATGGATGCGTGGTGGGTCTGATGGTAAGACAAACTCTAGCCTCCTGACTATTTCATCGAGCCAACGGACACGGTAAGAAGAAAAAGTTAGATGTGCTCAATCTCCAGAAATTGGGCCTCATCCTCATGCAATTAAATTAGGTTTTTCTATATAATATCATCTCAGATAAAACAAGAAAGAGATGGAAAAAGAAGCCCTACTGGAAGCTGTCCTATTGTATTTGTATATTTTTTTTGTACAATAAAGAATGTTAATATGATGCAAATAAAAGCTGAGCCATCACCAATCCATAGCGTTGCAGATACATAGTGCTTTTGTTTGTTATGTGTTTGGGTGTGCTGGATAAGAAACTTCAGCAGGGACTCTTCAATGATTGATTTTTATCAAAAAAATTACTTAGTTTGATTTGGCTTTCAATTAATTTCATGTATTTATTCTCAAACAATTAATATTGTGTAATTATAATAAGGAAATCAGGTACAATGCGAGAAGGTAAGAGTTCTAAGCGTTGTCAATCAGAAAAGAAGGTTCTCTTCTGCGGGTCCGTAGCTAGCCTTCCCCGCATTCGCCTTTCAGCTGTTGCGAGTCACGTACATAGGTGCGTGAACACATAGGTATGTCAATAAGTGGCCCTTACTCCATCAGGTAGATTGATTAATCTGGGCGTTGTTAAATAGGGCGCACGGTTGGCGCAGTGGTTGAGCAATTGACTGCTGCGCTGCGTGTCGCGGGTTCAATTCCCGCACGGAACAAAAATTTGTATGACCTACAGATAGTTGTTCCGGCTCTGGGTGTTTGTGTATGTGTGTTTATATGTTTGTAAATGCACCCACGATATTATTTATTACAAGTATTTAAAAAAAAAAAAAACTGTCTGCCTAGCCTTAGCACCGTCATCCAATTACTGAGCACCCCGTAGTTAGACTGGTCGATAAACTTTCGAGCTTCTGACTACCTTTAACGACTGTGAGCGATCTTTAATTGACTCACTAAATTAAGAAATTACCCATATTTTTATCAAATTAGTATTACTAGACTCTTTAGCTATCGATCCACCCAGCGTGCGTGTATGACCAGACATATGGACGTAAAGTCACCGCCAGATAATAATAAATAAAAGTCGTTAATACCTGTCTACCAATGTATCCAATATTTCAAAACGATGCAAAAAAAATGTAAAGGCAGTGTCGCTAACACGATCAAAACAAAACTATCGAGGTAAGGGGCGTCCTTGACCCTTCCACTTGACATTCAGTAATGAGTTAATATCTCATAAAAGTGTGAACCGATTTACATGATTTAAACGGATGGAATGTTTCTACGCTTGCACCTTTCATTTGAGACCAATATTATTAAAATATGCCTATAAACAAAAAATCATGTTTTCAAGTTACGTAATTGTACTTTTTGGTATAATTTGGATCAATGACTTTAATGTTTTTGTTATCTGGCGGAAACGTTAAATGAAGCAAACGGAGAATGTAAGAATCATACAATCACAGGTGGCGTTTTTTAGATTCTGCCTAGTCCCATGGGAAAAGGGCGTGAGTTTATGTATGAATGTATACCCACACATTCATACACATCACACATCACATCATCAGCCTATTAATGTTCCCACTGCTGGGACACAGGCCTTCTCTCTGAGAGAGGGAATGGGCCGTAATCCACCACGCGGGCCCAGTGCGGGTTGGTGAATGTCACATGTCTTCGAATTTTTGGTTCTAGGACATGCCGGTTTCCTCACGATGTTTTCCTTCACCGTTTAGAGAGCAGTGGTGATGAAATAATTTACACAAAGTAAAGCGCCTGCCTGGGCTCGAACCCATGACCTACAACTTGTAAGTCGCGGCCGATACCACTGGGCCACCACAGTCATACACTTCCTAGATTATATCTTACTCACGTCCAAATGCCTGACGAACTGTTAAAAGGATTACTCTCGCAACAAAGTACATTCGTGAAAGTCATATAGGAAGTTGAGTCTCAACAATTTAATACTGTACAAAGTTTGACCTGGCTTTAAACTTGGCTAACTTTAGAAATGGCTAGTCTTTCAGGCTGGTCTTTCAAGTTTCACATGGTGCCTTGGTTTGCATTTCTTGAGTGAGTTGTGGTTTCGAAAATCCAAGAACAGTAGAATTTAGAAAATACTTAGTAACCTTTATTAAAAAAATAAGAAAACCGGCCAAGTGCGAGTCGAACTCGCGCACGAAGGGTTCCGTACCATTATCGCAAAAAACGGCAAAAAAAAAACACGTTGGTTGTATGGGAGCCCTACTTAAATATTTATTTTATTTTGTTTTTAGTATTTGTTGTTATAGCGGCAACAGAAATACATCATCTGTGAAAATTTCAACTTTGTAGCTATCACAGTTAATGAGATACAGCCTGGTGACAGACAGACAGACAGACGGACAGCGAAGTCTCAGTAATAGGGTCCCGTTTTTACCCTTTGGGTACGGAACCCTAAAAAGCATAGAAAAATAATGCCAAAGTTAAAGTTCGAAAATGTTGTAGTTAATCTTAGTGATGCAACAGACCTCTGCTTCTTTTTCCACAACTGCGGAAGTTCCGCACGCTTTCTTATATCCGTTTCAGCTTCTGTTTTCGCAACTTTTTAAATGGATATTTAAACTGAACATTATGACGGGGTGACGCGCGGGTCATGTGGATAAGCAATTTGTGAATATCCCCGACGTAGATTCATTATTATCATTATCAGCCTTTTAATGTTTCCACTGCTGGGACAAAGGCCTCCTCTCTCTGTGAGAGAGGGATGAAGAAGAGGGCGACGCAGATCGTTAGGTACAATAACGACAAAAATAAACTAAAAAATATAATTTACTTTCATTTAATTTTGATTACTGTAAAGCCATCAATAATAAAAAAGGGGACTATATTTCTTGTCACCAAAATTTATATTTGTCATTAAGTTGTATCACCTAATAAATAGATCTATCGCCATGAAATATTTTCGTTCTCAGATAAACAAAAAGTGTTCCCAGGTATGAATTATCAAATTAATCTATACTAATATTATAAAGAGGAAAGATTTTTTTGTTTGTTTGTTTGTTTGTTTGTTTGTACCGAATAGGCTCCGAAACTACTGGACCGATTAAAAAAATTCTTTCACCAATAGAAAGCTACGTTATTCCTGAGTAACATAGGCTATTTTTGAATCCCGAAAACGGGTCCTGTGGGGTGGCCCACGGGAGCGAAGCCGCGGGCAACAGCTCGTGTTAATATATATGTAAAATAAGAGATGGATTACCAATAAAATGTTAGTGCATTAGATGAATATAAACTTCGTTCTTATAATAATAGTTTTATTACTTAAATAATAGGTTTGTGCTCAGAATGGTAGATCTGTCACCAAATGTCCAAGAGCAAGCGAAGCGAGCTCGGGAGCTTAGGGCACCCCAACACGGACAGGTTAGGTTCGAAGGAGATGTTGTCCTTCGTGTTAGGTTACTTTAGACCCTGCATACAGAAATAGGAGCCCCGCAGCGGTGCTCCGTCGACGAGGACAAACCTATTATAATACATACAAAAACATTTTCAATACAGTTGTTAAACACGGCGTACTTTCAGAGGCTATAATTATGATTCGAAAATTAAATCTTACGCACAGGCATCTTTCTATTACGCGGTCTTGACTTTTGTTTACGAGCTCGATCATTAGTTTTGCAGTTTAGTTTTAAATTTATAAGTCAATTTAAAAAGTTTAGTAGCAAAGAGTTTTCATACATAGAATAAAATGGGATAGATTTTATACGAGGAAAAATGAATGATTCCGTACGTTTTAGCATTGAACTCTCAAAAGTATTTTAAATGGTTGTTTAATATATATAATTACCAGTTTTAATTTAATTATTTTCACATCAACATTTGTCAAAAATCGAATAGGCTGTG
The DNA here is from genome assembly GCA_945859665.1 of Anorthoa munda. Taxonomy (NCBI): domain Eukaryota; kingdom Metazoa; phylum Arthropoda; class Insecta; order Lepidoptera; family Noctuidae; genus Anorthoa; species Anorthoa munda. The sequence continues at coordinate 7,073,921 of OX243896.1, read as the reverse complement.
TAGGCAGATGCAAAAACGCGCGATGATTTTTTTTTATGAATAAATAAATCTAATTCTTTGATTTGTTTTTACCATTTCCCACAACTGTATTGAAAAATGTCGTGTGATACACGGGTGTATAGGTTATTGCAAACTCGTGTCATTAAAAACCCTCGCCTTCGGCAGGTATGAGTGTCTTAAGCAAAAAGTATAGAACATAGCAAGAACTCTAGGCAGATGAACTCCCGCATGCTGCAAATGCTCAATACTAATTCCATCGTGCCCTGGGGACTTACCCCTGGTCATATTTTTAATAATAGCAGCTATATTTCTCGCCGTAAAAGATGGTATTAGTGCTGGCCCCAAGATATTCTGCCTGATTTCTTTAGTATTGCATCCCCGGCCCGCTGAGAGGAGGTTCTGTCTGAAAATGTCTTCTAAACATGTTTGCAATGTCACGTGGCTCAGTAACCCCATTAACATTAAAAGGCACAGTTGGTTTACTATTAAGATTTCTCTTTCTTTTCCAAAAGTTTTTGAAATTTTTACTAGCGTGATGTGATGCGAGAATATCCATCTTAATTTGCTCGGCGTTATTTTGACACCATTTTAGCTTTGATTTAAACTGACGCCGAGAGTCCACCATATCATCATAGATAGGTCCACCAGTAGGTCTACCGTGCAGTAACTATGTATGCAAATTAACCCTGGCAACCCCGTGAGCACCGCGATCATGCCTATTCCACCCCAACACAACACGCTTTCGTTTAATAGAAGAATATGAGCTAGTCATGGCCGCCCTACACAGAGTCGAAACGATATCATCATACATACGGTCTATTACCACTCTGTGCTCCCTATTGTGACATAACACATCACAACACCCCGATAACTCTGATGGAAACTCAACCATTCTAAAGTGATCGTTGCACATCTTATTATACAGCTGTTTTTGTTCTTCATCCCTATCGGCCCACAGTATGCCGTTAGGAGTACTATCAAGGAATGAAAATTGTGGCTTCATAACAGCAATATTACAGCGAACTTCTAATGGATAGTGGTCGGACCAGGTGCAGTCATAGTACATCAGATTTAACCTTAAATTAAACTCTTAAGGTTGCCCTAGTCGATCATTCTTCCATACAAACGTAGTCTAGCGATTACTCCACTGTTTGACGGTGTACGTTCCAAATAAAAAGTTATATCAATATGTCTCATCATTATCTAGCCCTGTATGGAAACAAAAAAGTAAATTTTAGAAAGTTATGAGCGTCGAAAGTTCCATATTTCAACACTAATTTTAACGCATCTTTGGACGCAAATAAATACCATAAGAAGAAGGAAAATTGCAAAACATTTACCATGCAGGGATAGATTAGTAGTTCAACAACGCAAATAATTTTATTTTGAACAGATACATTTAGTTGTCTCATCATGATATCCATACTGCAAAATGTCTGTTTATAAAATTTCGCGCGCTCGGTTTCGTCCTTTATCATCATTCATTTCGCTACAAATTTTAAAAACTGTAGATTCGTACGCGAACTAGCTTCTAACTGCTATCACAACATCTATCTCTTTTGCACGTGTTGTCGGTTGATATAGCATGCATTTTAACCCCGCGCACAAAATAGTTCGTGCCGTCGACTAGCGATAGTATTAGTAAGTACATAAATTATGTTAGTAAAGAAAAGTAAGATTAAAATAAAATACCAAATTTGAGTACCTAGTAGGATGATGAATAAGAAAAATCATATGCATGTCGTGACTGTGGCAAGAATTTTTTATAAATAGTATTTTTTTATGGGTGTCATTTAAGCTATCGCCAATTTAATTCGTTTTGTGTTTCTTAAATAATAGGGTTTGCCCGTAAAATAGTAGATTTGTCACCAAAATGTAGTCACCAAACAATATAAAATCAATTCCACAATAAATCACCTAAAATCATGGCGATATAGGGTCTAGTACCACATAATAGTACATTGTGATACAAGGGTGGAAAGTAGGTTATTGCAAACGAGCTGTCATTAACAAGCCCGAGCCGAAGGCGAGGGTTTTTAATGACAGCTCGTTTCAGCTTCGTACGAATCTACAGTTTTTAAAATTTGTAGCGAAATGAATGATGATAAAGGACGAAACCGAGCGCGCGAAATTTTATAAACAGACATTTTGCAGTATGGATATCATGATGAGACAACTAAATGTATCTGTTCAAAATAAAATTATTTGCGTTGTTGAACTACTAATCTATCCCTGCATGGTAAATGTTTTGCAATTTTCCTTCTTCTTATGGTATTTATTTGCGTCCAAAGATGCGTTAAAATTAGTGTTGAAATATGGAACTTTCGACGCTCATAACTTTCTAAAATTTACTTTTTTGTTTCCATACAGGGCTAGATAATGATGAGACATATTGATATAACTTTTTATTTGGAACGTACACCGTCAAACAGTGGAGTAATCGCTAGACTACGTTTGTATGGAAGAATGATCGACTAGGGCAACCTTAAGAGTTTAATTTAAGGTTAAATCTGATGTACTATGACTGCACCTGGTCCGACCACTATCCATTAGAAGTTCGCTGTAATATTGCTGTTATGAAGCCACAATTTTCATTCCTTGATAGTACTCCTAACGGCATACTGTGGGCCGATAGGGATGAAGAACAAAAACAGCTGTATAATAAGATGTGCAACGATCACTTTAGAATGGTTGAGTTTCCATCAGAGTTATCGGGGTGTTGTGATGTGTTATGTCACAATAGGGAGCACAGAGTGGTAATAGACCGTATGTATGATGATATCGTTTCGACTCTGTGTAGGGCGGCCATGACTAGCTCATATTCTTCTATTAAACGAAAGCGTGTTGTGTTGGGGTGGAATAGGCATGATCGCGGTGCTCACGGGGTTGCCAGGGTTAATTTGCATACATAGTTACTGCACGGTAGACCTACTGGTGGACCTATCTATGATGATATGGTGGACTCTCGGCGTCAGTTTAAATCAAAGCTAAAATGGTGTCAAAATAACGCCGAGCAAATTAAGATGGATATTCTCGCATCACATCACGCTAGTAAAAATTTCAAAAACTTTTGGAAAAGAAAGAGAAATCTTAATAGTAAACCAACTGTGCCTTTTAATGTTAATGGGGTTACTGAGCCACGTGACATTGCAAACATGTTTAGAAGACATTTTCAGACAGAACCTCCTCTCAGCGGGCCGGGGATGCAATACTAAAGAAATCAGGCAGAATATCTTGGGGCCAGCACTAATACCATCTTTTACGGCGAGAAATATAGCTGCTATTATTAAAAATATGACCAGGGGTAAGTCCCCAGGGCACGATGGAATTAGTATTGAGCATTTGCAGCATGCGGGAGTTCATCTGCCTAGAGTTCTTGCTATGTTCTATACTTTTTGCTTAAGACACTCATACCTGCCGGACGAGTGTATGAAGACCGTGGTTGTGCCAATAATCAAAAATAAAACTGGTGATGCGTCAGACAACAGCAATTATAGGCCCATTTCGTTAGCTACAACCGTAGCGAAAGTGCTGGACAGTCTGCTTGATCGTAATTTGAACAGTCACATAAAACTTAACGACGCTCAGTTCGGTTTTAGGCAGGGGCTGTCGACAGAAACGGCTGTTCTATGCCTCAAGCATACTGTCCGGTACTACACTGACAGGAAGACTCCTGTCTATGCCTGTTTTTTAGATCTTTCTAGAGCTTTCGATTTGGTGTCCTATGATTTGCTTTGGCACATAATGAGGACGGAAACCAGCCTCCCTGAAGAGGTAATTAACATTTTTCATTATTGGTACAACAACCAGGTTAATGTAATACGATGGGCAGGTGAGACTTCCGAGGCGTACAGATTGAGATGTGGAGTTAGGCAAGGCGGTTTAACCTCGCCTCGTCTCTTCAATCTGTACGTGAACGGACTGATCCAGAGGCTCAGCAGCACCAATGTCGGATGTTCGATAGATGGAAAATTCATTAATAACATCAGTTACGCGGACGATATGGTGTTGCTGGGTCCCTCCATTAGCGCCATTCGAAAACTGCTCGCTGTATGTGTGGATTATGCCGGGGCTCATGGGCTCAGGTATAATGTGAAGAAAAGTGAACTCTTGTTGTTTCAATCTGCTGGCTATAAGGTCACGCACGTACCACCCGTCTTCATAGATGGCGTTCCGTTAACCAGAGTTTCAAGATTCAAGTACCTGGGCTACTGGGTCGAGGATGACCTCTCAGACCACGAGGACATTGAGAGGGAGCGTCGGGCGTTGGCCGTTCGATGCAATATGTTGGCTCGTAGATTTGCACGCTGCACCGAGGCAGTAAAAGTAACATTGTTTCGGGCTTTTTGCCAATCTTTTTACACGTGCAGTCTATGGGTCAACTATACGCAGAGGACGATCAACGCCCTGCGCGTTCAGTATAACAACGCTTTTAGGATGCTGATGCGGCTGCCGTGGCACTGTAGCGCATCGGGCATGTTTGCAGGCGCACATGTCGATGGTTTTCATGCCATCCTTAGAAAAAGAGCCGCCTCACTGCTAAGTCGTGTCCGCGGCAGTAGCAACAGCATTCTCAGCGTTGTAGCGGGCCGAACAGACTGCCCAATATTGTGGCATTGTGTTCAATTACATGTCGAGAAGTAATAAATTTTGTAAAGTTGCAATTTGACCTCCACTGAACACAGACTTTTATTTTATAAATTTTAATGAATTTTATAGTATTTTAATTAATTTTAAATAAATCTAAATAAAAAAATAATCTTAATGTATTTCAATTTGATTTTCATATCTGAATTAAATAAATAATAATAAATCAAAAATTTTGTATTTTGTTTTTGTGCCGAATAAACACTTTTTCTTCCTTTCTTTTCTTCTTTCTTTGCCCAGCTGTGAGACAGCATGAGTTAAACAAAATAAAGTATAACGACACTGACTGATTATGAAAAAAATTATCGTGCGATCACGATATTTTCTTTCGACATATCGATATCTAGGACTTAAACAGACATCGCAAACTTGTAATGAGTTTGTGATATTCTTTTTTATTTATGGATACAGAAATATTATCCCTTATTAACATTAATACCACGATATATAGTCCAATTGTTGAGAGCTCTGTCAGAAATTCTCCCCTATTATAAAATCATCATCATCATATCAGCCGAAAGACGTCCACTGCTGGACATAGGCCTCCCCCAAGCGTCGCCGCATTGACCGGTCCCATGCATCGCAACCGGCGGATCCCCTTCACCAGGTCATCGGTCCACCTGGTGGGAGGCCTTCCAACGCAACGTCTTCCGGTTCGCGGTCGCCACTCCAGAGCCTTTCTGCCCTATCGGCCATCCGTTCTGCGAGCAATGTACCATGCCCACTGCCACTTAAGTTTAGCAATTCTTTGGGCTATTATAAAATAATCTCTGTTAGTTAACCGGAGAATCTATTGCTGTTCAACTTGAGAAGATTGCTACGAGCGTAGAATTAATTCAACACAATCTCCTTAACTTTGATAAAAAATAAAACATAACTGCTTGCTTTCCACCAAGAGCGAGACTTAGTAGCTACTTTAAAAGTAAACAAGTTACTTAGGAGTTGCTGCCGAGATTCGCTTTAAAACGTTCATTTTTATAAACTAACTGTAAACTCGACGCAGTTCTCTTGCAGTTTTATTTGATTTTTTAAAGTTGTTACATTTGTTGCCATAACGAGGAACTTTGTACACTACTTCGCTTCCATCAACTGGCTATCTACCTACCTACCCTAACCTACACTACATACCTACCCTATCCTACATACCCTAATTACTCTACCTACCCACCTACCTCACCTTCCCTACCCTACCCTTAATACTACAATATGAATGTAACCAACTTTTGTTTTTACCGGCGATCTAATTAAATTTTAGAACACAAAAGCTGCTATTGTAGCTGCTATTGTTGCTATGATAGTGAGATATATTCTCTCCCAGATTTTTTTGTAGATAATAATATGAGTACTTTAATAACGTAGCACATATTTTTTATATAACTTCAATAGTTTTCTCAGCGCACGCGCATCACGCCAAATAATGAATTTTACAGGTAATATTTTGCTACTTTGGGTTACATTATTGCAATTTTCATAAGCGTCTCATTGTTTTTAAATATAAATTATTGCCTATGTTACTCGGAAATAATGTAGCTTTCCATAGGTGAAAGAATTTTTTAAATAGGTTCAGGTAGTTTCTTGGGGGAGGCCTAAATCAAGCAGTGGCCGTCTTTCGGCTGATATCTTGAGTTTCTGAGCCTATTCGGTACAAACAAACAAAATAATCTTTCTTCTTTAAAATATTGGTATAGATTTCAAATTCTTATTGTTAGACTAGCTTCTACTAGCGGCTTCACCCGAGTGAATGTTGAAAATCTGACAAGGAGACGTCATCTGCCTAGCCTTTTTCCCAATTATTGTTGGGGTCGGCTTCCAGTCTTACCGGATTCAGCTGAGTATCAGTGTTTTACATGGAGCGACTGCCTATCTGACCTCCACAACCCAGTAACTGGGTAACACGGTACCTCTTGGCAAGATTGGTGTCAGATCTCAAGCTTCTGACTACCCGTAACGATTGTCAAAGATCTTCAAATGACAGCCGGGGCCAACGGCTTAACGTGCTTTCCGAGGCACGGAGGAAACTTGGTATGTTGAAATGATCACCCATCCACGACCCGACATCCTCTTCAAGCATTGCTTAACCTTGATGATCGACCAGTGCGACTGTTATTATTTAGCCACGAGCTCCTCCAAATATTAAAACAAATTTCATGCAAAACTGTATGTCAGCACCTGTAGCCAAACTTACAATCTACAATCGATAATGCTAGTAGAAAACGAATCAATGTATGGGAATGACACACATGAACGTTAAGTCACGTGGTCAGACCATACAAATTGAAGACATTAACGATTGTATAAAGGATTCGATACAAAACGTTTGTAACTCCAAATCTTAACACTAATTCAGCAAGCCCGTTATATGCTGTAAGCAAAGTATCTGTGTTGACTGTTGGTGCCAACTTATAAAGAGCGTATGACGAAGAACTAATATTTTTACAATGTTCATTAATGTGAGTTTTCCAATTCAATTGTGTGTCAATGATTAGATAATCCCAAAAATCGGGCATTTTCAACTTCTTGTATTATATTATATTTGTATACTTCATTAAATTTTGATGTATTACGTAACTTTTCTCGTTGTCTAAAATGCAATATGTTTGTTTTACCAAGATATATCTTCCAATTATTACCACTAAGCCAGGTAATTATAGAATTCAATGAATCATCAGAAATAGACTGGTAGTTAACCATATTTTTAGGTGATATGGTTACAGTACTGTCATCAGCGAACAATGATATGGGTTCCTTAGTTGCATTTGGTAGATGTTGAAATGAAACACAGTCCTAGAATCAATAACAGCTAATCACGTGAAATTCGATAGGTATTATAATAATGATTTAACTAATCGCCATAATTCAATATATAAGGTTATTTCTAAGTTTATATTAAACCAGCTGTGCCCGCGGCTTCGCTCCCGTCAACTGCCTACCCTACATAACCTACTCTACACACCTACCCTACCCACCCCACCTGCCTATCAATTGTTTTGTACGGGTCACTCTTCCGTGGAGAATCTTAACACCAACATTCAGAAAAGATGTCAAATGCACAACGCTATCTATCGAATATGGAGTTAAACTTTTCGAGTATCTGAATTGCTTGTTGTGATATTTTATTTCTTGAACACTTTAAATTCATATATCTTTTGATAGAATGAACCGATTGCGATGAAACAAAAACTAAGTAATACTTCAAGTTATCTACATTGGTTTTGTACATTTTAAGCAATACACAAAACATCATGCACAACTAAACAGACAAACAAACAAATTACCCAAAAATGCTGGAAATGGATTCTATTAGCCATCCTTTAACACCTTGGCAATTTTTTTGGAAATATTTTCGATGTACAAAAACCGGCCAAGTGCGAGTCGGACTCGCGCACAAAGGGTTCCGTACCATTATCGGAAAAAACGGCAAAAAAAAACATGTTTGTTGTATGGGAGCCCCACTTAAATATTTATTGTATTATGTTTTTAGTATTTGTTGTTATAGCGGCAACCGAAGTACATGGTCTGTGAAAATTTCAACTGTCTAGCTATCACGGTTCATGAGATACAGCCTGGTGAAAGACAGACGGACCGCGGAGTCTTAGTAATAGGGTCCCGTTTTTACCCTTTGGGTACGGAACCCTAAAAACGGCTTTTCTACAGATTTATTATATGTGTTGATGATATCACTGACCAAGCTGAAGGGAACATCGTGAGCAAACCTGGGATTTTTAGTTAATCTAAGTTTGAAATCACCAACCCGCATTGAGCAATAGTGAGCATTAATGCTCATGAATTTTCTGTACAAGAAGAGACTTAAATTTGGCCCTATTGGACAGTAATAAACTGGTATTATAATTATATTCGTATCAGTTTCGTAGTTTAGATTTAAACAATTATTTACGTCCTTTATCGCTCTGCAAATAAAACAATTTCATGTAAACATGTTCCAGAAGCACTAACATTACCAAACATGACATATTGTGGGTACATATTTGAACGCCGAAAATTAAAATATATACGAGTAAAATGCCGAAAACTTAAATATCGAATGACCATTTATGACTGAAAATTAAAATAACGTAAGTTTATAATGTCGAATGGTTAGATAACCTACGTCCAATATATCAAAAAACTAATTATCTACAAAAGTGACATCGAAAGACCTAAATATCGAAAGTACAGAGTATCGAATGTCACAAATATCGAAGTACAGAGTATCGAATGTCCTATTATCGATATTTATTTATTATGTACGGGTGAAATAGGTTATATAGATATATTATGTGTCTAAATTTAGCAACCGTACTGCTCTATTCTAATAGGTTGACCTTTTGTAGTATTCTGCATGGCTTGCCTAGAGGGACCATAATACTATTATGAACGTGACATTACAAGATGATCTAACTAAATATTCTATTGCTTATCCTATACGTAGTACAACCGCTGAAGAATCTAGCGATTGTCTTATCCACTTTATATCCCTATTTGGAATTCCTAAGTCTATTTTATCTGATCAAGGTACTAACTTTACGTCCGACCTTTTTAAAACTACTTGCCAATTTCTCAAAATCAAACAGTTATGGTCATCACCTTATCATCCTCAGACGCAGGGAGCATTAGAACGCAGTCATTCAACTCTCAAGGAATACTTAAAGTCCTTCGTAAACGAAAACCAAGATAATTGGCCCACTTATGTGTATACAGCTATGCTGACTTATAACACAACAGAACATTCAACTACAAAGTTTACTCCTTACGAGTTAATATTCGGTCACAAACCCTTTATTCCTAACTCTATCTATGATAAAGAACCTAGTACAACATATTCAGATTATATTAAAATGTTACAACATAAATTTAAATATACCAGGGAAAAAGCTCTGGAAAACATACTAAAATCCAAGGAATCTTCTAAATCCCATTACGATTCTCATACTAAACCACCACCACATTACAAGGTTGGTGATTACGTCTACCTTAAAGCCCACCTGAGGCTTAAAAAGGCATTATCGCCTATCTGGAAAGGACCATACAAAATCATTAAAGTCCACGATAATAACACAGCTACGCTTCTTATCAACAGGCGTCATGTGGCACATCATTTCGACCAAATGAAACCCGCGATAGCAGGAGACTCCGTATTATTGTTAGAAATAGATTAGAGATAATTAATCATTAGCACATAAATACTACCTAGTAATTATAATAAATTAGCGTAGTCTAACTGATTCTATTCATTCTATTTTCAGCGCCTCGGTAAATGCGCATCAAGACCTTATCAAGCCACTTCCTTCTAGTTCCGGCATATACTTCGATAGCCTAGGAAAACTTAAAGCAGTTAAAGGAAAGTTAAATATTATTAACCATGTAAATATTTCCCTTATAAATCCTCATCTTACAAACCTCAATGATATCCTGGGCATAGTTACGAAAACATGTCAAAAATCAAGCAACCTTCAATGTGAAAATATACTATCCCCACTCACAGTTCGATACAACGATATCAAACGTGAGTTTGATTCTATTTCACATTTAATATCAAAACGTAGTAAACGTTCAGCATGGTTCGGCGGAGTAGGCACCGTTTTCAAACATGTTTTCGGCACTTTAGACGAAGATGATGCATCAAAATACGATTCCGTGATTGAATCCATTCAAAACCACGAGAAAAAGCTCGCGGAACTTATGAAAGAAAACATCCTAATGACTACTTCTTCTCTGGAATCTTATAAACTAACGATTAATAAATTAAAAGATAACGAAGATTCGCTTAAAAATACTCTAAGTCAGCTTATATTACAATTGAATAATATCACGGAAACTTCTAGAATTCTAATATCTGAAACAAAAGTATATTCGATACTTGCTAGCCTTGAAAGCTCTCTACTAGAATTGTCGTTTCAGCTTGAAGACTTAACAAATGCTATCATGTTGAGTAGTCAAAACATTCTACATCCAAACATAATAAGTCCGGCACAATTATTCAAGGAACTCGTTGATAATGACCGGTACCTATCTAGAGATACTGGAATTCCTATAGAGTTAAGTCTAGATAATATCCACTTAATATTAAGCATATCTGATGTTGCGTGTTATTATTATAAAAACAAACTTGTATTTGTTTTACAAATTCCTTTAGTTACTAATGACGAATTCAACTTATATCATAACTTAGCTTTACCTACCCCTCACGGGTCAGATAATCCAAATACCTTTAGTCTAATTTTACCCTCTAGTTCGTATATTGCTATTTCAAAAGATAAGTTAAACTTCTGTAATCTAGATAATTTAGATAAATGTAAGACAATAAGCTCTGAGTTCTTTCTGTGTGATATACCTACGGTATTGTTGACTAGCGGAAATCCTACGTGTGAAAGCGAACTATTAACTAAAACGGTTAGTGCTATTCTCACGCAATGTGAAACTAAAACAATCGTCGGCGAATTGGACATTTGGAAATCACTTGTGAACAATCAGTGGATTTTCGTGCAATCTCGTCCAAGTAAAGTATCAATGGATTGTGATAATTCCAAATTACGCGAAATCATAATATCCGGCACCGGTATTTTACGAATCCCAAATCAGTGTACAGTTTACACAAAAAGTGCGAGACTTATATCGTCCAAGGACGAAATCAACATTGACATTCCTATCCCTAGTTTAGACTTTAGCATTATCAAAGACTCGTGTTGTAAAATAGATACTAAGACTACTAGTATAAGCAACAATATATCCCCTATTTTACTACAAAACATCAACTTAGACGATCTTACTTTAAATAAACAAAATGAAAAGATATTTGCAGATCTAAATGAAGTTATTAATGAAGAACCTATTCTAGTAAAATACGGGACACATTATTCTGTATTAACTGTGTTTATTTTAATAATAGTTATGTCTTTTATAGTGTTTAAGTAATATAAGATTACTATTAAATATAGATCTAAGTTCTAGATTTGTTGTGTTAAACCGACGACCCATACCGATGACGATATCGATAACAGTAATATAAATAATGAACCTGAAGACACTTCGATTCCATTGCCTAGATTAAGAGAAATCGTTTAACTTCCTGAATTTCGGCTTTTATCCCCGAATTTCAGTCTTTTGGGGGGGGCTGTTATACCTTGCTATTGTATATAGTATGGCTGACCGGCACCCAGACTTGCCTCGTCAGCATTTAGTAAGTTAGAAACGTCATCCATCATTGGGTGGCACTTCAGTTCGGTCTGAGATTCGGTACGGGTCGGAAGTCGCGAAATCTTTCTATTTCCTTTGTATACTAATTCCTGTACCAAGTTCATTAAATTAATTAAACTCTGTTTCCAGCTAAAATTTAGTTTCTTTTTAAAAAGACGTTTCCGAACTCTCGTATAACAGCACGTTTGAACAGTATGTTTATCTCTTTATGACAACGGGGTCCTATTTATAGGGGATAAATATAATGTATTTATACATAACAATCATATATTAATATATACCAATCAGCAAAAAGAATAACTTAACCATAAAATGAAAACCTAAATTTATGGTTCTAGTTATTTTAGTCATGACTCCAATTTAAATTGTACTATGAAACCAAATTTAGTAAATTGATTGCCAAATTTTAATAAGCGCTTCATTGCGCTATTTCTACCTAAATACATCGTTTGATTGCCATAAAATGTTGCTATTACTACCAAATATGGTACATAACCGAAATTATGACAAATCTCTCGGGATTGCTGCAATCGCATGGCTGTTTATTGTTTACACCATTTCATAACATACCATTACGCCAGTACGCTCTAAACGGGTACGCAGATGTGTACAGTTCACCCTGGTACACTCTTATTCCACCAGTTATGATCAAGTTACATGTTATTCGGGTAATCTATTCTGGTATCTCTGTGGGCATTATAGGTACCTTACTATAGAACTTGTCCATTATGGTAGCCTGTAAAAAGTTTTTTATTTAACACTAAAAGTGTAAAATAAAAAACTATTTGTAAAAAAGTTTTTATTTATCACTAAAAGTGTAAAATAAAAAACTTTTTTACAAAAAATATACACCTGACTTCCATCTAAAAACACTACAAAATAAAAAATAAACTACAAATTCGGCAGGCAGTGTCAAAAAACAAAGAAAGATTGGTTGATTGAAGTTATTTTTGGAAGTGTTTTTATTTGGAAGTCGGTTGTATATTTTAGTTAAAAAGTTTTCTGTATATTCTGTTCGTCGTGTTTTATTATGGAACGAAACGTAAACTTAGCGGGACCGATTCTTGTGTTCCACTGGCGAGCTTGGCCTCCTTCTGCCGAATCTAATGAGTCATCATCAGATTCAGAAGAAGGAGGCCGAGTTTAAAAAAAAAAATACTTTTTTAGGATACTTCTTTTAGAAAATTTAAAAGATTTTTTAAAATTATTAACATAAATGTTAATTATACAGAGCCTGATTTTTTATGTTTGTTTACATTTTAATAAAAGGATTATTTTAAATATACGAGTTGTTTATTTCTTAACCTAATTGAATAAACGCGAAATATTAAATGGCTATTTAGTGAGTAGTGGTTAATAATTAGAGTCGTAAAAAGAGTTTAGTATGTGTTACAATATTATATGATCAAACTTTAGGGGTTTATTTACTATGTTTAGGTATATAACAATTTATCTGGCTTAATTAACTTTTATAGGATAAGAACACGTTACATATTTGAATGTCACTTTATATTACAATTTTTTTTTGTTTTCATTAACAATTTTTGGATTAAACAATCATAATTTGGAGTTGGTTGCTATAAATCGCCGCCATATCTATAAGTGAATGATGTTAAGGCCTCCTTATCTTACCCTTGACACATTGTGTGTGTTCGAAAAGATAAGCAATAGAGTAGGATTTATTTTCCGCTCTTTTTTTTTCTCAGCTAGCTTATAAGGTGCGTCAGCGGTTGCCCTTTATTGGTTGCCATCCACATAAGGTTGATTAGCACCTAAAAGATTATGTAGGATCACAAGTTGAGAATTTTTTCATTTTAATTTCACGTTAAAATGGGCATTTAATTTTGGTGATCATTTACTATTTTTGGCAATATAAAGTGTTTTTTTGCCGTTACCTTTTACTAGATGTTATGGTTAGTTAAACATAAGCCCTATTTATATCTCTCTGATCTTTTAAACTACTCATTGATAGAAACAAAGTTCCAAGTGCCATAGATCCTATGTAGGCAGCTAAAGTAAAATATCGCCATGTTTTTATTTCTATAAAATTAATATGAAGTCTCTATTGGTAAAAGAATTTTTTTTACAACATAATCAGTTATTTTCAAACTATAAACAGTCCAAGCTTTAAGTAAACTAATGGGTCAGTAGTTTTTTTTTTATTATTGGTAGGCTCGTGTTTGACCACTATTTCACCTGATGGTAAGCGATGATGTGGTCGACGATGGGGCACTCTTGCCTAGAAGTAACTTATTTACTCTTGATTTAAAGACTCCCAGGTTGTAGCTATCAGGAAATACAGACTCCGGCAGGGAATTCCACTCCTTACGCACAATAAAAGTTTTCCCAAAACGCCATGTGCGTGGAACGGGCTAGGCGGAATCAAATTGTGCAGTTCCGTCGCACACTCCCCGAAATCCCCCCCTCCCTCCTTAGAGTACCCTTCCCCTTGTAGATCGCAACTTTGCACTTAATTTATGTTAGTTGTTATCTTTAGTTGGCCTGATGACCGCAAGATAACCCGTGTTTTATTAGAGTTCAGAATAATTAGTGGGGTCAATTTATTTAAAGAAACTTTCGCATTTGTCTGGTGCGTTAATGATCCCTCATCAGGTTTTATTTAGCTTGAAATTCTCGGTATCTCGTTTTGACCGACGTATTTAATGTAAACCAATAAGCACGTTACATTTTTTTATTTTATTTATAGGAGGCAAGGCCTTAAGTTCTCTTCTGATTAAGAATATTACACTATCACAATGTGGTTTTTAACACGCTTTTATTTTTAACAAGCTATAAAATATCATTATCAAAAATAATTGTATTGCCACTAAAAACCAAAAAAGGACAAACAAATAGCTCGTGGCTAAATAAAAACAACCACACGGATCAATCTTCAAGGTTAAGCAATGCTTGCAGAGGTCGCTCCGTGGATGGGTGATCTTTTCATAGCGAGTTTCTACCCTGCCTCGGAAAGCACGGGTAGTCAGAAGCCTAATATCTGACACCAGTCTAGCTAAGGGGTATCGTGTTACCTAGTTACTGGGTTGTGGAGGTCAGATAGGCAATCGCTCCATGTAAAATACTGGTACTCAGCTGAATCAGGTTAGAATGGAAGCCGACCCCAACATAGTTGGGAAAAGCCTATACTCTATTTGAAATAACAGTAGAATATTTTACAACACCTTTTTACACAGTCCGTTCGACCGATTTTAAGTTATATCCCGTAATTATAAGGATGGTATAAAAAGCTAAAACCTGTTACCAAAACTAACTGTTTAATACAGCTGCCATTTGTCATATCAATACAACAATACAATACAATTACAATTCTGCTTATGCAATTAATATAACTGTGTAATGAAAGTGCACGTTCTGCAATATAGATAAATAAGACATTATTTAAATAATTATGACCTATTAATTTAATTCTATGTTTATATTTTTAAATAAATTAGGATTATTTTTCAAAATTATTTATTCTTGCTACTATTTTAAGAATGTCTTAGGTTAAATATTGTTTAAATAGTGGATGACAATGTAGAGGAAGTAAGGAACTGCCGGGTTATGCGACAAGTATTGAGAATGGTGGCTTTTTGGAGCATAAAGTATCAAGTCTTTGCGTGAGAGCTTTTGGTACTACACCGGTAGATGAAAGTACTAAAGGGACTATGTGGATGGTTTGTACTTTCCACTGGGTTTTAATTTCAATGGCGAGTTCTTGGTACTTACTGAGTTTTTCGGATATTGTTGATTGGATGTTGTGTGAATTAGGTATAGCTATATCGATTAGGTACACTGTTTTATTTACTTTGTCGTGTACAGTGATGTCGGGTCAACTATAATGAATAGTTTTGTGTGTAATGATTGTTCTGTCCCAATAAATTTTCTGATTCCTGTTTTTTTAATTATTTCAGGTTTATATTTATAATATGGAATCATCTCACATATGAGATTATATTTGTGTGCAAGGTGTTTGTGTATAATGGCGGCAACTTGTTCATGACTGTGATTATACTGTCTGTGCGAGAGATTTACAGGCCCCTGTTATGTGTTGTATGGTCTCAGAGGCACTGTTGCAATGTCTGCATGTGTCAGTCGGTTGATTGGAGTCTTTTATTATGTACTTTCTGTAATTACGTGATGCAATTATTTGATCCTGGATCGCGAGCAGTTTCGGGAAACAATTCACCTCGTTTGAGCCATTCGTTTGAATTTAATTTATCGACGTGTAGCTGGCTCAGGATAGCTTGGTGTCTTCCGTGTAAAGATTTTCCAGCCCATGCTGCAATTTTTTGCTGTGTGCTTATAATATTTTCATTAATTTGAGTGTTTTTATTTTGCAAGTTGAGTGGTGTAAGTTTTTATCTGCTTCGGTTTCATTTTTATGTAAGAGTGAATATTCTGATCTGTTATGGAAGTAAGTTTTGAGTGAAACTATCTGCTTGTTGTCTAAATTGTGTATGTCAATCAATCCTCTTCCTCCTTCTTGGCGTGGTAGAGTAAGACGCTTTATGCATGATTTCGGGTGGTGATTCCTATTATTGGTAAGGAGAGTATTGATAGTTCATTGTACTTTTTTTATATCGGTTTTTGACCAACGTATAATTCCGAAAGAGTATGTAAGCGTTTGCAAGCAAGTGATTGGTCGGTATTTGGTTGGGTTTGTGGTATCATTCATTTCCTTAGGTATCATGTATGTGACTCCCTGTGTTATGTATTTAAGGAGCAAATGTGGTGATTTAATGAAGGTGTTTAGGTGATTAAATATGAAAGCTGTAGTTGTGAATGTTGTTTGTTCCAAGCGATTTCCAGTTGTGAGAGCGTTTGATGACGTCTTTAAATGTGTTTATTGGAATGAATTCAAAGCCCATTTCAGGGCTTTCTGGCGTTGCGTCACTAATCCAGTTAGCGTGGTTATTGTGGAATACTGGGTTTTCCCATATGTTTGCCCAAAATTCTCGTAATGCTTTGGAGGAAGGTGTTTCTAGCGATTAGCAAATGGTGTCTCTATTATTAGATGCAAGATTTCTATAAAATATTCTTTCGTTGTTAATAAATTTTGTGTTTTGAACTTTGCGGTTCGTGCAAGTAATATATCTTCTAAGTCTACTAGATGCTGCGATTAACTTTTGTTTTAAGGTGTCCAAAAAGTGTTCTGACAGTGTATTGGAATTTTCGTATTGCGCGTGTAGTTGGCATTTTATTTTTATTTGTTTTACTCCACTACTACTACTACTACTACTTATTTGTACTACTTTTGGCTTCTCCTGCCATTAATGTGTCAGTCTATCTATGTTTGCGCTTAAACTATTGATTTTCTTTTCTAATCCAATTTGCCACTTTGGTTGCCTCAGTTTATATGTGCCGCGTTAAATTTGTGTAGATACTGATATTTTGGTTCCATTGTATTTAGCTACCATCCATGCTGCACAATAAATTATTGTCTGCAGTTCGATGAATCCGGTGTCGACATTTACGTGCTAGGCAGTATGACATTATTTATATATGTGACTATGGCAAAAAACTTCCTAGATGTCTTCTGTTTGGGAATGTTAGGCCTATTAGTGGGATCTGTGTCAGTAAATTTCTTTGAGCTTCTTGAATTATGGCTTCGATTTCAGGGTTGATAGTATTACCATTTGTTTGCGCAGGTTCAAAGCTACCAATTTCTATGTTGTTCAAGAAATTGTCATCGTCTGTATTTACGAGTGTTTGAGAAACAAGGTTAGAATCTGCGCTGGTATTTATAAATGTCTCCGTTGTAATGGTATTTCTGGGTGTTTCAGTAAAGTTAGTAATGGTGTCAGGTGGTTCGGAGTCATTTTGCGATTGTGTATTAACTAAATCATTATAATCAATATTCTGAATGTTGCCGTTTTTATTTCTGAATTCTGCAGTTGCTGTCTATATATCCGTTATTTGTTATCGCTCTTTTTTGGTCAGATAATCTTTGCTGTGTTATATTTGTTAATTCTGGATATATAGGTAGTTATAAAGGGTGGGTAGGTGCAAAAAAGTAAACACATGTTCCCAAGTCAATCATTTTAATTTTAATAGAAATTTCAATATTTTAATTAAAATTCGTACCTAATATTTTATTTTAATATATCCTTAAGAACATACCGTGTGGGCAGTAACATACACATGCCCTAAACAGTGGTTATTGCATTTACTTGCTGGCTTGAGCTGTCACTTGAACTTTGACCTCACTGACTATTGCACTTGAACACTAAGCCACTATCATGAGCTCAATAGCTGACATTGCGGAGACACAGCGCTTGGCAATAACATCCCTCAACCAGCGGATGGCTGATTTTGAAGAACATCTGAAAATTTCTTCAGCTGGAACATACTTGAGCGGGCTTCACAAAGATTTCACTGTCTTCAGAGAGCATGTGTGGAGTTGCCAGCCAGCCAGCCGAATTGATGGGCAGGGGAAGTCGGGTTCGAAATAACAAAACTGCGTCCAAATCTCCTCGTTTATTAAAGGTTTATAAAGGTGCCTAAAACAATAAAAATTATAAATGATTACAAAATGGATACTCGTTCAAGCCTCAATACATAGACACAATTACAAAATAACTTACCCAAAGGGCACCTTGAAGTAGGTACTAGAAATCACAATATAACGCAATACACACAGTTCATAAACCGAATATATTAATATAATATAATAATTTTTCCAATATAAAATTTAAATTAATGCCTTGAGTGTCAGCAGGCCAGAGCTATTTTTCTTGACAGCTCCCTTGAAAAAACGAGGCTTTTTGACAGACATTCCATCAATGAATTTTGAATTTTTATTTTTAAGAGATCGCCAAAATGATTTGAACCAAAAAAAAGGTCGACATGGTCACAATACCCCGCCGCCCCTTGAAAAAATTTGGAGGTAGGCCGAGAAATTTGATGAGGAGAGGAAAAAAAAAAAAATTACAAAATGCTAAATTTAGAGATGGGGGTGATATTTACAATGTGAATATTACAACAGAGTCTGAGTCTTACAAGCACTCAATCATACAATCATACAACCTATCAATATTAGTCTTAGGTATAAAATATTGCCCTAAAACATCACGCAAATGAAGTAGCTGAAACTGTGTACAGGCTACTCCGACGCAACTCTGCAATCAGTGTAGGCTTATTTAAAGAGTCACCATCCGCTCTATAATGGTGAATGATGTAAAGTATTTACAAAATGTGTGCTCAAATGCGCAAAAGGTCTTTAGAATCATTTCTTCTTTTATTATTATAGAAGAAAAGTAATAAGAGGGTGATGTTTTAGGTTTACATCATATAAATATAATTAAATTAAACTTGAGAAACTCGCGTAATATTAATTAATTAAAAGAAATATGTATAAATTAAGAAAAATTTGAGACAATGTTAATGAAACCGAAAGAAAATAAATGAATAAAAGAACAATTATTGTAAAACACTAGGTCTAGGTTTGATATCTTTAACATGCCATCGACCTATAGGACGACCTGTTAAGTCTGCTAAATCATAAACAAGAGGAGAGATTTTTTGTATGATTTTGCATTTAATAAATTTGGGAGCTAATTTAGCTGAATAATATCTGCCGGCCGCACTTAGTGCGTAATTACGTTTCCACACTATGTCGCCTGCATTGAAAACTATATGTTGGCGTTTCTCATCGTACCGAGCAGCATTATTTTGATGAGAAAACCAGAGCCTATTCTGAACTTCAGCAAGAATAGGGCTAAGAGAACCTACGTTATCAGCGAAAACGTCACGAGGAGCGAAAATCAAATCTTCCAAGGTGTCATGATTTGGGTAAATTGAACCACACGAAACGAGTTCACGACCATAAACAAGGAAGGCTGGTGTGAATTTAGTGACTTCATTTACTGCGGTATTTATTGCAAATTGTATTTTATGTAATTGTAAGTCCCAAGTCCTATGGTCTTGATCGACAAAGGATGCTACGGCTGTAATTATGGTTTTATTGTAACGTTCGACTGTATTGACTTGTGGGCAATATAGCGGTGTAAAGCTAATTTTTGGAATGTTGTAACGTCTAAGCATGTCGGCAAGTTCATTGCTAGCGAATTGGGGCCCGTTATCAAGGATAACCGTTTCGGGAATACCGTGGCTCATGAAGACTAGATTTTCTAAAATGTGTGCAATAATAGCAGAAGTTGCCCGCTTAATTGGAAACAAAAGGCAATATTTACTAAAGCAACAAGTAACAACGAAAATATAACGATTTAACTTCCTGGACATAGGAAGAGGACCAATCAAGTCAATAGATATAGCTTGAAAAGGTCTTGAACAAACCTTAGGTTTTCCCATTAGACCGATAGTAGCTTGTGTTTGATGTTTGTAAGCAAGGCATGTCTCACACTTGGCAACAAAATTTGCAACGTCCCTATACATACCTTTCCAGAAGTATCTAAGTTTCAGTCTGTTATACGTTTTAAGAAGACCAAAATGAGCAGTGGTAGGTGTAGAGTGATTTTCGACTATATGAGCCGTCATATGCTCAGCCGGTATCACTTCTTTCCAATTGTACTCGGAAGTAAGAATAGTGCTAGTGCGAGTATACCTGTATAATTTGTTATTCCTAACTATATACTCAGGACAAGCAGCAGGATTGTTTATACATTTAGCCCTGATTTCATTATACCAAGCATCAGCTGATTGACTAGGGTCATAATTTATTAAAGAAATAGGAACAGAACGTGAAAGAACATCAGGAACCAGATGGTCTTTACCTTTTTTGTGTTTCATTTCAAAATTAAAAGCAGATAATCGAATACTCCAGCGAGCTAAACGACCGGTAGGGTTATTTAAATTAAGAAACCACTGTAGAGAAGAGTGATCAGTGTAAATTGTAAATTTCTGGCCGTTGTCTAAATAACAACGCCAGTGTTCAAGGGCTGTAATAACGCTAAGTAATTCGCGCTCAGTAATAGAGTAATTCTTTTGAGCACCAATTAATGATTTGCTCATGTAAGCAATAGGTTTTTCAACGCCATCGATGTCCTGCGTAAGCATAGCTCCAATACCAAAGCTAGACGCGTCACAATGTACCGCAAAAGGATCATTAAAATTAGGACGTGACAATACCGGGGTAGTAGTCAACGCTTGTTTTAGCTTAATAAAAGCATTATTATGTTCAACCGTCCATTTGAAAGGAGGAGCTTTTTTACTGGTAGAGGTTAACGCGTTAAGTGGTGCAGTTAAAGTACTGAAGTTTGGTAAAAACCTACGGTACCAACTTGCAGTGCCTAAAAATTTCTTAACTTCTCTTCGAGAAGTGGGGGCAGGTATGTCAAGAATAGCTTTGACTTTATCTGGGTCTGTGCGTAATCCGTACTCGTCAACGATAAATCCTAGGTATTTTAGTTCTTTCTTAAAGAATGAACACTTATTAAAATTGACGGTTATGTTCGCCTGAATAAGTTTGTTTAAAACCTTCTGAAGAAGAGATATATGTTCCTCAAAAGTATTAGAAACGATTACAATATCGTCGAGATAACAAAAGACTTTGTTATCAAATTCATCAGAAAGTAAGTTATCTATAAACCTCTGTTGTGTTGCAGGTGCATTAGTTAAACCAAAAGGCATAACTTTGAAACAAAACATCCCACGACCGGGAACGTGAAATGCGGTTTTCAACCTATCATCCTTATGTAAGGGAATCTCCCAAAAAGCTTTAGCGATGTCAATAGAAGACAAATATTTTGCATCTCTTAAATTATCTAATATATCAGCAATAAAAGGCAGTTTATATGCGTCTTTCATAGTAATTGAATTTAGTTTCCTACTATCAATACAAAAACGCCAAGAGCCATCTTTTTTAAGAGTAATTAAAACAGGACTCAACCATGGGCTCTCGCAAGGTTCGATTACATCTAGTTTAAGCATCATATCAACCTCGTGTGAAAGTGCTCTTAGCTTTTCAGGTGATAAGCGGTAAGTACGTTGCCTAATAGGAGCGTGATCACCAGTATCAATGCGGTGTACCGCTAAATGCGTCCTACCTAAAGGTCGTGTTTCCGTAGAATTTATTTTAAATTGTTCTATAATATGATCCGCTGCCATTTTTTGTACAGGGGTCAAGGTGTCGTAATGTGAAACTTTAGAAGCTTCAACAGTAGCAAGAAAGTTTGACGGGTTAGTATTTTTAGAAAAAGATATAAGTTCTAGAATATCAGTAGCTAGGTTAAAAGATTTCCAAAAATCCATTCCAAAAATAAGGGGTTGAGTAATAGAAGGAATCACGTGAGCAGTAATAATCTTAAATTGTTTTTTAAAAATAATAGGTAATTCAATCGTACCTATAGAGTTAATAGGTTGGCCGTTAGCTACCGAGCCACTTATTTTATATTTTGTATTAATAATAAAATCATGTTTGAGAAGTTCTTTATAAGCATTATTGCCAATAATAGTAATCGGACTACCACTGTCAAGTAGTCCACAAAGAGTAAGGTGTTTAAGCTGAACATTGCAGTACGGTCTCAAAGTATCAGTATCATTTTTAAACAGGACTGTAGAGGTCTTATAAGAATTCATGAATACCTTAATGTAATTAAGCCATTGTTGCCACTCTCCACAATCCTGACTTATGCGTTTTTTGAACTTGGTTCAGTTTTACTAGTAACGCAATTAGGACAGTTGGTGGCTTTAAAATCCTTTAAACCACACTTAAAACAAACTATGTCCTTCTTCGGACATGATCTCAAAGAGTGTTGATTGTTCCTGCATCTGGGGCAGAACTGATTGTTAGAATTATTGACCACGTGAATAGAGTGAGTACCAGAGTAGCTTGGAGTAGATTGTACCCAGACTTGGCCTAAAGTCATTGATTCGTACCACTTGCACGCTTTGAATAGGTTAGAGACCGAAGAAATATTTTCCGGTAATAAACGAGATTTAAGAGACGGGTAGAGATTACGAACCAAAGTATCAATTTTCTTTTGTTCGGAAAGCGGCTCCTTAAGTTTACTAAATAAAGTTTCAATCTCAGTAAAAAAACAGGCGACACGTTCGCCAGGCTTTTGCTTCCGTTCATCGATTTGTTTGAGCACTTTATAGTCGTAGTCATCGATTTCAAAATCATTAAGTAATTGATTTTTAAAAGATTCCCAAGTAGTAAGGGTGTTGACCCTACAACGGTACCATTCGAGTGCCGTGCCTGCGAGGATATCATAAATGTACTTATGTAGTTAGTCGTATTTAATTTCCCTAGCAGTAGCGAATTCCTCAACTTGACGAATAAAATCCCTAGGGCAGGTATCACCTTTAAACGTAAATCGTTTTATTTCGTTAACACGAGGTCTGTCTTGCAGAGAGGCAAACGTCTCTACAAGTTTATCAACAACAGAAGTAGTATGATCTTTGTCCTGTGCCGACACAAAAGTAGCCTGAGAGGACGAAGAAGAAGGAAATATGGTCAAAGAATTAAAAGTTTTATGCAGTAGTGAAAGAGATTTGCAAGCTTCGTTAAATATGGTTAACACTTCAGTAGTAGCTTCAGAAGTGTCGATCCTGTTAAGCCGGTCTTGTAGGTGAGAAAGGTAAGTTAAAATTTTATTTTTCGAACTTTCTGTTGGTTTGTTTTCAAAGAGTAAGATTTTTGCGTTTAAATCCACCAAACATTTGTTTATTTGTAACAAGTCCTGGTCTAAATCGAGAGGACTTGCATCAGATACTACAGAATTGGTAGAAACGAGATCTGATAATTGTTGACGGAGTAAGTTCGCAGTAATCGCCGGAATAGCACCCCTTAACAAAACTTCGTAAGTTAGTTCATTTTTATTGAGTAAGTTTAAGTCCATATTTAAAAATTGGGTAATATTTTAAAGTTGTTAAAAATTACGTTAAGTAACGTTAGGGTGTAAGTAAGAAACGATAAAAGTCAGAATATTAAAAAGATAATACGCATAAGTCGTATGTACCGTTGTAGCAAGTGTGTAACTACCCTAATGCAACAAGTCCGTAATAAAAATTAAAAATTTCTTTTAAGTAAAAACTTTTTAAGAAAAGCGGCCAGCAGATATCAGGAATCAACAAACAAGAATAAAATATGTCAAATGTCAATTCAAATTGTTTACAATTTGATGTCGGTGTGACGATAAACAACAAAAATAAATTATGGTAATGTTATGGCATGTAAAATCCCTCAAATAAATTGTTGTTGAATTAATAGTTAATTACAACACAATAATAAAATCAACATAAAGGTACAAGTAGGTAAATCAAATTGGTGATTACGAGAGTGGGTTTAAGTTAGGTTCTTAAATTAAGTAATTCTATTTGTATATAGCTAATAGCTAAATAAAAGTATGCATCTATTGCCAAAGAAGGAGGGTCAGGAAAAAAAAAAGGTGCGTAAGGCTTTTGGAATTTAGAAAATGAGGACTAACAGTTTGACTCCAGCGAAACAGTGTTGGTTCTTCAGTAGGTCCTGAGAGCCTTAAAAAACGTTGAGGCGCCACAGCCACGGCCAGCCGAATTGATGGGCAGGGGAAGTCGGGTTCGAAATAACAAAACTGCGTCCAAATCTCCTCGTTTATTAAAGGTTTATAAAGGTGCCTAAAACAATAAAAATTATAAATGATTACAAAATGGATACTCGTTCAAGCCTCAATACATAGACACAATTACAAAATAACTTACCCAAAGGGCACCTTGAAGTAGGTACTAGAAATCACAATATAACGCAATACACACAGTTCATAAACCGAATATATTAATATAATATAATAATTTTTCCAATATAAAATTTAAATTAATGCCTTGAGTGTCAGCAGGCCAGAGCTATTTTTCTTGACAGCTCCCTTGAAAAAACGAGGCTTTTTGACAGACATTCCATCAATGAATTTTGAATTTTTATTTTTAAGAGATCGCCAAAATGATTTGAACCAAAAAAAAGGTCGACATGGTCACAGAGTGTCCTCAGTGCATTGCAGCTGCAGATTGCTGAGGTGAGCAGGAGTGTCGACGTCATTGAGATGCGTCACAGGAAAAAGTTCTTGCTGCTTGGGGGTGTGCCTGAGAAGACTGGTGAGAGGCTCCCAGAGATTGTGGCATCCCTTCTGCAGGATAAGCTGGGCATTACTGATCTGGCACCGTCTTCATTAACAGTATGCCACAGGCTGGGTGCAGCTTCAGAAGGTCACTCTAGACCTATACTGCTTCAGTTCATGGAGTCTGCTATTAGGGGCCAAATCTGGAAAACCAAGACCAAGCTGAAGGGTACCTCTGAAGAATTCTTGGGTTGGGAGCACTCGGGATGCGGAAACAAATAAGACACGTAGCAACGTATAGGCACCAGTATAATGACTGACAAGTTACATTTTCCGGACTACCTTCAATACTAAATTATAAACAATATCAACTTACCCACAATAACTTATTACTAGATACATACATTACACCTCCCTTCTTATTCTTAGGATACCTAAGTTTATATACATACATATTTATACATTCTGGACTTATCAGCTACTTATAATATTAATCTATTTCGAATCGCACGACCGGTCTGCGTATTCGTTTGGAGCGCGTCCCTGGTGGTGTCGCCGTCGGCTCAGTATCACAACTAGGTGGATCGATGGCTGGAGGTACCGGAGGCACAATATTAATTTTTGAATCACTACTTCCATTGCCTAGCTGGTCTTTATTTAAATGCCTCAACTCCGATGCCTCTACCACTCCATCAGCTTGTAACGGCACAACAGTCTCACTTCGGTCGTCTGGTTCTTTGTTATCCTCGTTTATTTGACAAGGAACATCTGACAGCCGAGAACGGCGCCTGATTTGATCAATGTGTCTTTTGAGAAGACGACCATCACCGCTATCCACTACATACCTACGAGTACCTTCAACCTCTCTCACAGTTCCTTTCACCCACTTGTCTGACGCACCGTACTGTCTCGCCCAAACCGTATCACCTTCGCACAGAGCGCGTGACTTAAGTCCTTCACTGTCTGTCTGGCGCTCCTGTATCTCCCGCACCCTATTTTCTACTGTCCGCTGCCCTCGTAACAAATCGAGCCGAGAACGAAGTGAGCGTTTTTGTAGCATTGACGCAGGTGTCTCGCCAGTAGTGCTGTGCACTGAATTTCGGTACGCTAACAGGAACGTTTGTAACGCGGTATCCACATCAACTCTGTCCCTGTACGCCTTTTTAATGGCCCGCTTACAAATTTTTACCGCGTTTTCTGCCGCACCATTCGATGCCGGGTGGTAGGCAGGTGAGAAGTTTTGGCGTATGCCATTATTTTTTAGAAATGTACATAACTCTGCACTAGTGAACGGGGGTCCTTGATCTGAAACTAACTCCTCGGGTAATCCAAATCTAGCAAATGTTGCTCTTAAGATCTTAATTACGCTTAATGCATTGGTGTATTTCATTTCAAAAATCTCTATCCATTTTGAACTAGAATCAATCAACACTAAAAATTTTGTACCCTGATATGGCCCTAGGAAATCAATATGCAATCTAGTCCACGGTTGCGCGGTATAGGGCCACGGCTGCGACGGCGCCCGTGGAGGAGCGTCAGCCTCCGCGGCGCATGTCTCGCACTGTTTACACATTGCTTCTATATCCGCATCTACATTGGGCCACCAGACGTAACTTCGGGCTAGCCCTTTCATCTTCACGATACCTAAATGCCCACTGTGTAACTGTCTTAAAATAAGATTTTTTAATTTCGAGGGTATTACCGTTCTGTACCCCCACATAAGGCACCCGAATTCAGAATATAATTCGCGACGTCTATGGAAATATGGCTGTATTTCCGCCATAGTTGGACCCTCATTTGGCCAGCCAGACTGTACGTAAGACATTATTCTGCTTAACTCGATATCTTTTTGCGTTGCCTCTTTAACATCAGTATGCGTGATGGGTAAGAAATCTTCTACAAAATGTACATACGTACTGTCTTTCCTGTCCGAATGTATGTTTGTCTTATTAGGTAGACGAGACAATGCGTCTGCGCAATTTTTTTTAGACCCTACATACTCTATGTTATAATTATAGGCGGACAACAGTACTGCCCATCTTTGTAAACGAGATGCAGCCATAATTGGTATTCCTACTTTATTACCAAAAATATAAGTCAAGGGTTTATGGTCGGTTTTCAGCACAAACTTTCGACCGTATAAATACTGATGGTACTTTCTGACTCCGAAAACTATCGCCAGCGCTTCTCGATCAATCTGTGAATATGATCGCTCAGCTAAACTAAGTGACCGCGAGGCGTAAGCTATCGGCCGCTCGCCGCTCGGCGTGATATGGGACAGTACGGCGCCGACCCCCACGCTGCTCGCATCGGTAGTCAGCACGAGTGGCAACTCGACCGAGTAGTGTGTTAGTACCCCACTACTAGCTAACAAAGCTTTAATCTTACCAAAGGCATGCTCACATTCATCACTCCAGACATATTTCACTCCTATTCTCAATAAATTGTACATTGGGGCTAAAATTGTACTGACGTTCCTTATAAACTTAGCATAATACATAACCATGCCTATAAACGCCCTCAGCTCCGATATGTTCGATGGTGCCGGCGTGTTTACAATCGCCTTGACCTTATCCGAACAAGTATGTACACCATCTTTACTGATAACATGTCCCAAGTAAACAACTGATTTAGCAAAGAATGAACATTTGTCCCTCCTCACTCGCAAACCATACTGTTCTAATCGGTCAAAAACTTTGCATAAATTAGTCATGTGTTCGGACGCTGTGCGCCCCGTTATGATGACGTCATCAAGGAATACGCCTACCTGCGGTAAATCTGCAAACATCTGTTCCAGTCGTCTCTGGAATATGGCCGGGCTTGACGCAAGTCCATACACTAACCTATTATATCGGAATAAACCCTTGTGCGTGTTAATGACCGTATATTTTCGAGAATCATTTAGTTCGAATTGCGCATAGGCTTGGGAAAGGTCTATCTTACTGTAATGTTCCCCACCGTTTAACCGAACTAGTAAGTCTTCAACCCTAGGTAGTGGATAGCGATCGACTTCTATTACCTTATTTAACGTGAGCTTATAATCTGCACAAATCCGTATGCTGCCGTCCTTCTTTACGACGGGTACTATGGGCGTCGCCCAGTCAGAACGCTCGACCGGAGTGAGAATGTTGTCTCGCACCAGCTGGTCCAGCGTGCGCTCCACCGGCTCGCGCAGCGCATACGCAAGCGGGCGCGCACGCATGAACACAGGCCGTGCGCCTGGTCGCAAGTGTATGCCCACCTTACCACCAGTGAATCGCCCCAAACCGTCCGCGAACACTTTAGAGTATCTGGAACTAAATATATTTACATCAAAATTTGTTCCATTACAAATATTATTGTTGTTTACAAATGAGTCATAATGCAATACCGGCAGTTGTATTGCTAACGCTGCCATCCATTGCCTGCCAAGTAACATTGTTTTACCATTTTTTATTACGTACAAGTCTAACTGCATACACTTGTCTTTATATTTGACCAGAGGTTTAATAATTCCCAGTGGTTTTGTGGTTTCTCCCGTATAATACCTCAAAACAATATTGCTTTTAATAATGTTTAAGTTACTAAATAACTCATTATATGTGTGTTCGTTTATACATGAGATGGCACTACCTGTATCGCACTCAAACTTTATAATTTTTCCTTGAACCTCTAATGATACAAAAATTGGTTTACACTGCGTTACTGTCAATTCATTAAGTTCAATTATTATTACCTCGTCACTATCTTCGCTGTTCACTACGTCTCCTTCGATCTCGACGGTATGATGCTGTGTCAGTCGCGGACACACACGCCGCAAATGGCCCGGCTTGTTGCACACTCGGCATACGTAGTGCCCGAACTTGCAAGCAGCCACCTCATGCGGCCCGCCACACACTCGACACTCTCGCTGTTGCCGCTCCCGCTCCATCGACATGGACGCAGGCGCCGCCGACGCAGCGGTTGCCGCCCGGCCTGCCTGCAGCCGCCTGCGCTGCACGTGCTCGCCTACCGGCAAGCGGCCAGCCGCGCGAGCATTGCCCGATCCGCCGGCGCCACCCCGCCGCATACTCATCATCAACTGACAATCTACCGGTCCCTTCGCCTCACTTGTTGCACTAACAGACCCTTCGACTACCGCTGCTGCATCTTTCTCTGCCGCCTCCATGCTTACGGCGAGATTATATGCCTTCATGAAATCTATCTTAGGTTCTGCAAACAGTCTTTGTCTAATGATCTCGCTTTTAATCCCGCAAACCAACTGGTCTCTTAAACTTTCTTCGAACCACGTTCCGAACTCACATGTTTTTGACATTTTCTTTAAAACAGCTACATATACTGATATAGTTTCACCGGTAAGTTGTTTGCGACTGCGAAATTTATAACGCTCTGCCAACTCACTCGGTTTCGGCTGAAGATGTTTCTCCATAATGACCGTTATCTGTTCAAACGTTTTCGTTTTCGGTTTCGCCGGTGTACATAAATTCACCAACAACTCGTAGCTAGCTGCACCCATAACGGTGATTAACGTCGGCACTTGCAACTCACTCGATACTTTATTTACTATAAAGTACTGCTCTAGTCGTTCGACGTATAAACTCCAATCGTCCGTCCGTATATCAAACTCGTTGATCCTGCCAAGGGACATTTTTTTTTTTTTTTTTGCGAATTCACACACTGACACACCTTATCTCTTTAGTTTATTTACAGTTTAGTTTATCCTCGTCGCCACTGAAGAATATGTATTGTATGTGTTGTGTGTGTGTTGTGTGTTGTATGTGTTGTGTGTTGTTGTGTGTTTGTTGTTGTGTTTGTGTGTTGTATGTATTGTATGTCTTATGTATTGTCTGAGTACCTCACTCGTCGTCGGCAGTATGCTTTTACAACAGCTCGCAAGTTGTTCGGTGTGACTAACGTGTGGACTATGGATGGAAACATTAACGTCAAGCTCCCTAATGGCAAACGTCGGCGGGTTTTCACTGTTGATGAAGTCATCGCGCTGGGTGCGGAGCATGGCAGGTCGCTGGATCAAGTGGTTCTTCCGGATCTTAACCCTGGCTCGAATAATACAAGCCCGGCACCGGCGCAGGCACACACTCGGTCAAGGAGGTTGGCGAGGAAGAAGTAACTTGTTTTGTTTACACTCATAATTTTGTCATGTCCTTTTTGCCTGATAGTTGACATCCATAAAGCTAGTTTTTTTTGTTCGCCGATTTTGGGCGGTGGGAGCACGTCACAGTGACTTTTTCTTAATTAAATTCGTATCGTGTACCGACTTTGTTCTTGACAGTCATTATTTTTGTTATGAAAATGAAATGTCGCTGTCACTTGGCTGTCACTGTCTACGGCGTATTGCATTCAGTTACGTTCGGAAACGCGCATTAGTATTAGATTTGTTTTGTGAACAGTCTGCCGGCAGGTTTTTGCAATTAATTCGTGAATTTTTATTTCACATTTAACATTTATTATATTTATTATATTACCTATTATTTTTTTAAGTTAATATTATATTTATTTAATTACCTGCGTAATAATTATGTCTGACGACGACTCATTTTATTCTTGTTCGTCCACGTCTTTTTCAACTTTTGACGACTCCCTGTCCGTAAATGGTTTTCTGAGTAGTGAGTGCCAGCGATTTGACAAATGCTTTAACGTATGTCATGTCAACGCTCAGAGCATTCCTCAGCACCATTCTGATATATTGGATTTATTTTCTGATGTCACTTTGCATGCTGTTTTAGTGTCCGAGAGTTGGCTAAAACCTGAACTTCCCTCGACTTTTTACTGTTTACCTGGCTATTTTTTAATTCGCAACGATCGTACTGGGAAAAGAGCCGGGGGTGTTGCCATTTACCTGCGTAGTGATATCCCTTACAAAATTTTATCTTCTTCATCCCCAATTTATAATGGCAACCCTGAGTACTTATTTATTGAAATTGTAGTTAAAGGGGTTAAGGCCGTTCTAGGAGTTGTTTACTGCCCTCCTGCTATAGATTACTTCTCCATTCTTGAATCTCTTTTTGAATCTGTTTCCTCAGAATACAAACATCTCATAGTCATGGGTGATTTTAACACCGACCTTTTGAAGGATAACCCTCGATCACGTAGACTGAGAGCGATCCTGGAGTCGTCGAGTCTGTCACTCCTTAAACTTAATCCAACTCATCATAACTTTGACTCAAGCGATTCCTGGATTGATCTCATGATTGCATCTTCTGTGGATCTCGTTGCCAACTACGGTCAAGTGGCTGCGCCTGGTTTATCCAGACACGATCTCATTTACATGTCCTATAAAATTAAACCCCCTAAGCAGCGGCCTGCTATTGTTCATATCCGGAATTTCGTAAGAATGGATAAAGAAAAGCTCAATAGTGATGCACAATCCATTGATTGGGTTGATATTGCTCAGTCATCTTCAGTGGATCAGAAGGTTGAAATATTTAACAGGTATGTACTCCAGCTCATTGATACGCATGCGCCACTGAGGGCTGTTCGTGTCAAGCGCCCCCAGCTTCATGGATAACCCCTGGAGTTCGGATGGCAATGAGACGACGAGACCGGGCTTTTAGAAAATACAGGCGGGACCGCAGTGAGGAGAACTAGATCCTGTATAAGTTGGCAAGAAACCGCTGCAACCAGATGGTAAGAGCATCTAAACGCCGATACATTTGTGAAAATGTCCTCAACTCGTCACCGGCTGATATTTGGAAGTTCTTAAAATCACTTGGCATAGCAAAGTCCCCTTCTAGTATTGTTTCTCTTAATCTGCCTTTAGATGTACTTAATAAACATTTTTCAACGTCCGCTACGCTTGCGGCTGACGTCAAAAATAAAACTATCGCTGATATTACTTCCAAGCCAATGCTTCCTCCTGACTCATTTTCTTTCTCCTCCGTGACTAACCTTGAGATCCACAAATATTTTACTTCAATTAAGTCTAGGGCTGTGGGCTGTGATGGGGTCAGTCGAACTATGATATCTTTTATGATTGAGAACTTAATTCCAATTATTACTCACATCATCAATTTATCGCTGCAGACTGGTGAGTTTCCTGCAGTGTGGCGTAAGGCTTACATTATCCCTCTTCCTAAAATTCCCAACCCCAGTTTGGCTATTCACTTCAGACCGATCTCCATTCTCCCTTTCCTTTCTAAGATCCTAGAAGCTGTTGCTCTTAAACAAATATCCTCCTACGTCTTCAAGAATAACCTGTTGTCCAATTGCCAATCTGGTTTTCGGCCTGGCCACAGCACGGCCACAGCTCTGCTTAAAGTTACTGAAGACATTAGGGACGGCTTGGAGAATTCGAGGTTAACGGTGCTGGTTTTAGTAGATTTTTCCAATGCTTTTAACACTGTTGATCACGACATTCTCCTGGCCATACTGTCTCAAATTGGGGTCTCTTCGTTGTCACGTGATTGGTTTTCATCATATCTTCGTGGTCGCCAGCAGGCTGTGCGTGCTGATCAGGATTGCTCTGACTGGTGCGACTTGGTAACTAGTGTTCCACAAGGCGGTATACTATCTCCTCTTTTATTCTCTTTATTTATAAACTCCATTACTGTTATCTTCAAATGTTCTTACCATCTGTATGCTGATGACTTGCAACTTTACGCTCAATCAGATATTGCCAACCTTGACAATTGCATTTCATTACTTAATGCTGATCTTCGAGCTATCAGTGAGTGGTCTGCCAAATTTGGGGTTTCTGTAAACGTCGGGAAATGTCAGGCCATCCTCATTGGTAGTTCGTACTATTTGAGAAATGTGAACAGTGGCCAACTTATGCCACTGATGTACGAGAACTCCGTCATTTCTCTTTCACCTCATGTAAAAGATTTAGGTCTGTACATTGACGACAGTTTTAGTTGGAATAAGCACGTGGCCCAGGTGAGCCAGAAAGTCGCGTTCTCACTGCGGTCTCTCTATAGATTCAAGCATTTCCTCCCATCCAGCACCAAAATCACTTTGGTCCAGTCACTTGTGCTTCCCATTATCGACTATGCTGATGTTTGTTATCCTGATCTATCCCAAGAACTTCTAAATAAATTGGATCGACTTCTCAACAATTGTATTCGCTTTGTATTTGGCCTTCGTAAATACGATCACATTTCTTCCTGCCGTTCTCAGCTTAAATGGCTGCCAATCCGCCTAAGGAGGTCCCTCAGATCTCTCTGTTTGCTCTTCACTATTATGAACGATCCTTGTGCTCCCGATTATCTAAAAACTTATTTCAAAGTGTTGGGCAGTTCTCACAGTCGTAACCTTCGAGCTTTCAAAAATCTACTTCTCCAGATTCCTTCACACCGCACTGGTTTTATGTCCAATTCATACGCTGTCTCAACAATAAAGCTCTGGAACGCGCTACCCTTTGGCATTAAAAAGGCTGAAAGCAAATTTACTTTCAAAAGAAGAGTTCGTGACCACTATTTAAGTCAGAATAAATAGCTCTCATCTAGAGACAGGAGTCTAGTCATAGTGATATATATAGTTTATAGATACGGAATCCGAGGAAAAGCGTACGACTGGCTAGAGTCATATCTATCTGATCGGGTACAGGCAGTTGAAGTTTCCAGTTACAATGATCGAACCAAAACACGTGAATTATTCCAGTCCTCATTTTTATTAAATAGGTATGGGGTGCCACAAGGCAGTATTTTGGGTCCTCCG
Organism: Anorthoa munda; assembly: GCA_945859665.1. Lineage (NCBI taxonomy): Eukaryota > Metazoa > Arthropoda > Insecta > Lepidoptera > Noctuidae > Anorthoa > Anorthoa munda. The sequence continues at coordinate 7,040,433 of OX243896.1, read as the reverse complement.
TTGTTTTTGCTCTACATTAACGACTTTCCTAATATTTTGAATCACGAATGTGTACTATTCGCGGACGATACTTCTATTGTGATAAAGGGCGATGACAAAAATATGTACGAACAGGAAATAAACGCTGCTCTACAAACATCTATAGACTGGTTAGAGGCTAACAACTTAAAGGTCAACATTGGAAAAACCAAATTTATACAATTTCATACCTATCGAGGTAAGGCACTAAATCTAAAGGTAGCTTATAAAGGGGTAGCCCTGACAGAAACTGATTCAATTAAATTTCTTGGGATTACTGTGGATAAATTTTGCTCCTGGAAGAACCACGTAAATGATGTTTGCGGTAAGATGAATAGTTTTATTTACCCTCTCAGACGGATTAGCTGTGAAATATCTAGAAACGCTGCAATTACTGCTTATCACGGCTATATTTCCTCCATATTGCGGTATGGTATCATTCTTTGGGGTCGCTGTGTTGAAATTGATCAAGCATTCATAATGCAAAAAAAGTGTTTAAGAGCCATATTCGGGTTAAAACAAATAGAATCTTGTCGTCCACTCTTTAGAAAATATAAAATTTTGACTTTACCATGCATCTATATTTTGGAATCATGTATATTTGTTTTTAAACATAAGGGTCTTTTTGAGCAAGCGACAAGTTATTACGCCCCTCGATCACATAATGTTAACATGTTGCATCGACCAAAAACTAATCTCACGCTAACATCCAACAACTGTTATATTATGTGCATTAAATTGTACAATAAAATTCCGAGTGCCATAAAAACATTACCATTCTTTAAATTTAAGCGTAGTTTAACAAATCTACTTATTGATAAATGCTTTTACAGTGTACTGGAGTTTTTAGAGTATAAGTTGTAAGGCGGTAAAGGATAATAATTATACTTAAAATTTAATGTTCCAATTTCAATCTATGTGATATAATTTATTTTTAATTTAATAATCATTTATGTTAACTAATCTTAATTTATTTGACTGCTTGCATGAATTTTGACTTTAGTGATAAATAATAACTACTATGACTAATTTGCACGCCGAAATTACAGGCACAATAAGAGATCTGTATTTATTGCCTAAGAACTTTCTGTACCTTATTGAAGCAAATAAATGATTTTGATGATTTTTTGATTTTGATTATTAATAGGTTTCTCGTTTTTTTATATATATATATATATTATTTATTTATTTTTTTTTCATTTGTTATATGTTGAAGTATTTATTAGTCTATTATATTTGTATATGTGTATCATTAATATTTATGTATATGTAAGTTTCATTAATATATAAGTAAGTTTATACATTTTTGTATACAAGTTATTTTTCGATATTATTTTGTACCCGTTCACAATGTTGTCCTTTTTAACCCAAAGGTTGACTGGTAGAGAATGCCTTGTGGCATTAAGTCCGCCTATGTACCACTATTGTACATGAAGTTTAAATAAATAAATAAATATATATTTGTGAATTCTTCATGTAAATATTTTCTATAGGCTGTTTTATTTGATTCTAATTGTGTGACAGTGTAATATATTCTAACTAGTGTTTCATTGTTTTTTTTTTTTTTTTTTTTTTTTTTTTATCTATTATAGGCTCGCGCTTGACCACTATCTCACCTGATGGTAAGCGAAGATGTGGTCTACGATGGAGCACGCTTGCCTAGTAGTAACCTATTCACTCTTGATTTAAAGACCCCTAGATTGTAGCTATCGGGAAACACAGACTCCGGCAGGGAATTCCACTCCTTAGCTGTACGCATAATAAAAGTATTCTCAAAACGTTTAGTGCGTATGGGTGGGATGTCCACCATGTACCGATGGCGCTTCGCCGTACGTCTGGTAGTTCGATGATGAAACGGGCTGGGCGGAATTAGATCATGCAATTCCATCGCACACTCCCCGAAATGTAACCGATAAAAAACCGACAAGCTGGCAACTCGGCGACGATGTTCAAGGCTCTGGAGCTTTGACTTAACCAGTGCCTCATCGCTGATGAGCTTCTTGGCCCGCTTTTCAATCGACTCTAGTGCATCAAGCTGATATTTGGCTGATCCGTCCCAGAGATGAGAACAGTACTCCATGCATGATCGAACTTGCGCTTGATACAGACTGAGCAGCTGTTCTGGCGTGAAGTACCTTCTCACCTTTGCAAGGATCCCCAGCTTTTTGGCAGCCAGTTGAGCCTTTGTCTCAATGTACGGGCCAAAATTGAGCGTCGATGTCAACGTAACGCCAAGAAGCTCAAGATGGTCAGTTATTGGCACGGTAACATTTCGGAAAGTTGGAGCCGGGTGAAATTGGCTCTTTTTAGCGGAAAAAAGACACGCCTGAGTTTTAGCAGCATTAAACCTGACCAGATTGGCATCGCCCCATTCGGAGACTGCCTGCAAGGACAGGTTCAAGCGCTCCACCATGGCCTCACGGAGAGACTGGATCTGAGGCCCGGTAGCACGAGCGTTGGACACGTATCTCTCAGCAACTGTGCTGTCGTCTGCATACCCAAAGGTGCCGGGTTTTAGCAGATCGTTAATGTGCAGCAAGAACAAAGTTGCTGAGAGCACCGACCCCTGAGGGACCCCGGCATTAATATCCAAGCGGTCCGACGAGCAGCCATCGATAACCACTCGAATGGACCGATCTCTCAGGAAGTCTGCAATCCAATCACACAGACCACCGGGCAAACCGAATGAAGGAAGCTTACCAATAAGGCTTTCGTGCCAGACCCTATCAAAAGCCTTCGAGATGTCTAGGGAGACGGCAAGCGCTTCCCCGTGCCTCTCAATGGCCTCACTCCAGATGTGAATGGCATACGCTAGAAGATCCCCAGTAGACCGATTTCGGCGGAAGCCGTATTGGCGGTCACTTAGGATATCGTTTGCTTCTAGGTATGCCAGGAGTTTAATATTAAGTACACGTTCCATACTCTTACAGAGTATGGAGGTTACAGATATGGGTCTGTAGTTGGCCGGGTCAGCTCGACTTCCCTTCTTGGGCACGGGCTGTACGTTAGCCTGCTTCCAAGCATTCGGCACTTTTCCAGCCTCATACGAAAGGCGGAATAGGCGTGTCAAGATCGGAGACAGTTCAGGCGCACAGGTTCTAAGAACAATTGCTGGTATTCCGTCAGGGCCGCTAGCTTTGTTCACGTCGAGGTTGCGCAGCACCCTACGGACGTCCTTCTGATGGATACGAATTTCCGACATACTCGTCTCGCATCCATCAGAAGAAGGAGGGGGCCGCGCGTCACCAGGATTTAGACGTGAAGATTCCGCAAAAAGAGAGGCAAATAAATTTGCCTTCTCCTCAGCGGAGTGGGCCAGCGACCCGTCGGGTTTCAGCAGTGGTGGTAGTGAGGGACGGCAGAAGTTCGACTCGACTGACTTAGCCAGAGACCAAAACGCTTTACTACCTGATGGGTAAGAAGCAAGTTTGGTCCCTATACGGCCAATGTGGTCGAACCGAGCCCTTCGCAACACCATCTTGCAGGACTTGGCAGCCCTGTTGAAGGCCTTCTTCTTCTGACCCACGTCACCCGCCTTACGCGATCGAGCGTCGACCCAAGCCAGGTACGCCCCATGCTTAAGCGCGTCGGCGCGTTTACATTCGGCGCCAAACCATGGCCGGTCTTCGCTAGACATTGATACGTCAGAGAACGGAATGTAGTACTCCATTCCCTGACGCAACACATCCGTTACAGCGTCCGCGCACGACGATGGATCAGTCGAAGAAAAGCAAGTAGGCTGCCAAGGATAGCATGCGAAGAAAGATCGCATACCATCCCAATCTGCTGACTTGTACCGCCAAACCCGCCGGGTGCCTCTTGGGCTGGGATCGGGCGGGGAATAGACGGACACAGACTTCACCAGACAGTGGTCAGAACTACCTAAAGGTGAAGCTATCGACACAGAGTATCTGTCTGGATCTGTTGTCAGCAGAAGGTCCAAGCAATTCGCCGTGTGCGAATCAACGTCCGGTACCCTCGTTGCCCCCTGGACCAGCTGGGTGAGGTTTAGCGCTAGCGAAAGCTTACGCATCTCCCGTCCAGCATGGTCAGTGCACTGGTATGGGAAGAGCCACTCCTGGTGGTGGGCATTAAAGTCCCCCAGTAACACTAATTGGGCGGAAGGATACCGCTGCTGTGCCGCGTCAGCAGCCTCACTGAGGTACTCTGTGAGCCTGGTTGTCTCCTGATCTCCGCTATGCGAACGGTAGACACAGGCGTAGATAATTTTATCCAAACCTGTGTCCACTAAAGCCCACAGCGTTGAGAATCTGGAGTCCTCAAGGTTACGGAGACGCCGATAGCAAGTATCGTCACGGGCGTACATACACACACCCGCGCGCGGTTTAAAATTGTGCTCCAGGGTAAACCCTGGGTAAGACAAGTACGACACGTCTGACGGACTCGCTATCTGCGTCTCCGTAAGGAAAAACAGCGCTGGTTTCTCAGTCTCCAGGTGGAAGTGGACTGCAGAGAGATTTGAGTGCAGACCTCGAATGTTGGTGAGGTGCACTTTGTGGGGGAGGGGGTGCAGCCGCTGTTTAACTCCAGTATTATTTTTCTTTTTCATGAAATTTTATATAAGAGTGAAAGGAGTAGAGGAGAAGGAAGTGAGACGAGGTTCTACGCTGCTAACCTTCAGACACGCACTGAAAAGACGACATCAATGGGGAACTAGTCCGGAGACTGCGGGGACGCCCGAGCCCCCCCGGAATGACCATCGGGCCCTCCCCATCTGGTCGCCAACCAGCACGATGATGCATTCCGGGATTTTTCAACAGTTGGCGGGGCAGCCTTTCATGTGTGGCTGGCACACTACTTGGGCCCCCAACTACCTGCGGTCGGCCAGCGGCGCACCGTGCCTCGGATCCCGCTACCCTCCCTAGCAATAGAACAGCTGTCTCAACCCAACTCCTCTAGTTGGCTACACCGAGCATCGTAACCGGAACACGGCTAGGCCGCTTGGCGGTACGTCTTTGCCCGGTGGGTGGTCGCAAGCCTTCGGCCGAAACCTACCACCAGTTATTGTCACCTGATTTGCACCACCCGGGGACCACGTGTAGGGAATCAGAGGGTACACTCCTACGGACGTGGGTGACTCGGCCCCCAAAATGTTGTATTCGTTCGTTGACTCGTGTGCGTATTAGATTGTGTGGAGTGTTGCTGTACGTATTTGAGAGTGAAACGTTTGTAGTTCAGCCCTAACTTCTTGATATTTCTGATTTATAGTGTCTTGTGGTAATAACTTCTTTTATACTATTGCTCTGCGCTGGTCACCTATTCTTTGTCGGCTAACTTGCATAGTTGGGTATTTTTCTAAAAACTTAGTGTGAAGTATAAGTATTCATATTAGTAAGGTGAAGGTAAGTGCGTAGGATAAATTTTATTATTATATCACCAACACAATAGAAGTCCAAAATAAGTTGAACGGGCTGTAAAATGGGATTATTTAAATGTCTAATGTTGTCTCAAATGGAGTATAGGCAGATTTGTCACGAAAACAAACGTGTAGTCGTGCTGTTGCAGAATAGACCAAGAGAGTGAAGCCGCGGGAAAAAGCTTGTCCTACTATCCTACTATCACACTAATATTATAAAGGTGACAGTTTGTGAGTTTTACTTCTTCACGCTCAAACAGCTGGACGGATCTGAAAGAAATTTGGCACAGAAATAATTATAGTCTGAAATAGCACAAATGATACTTTTTATCCCAGGACTATGTTCACTAGGGATAATTTTCGACATTCAAGCCGCTGACAGAAGCTAGTAATCACAATATATAAATAGGCTGCTGCGCTGCGTATCGCGGGTTCGGTGTCCGCACGAAACAAATATTTGTATGGCATACAGATAGTTGTTCCGGATCTGAGTGTCTTGTGTATGTGAGTTTAAATATTTGTAAATGCACCCACGATACAGGCAGAAATTCCTAGTTTGGGACAACGATTTAAAGTTAATAAAAGAAATATTAGTATTATACAACTTAAATTTTTCGACGTTCAAAAGTGCCGTTTGAAGGCCTAATTCAAATTAATGATTTGACTATGACTTGACTTGACTTCGAAACCGTGAGAAATATTTTCAGGGAAGAAAACGTAACTTAAATTTCGGCAGAAAATAAAGCTTCTTTGGAAGAATGTAATTATTTTCCTTTCCTGTAACAAGCCCTGTGGCCCACGCTCTATCCGTGGTCCCGACAAGAAGGATTTATTATGATATTGCCACAATTTATTTGTTTTATACGAATGTACGCAACCATTCGTTAAAGTAGTATTTACTAGAATGAAAAGAGCTTTAGTTTCTCGTTTCATTGAAAAAAATAGGTATGGCATAAATACTTTACACATACATACAAATTCACGGGGAACCGATCACTTTGCCGAATTCTTTTTGTTCGAGTTTCATTTTACCGAAAACTATTGACCGACGTCTTTTTTGCTATATGCATTATTTGACATAATTTCAGATCATCAAGTATCAATTGCCATAGGTATTATTTTACCGAACTTCATTTCGCCTATTTACAATATAACTTTTTGCTTTTGGCCGAAGCCTCTTTTGCGAGCAAAGCGAGCGAACTCAGCTTCCGTCATCTCCTTCGTGTTAGGTTACTTTAGACCCTGCAGATAGAAATAGGAGCCTCGCGGAGCGGGGCTCCGTCGACATTTTTTTTTTCTAGTCGCTGTTTTTACGCACATTGTTTTTATTGCATTGTTTCTCTCTCACTTAGTATTTTGATATGCATTCAAAATAAATATTTCGAACAAATGTTATTTCGGCTAAGTGTAACTTCGGTAAAAAGTTTTTCGACCAAGTGAAACGTCGGTGTAACGAAAAAAATCGAATTGATAATAGGTCAACTGAGACAGTGGCAGACGTGACTTCGATGAAGTAAAAAAAAACGAAACGATAATAGTTGAAAAGTTTTAAGTTAAATGAAATTCGGTCAAATGTTTTTCGAACTTATGATAGGTAACCAAATTCACGCCACCTTACCTTACCAAATAAGGAAATCCTCCTTATTTGGGAATCTTCCTTAATAGTAAGGAGATAGTTTGAGACCCTGGGTAGGACATAGGATAGTTTTATACCGGAAATCATCCTTAAGGGGTGCAAAGAGGGCTAAAAGTTTGTATGGTGAACTAATCATTACTCAAGTAAGGCGGTCCACATCATCATCATCGGCCTATTTTAATGTTTCCACTGCTGGGATACAGACCTCCTCTCTGTGTGAGAGGGAATGGGCCGTAATCCACCACGCGGGCCCAATGCGGTTTGGTGGATGTCACATATTATCTTCGAATGTTTGGTTCTAAGACATGCCGGTTTCCTCACGCTGTTTTCCTTCACCGTTGTGAGAGCAGTGGTGATGAAATAATTTACACAAAGTAAAGCGCCTGCCTGTGTTCGAACCCATGACCTACAACTTGTAAGTCGCGGCCGATACCACTGAGCCACCACTGCTCCGCGGCCACACGACTACAATATTATTGCGCGATATAAAAAGAATAGGCTATTCGAAGTATTAACGCTACGCAGACGAAGTCGCGGGCAACAGCGAGTTGCATATAAAAAAAAAACTAAAGGTCAGTTTACCAAAACAAATCGAAATAAATTTTTCCATTAATTTATCCTTTTATTTATAAGACTTTAAGCGATTTTAATTTCATATTTATTAAATTCCAAATACAATTGATAAATTTAATTCAAAATTGAAACTCATGTGATTGGAATCTATAAATCTATAATAATGACAATATCTCTACATTGAGAATCTCATTTCACTGTGTCATGACGTGTATTTATTTGTCACAGTTCACGAAAAAAAATTTATTTTTAACCCCCGACAAAAATAGGGGTGTTATAAGTTTGACATGTGTTTCTGTGGCCTATCCAACGATATCCCACATTATGGGATAGACGAGAAAAATAAACATCCCACTTTGTGTCTACAGGAGGTATAAAAAAAAATTATTTTCTTGATTTTATTTTACCACTTGGTCGGAGTAATTAATATGTATATTTATGCCAAATTATATGTTTCAAGTACTAAGAGTCTCTGAGCTATGCTGCAGACGGACATAGCGAAACTATAAGGGTTCCTTATTGACTACGGAACCCTAAAAAGGACGAGGTAGTATACATTTACAAACATAAATACATCGATTTATCTAAATATACATCATATCAAGCTTACATGCCTTAGAGGGTAGACAGATCACGACGCTGCATACGACGAAGATCGGTAAGTGCAGCAGACAACTCATTTTGCGTCGCCGTGTGGTATAAACAGGACTTTAGTATGAAACCGAATGCAGCCCTTAACTCCTTGATAATCTTTGTGACACTGCTGTAAACATTGTAAAGCTATATCTGTCGAAGTAAACAATGTGAAGATAGAAGCCTTGTATAGATCATGCAAATGCCCTAACAGTGTTGCAGTAAGTTTCATACGTAATTTTTTATCGCCTAACAGCCTTTGCATACCTAATATTTGGAGAAATTAACCAAGACTATTTTCGTAACGGCAATACTGCAGTATTCAAATTATTACGTGACGCTGGTTATCAATCTTTATTACAAACGCTTGCCTCTACACAAGGTGGTACTCATATACTTGGATAATATTTTTTTCTAACTTCAATTGTGAAATTGGATTTTATAACTCCTTCTTCAGTAACCATCGCCCTATGTGGGCCCGTTTTAGACGTGACGTGAATGTGACAACAAAAAGCTTTTTTAGCCCGCATTATGGTGCAACTACGGAACCCTATTACTGCGCGTGGCTCGACACACACTTGGCCGGCTTTTTATTGAAATTCAGAATGTAGTAACCCTAGTGAGTCCGGCAAGTTTAGTTGTCAATTTTCGAGGCGGGAATGGTGAAATTTTCTCATTTGGTGCGTATCTTCAGCCAGTTGCAATTCACCGCTGAACACATGCACATTTCACATCTGATCTATCACACGATTTACAGACATCAAACCTTGGCAACTCTCATCCAACTGCAAATACTCGTAAAGATCGTTTGATGTTGACAACACCTTTACGTGTGGAATTTGGCCGCTTGGATTGGTTTATTGCTGTTACAAATCCAAAATGCTGTTCTAGAATACCCTGCAATCGATGCCATCAGTCCTTTGACATCGTCATCTTACGAACTATTCAACCAGAAGCTAGCCCTTTCACAAACAACTCTACCATACTAAACTGCTTTCATACTGATCGATTTACCAATAATCTGTTTGTATTTAAGTCAATGGACCCATAAGCACCAATAAATTAAAAAGTAAAAGTGTGCTATAAAAATTAAAAAGTTATTTTATGATGCAGTTGTTTAAAAATCGAAGGAAAATGTTGCATTGTAATGGTTTTTTTTTAATTTTTACCTATCCATGAATATAAAGTACGTGTTTATACAATATTTTTTGAATTCATATTTAGAACATTACGTTGTGAGTGTAAAGTTATTTTTCGCTTTGTAGTGTTTGTAGTTTTGATTTTTTATTAACATATTTTTTATTACTTTTCATCTTGAAAAATTTAACCTTTATAACTTGAAAATGAGTGAAAGAGCGAATTTAAAGAATGAATTAGAAGTATATTCGGTCTTGTAACAATTAATAAAACTTACCCAGTCAATGCTACCTCGTTACAGTACTTTATGAATGACGTGACACGCCCGCACAAAGCACTCGTAACAGCCGCGACTGAGCTGGGTCCTATATTACCAATAAACTCTGTAAAATCGCAATGTCAATGTGTGTGTGCAAAATGACGCTTTGTTCGTAGTGGCCTCTCTGTCTGTGGCGCGCCGCCGCTTACGTACTTTGTGGTATAACTGTCAAAGTTTGTTACGTACCTACTACGGGCGTTCAAAACAAGTTTAAATTTAAATCATATTTAATACCTTAAATCACAGAAATTCATTGACTCGTAGCCATAACTAATCTGCGATATCGCAAAATATTCACAACAATTATATAATTAGGAAAAAGCCCGCCCACTCACAACACAAACAGTGGAGGTTGACGAATCGCGCCAGCGCTTCTAGCGCGTATGCCAGTACCATATGTGGTAGCCCCCATTGTATGAATATGTTAATTTAATATTTTATCATTGATCTGATAACATCTAAAAATATCGTAAGTTATTATTTAGACTGCCTTGTAGGTTAAGTTGAGGCAAGCGCTACTGTTGAGCTTGAGTTCGATACGAGGGTCGAGCAAAATTTAATTGAGTGTTTTTATCTGAGATATGTCAGTCGCGCAGTTTCGAGATTTGGGCCGGGGCAAAATGTGGGTGTAATATTAATCAAACCAAATCAAATCATTGTTTATTTGCTTAAATAGCAATATTACAAAATTTTAAAATTCAACGTAAATCGTCGAACTTCATGTTTGCCTTGGACAATTGCTTGCAAATATTGATAATGAAAACAGTTTAAAATAACTTTCCAGAATGTCAAATTTAATAATAATAAAAAATGTGCAAATGTCAATAAAATAATACAAGTCTAATTCGAGAACGTGAGAAAAAAAATTACAAATTATTAAATCAAATCAAAATGATCATTCTAGAATGTCACAGTAAAATTATAAAAACATGTCAAGATATCAAAATATTAAATTAGTAGAATCATAAAAAGTAATCTTTTTAGAATATCATGATTCAAGATTCTTTATTTGTATGAGTATACATACAAAACATGCAAGTTGTTCAGTTACATATTGTTGCATGGAAAGAGCCTACCCAAGCGGCGTCCAGATCATAATAAAACGCCCGGCGCACCCTGGTAACAGCTGGCACTCGGTAACGCAGAGTCCAGTTGGCCAATCTTCTCACCACGATGATTCCTCATGGTCTCCCCCAGGACCAAGACCAAAGATTCTTATCAGAGCCACTACAATCGGAGTACCTTAATTTATCCGAAAATTATTCCCGGATTCGACTACGTCAGCTCTCTGAGCCTGCGTTGAGCGTCATCTCGATCAACATTGAGTGCTTTTCTTCAGACAAAGCACTGGTTCTCTCTGAACTTTGTCTAACTTCGCAATGTGATATTATCTGCGTACAAGAAACCCACCGAGATCACTATCAACCTCAACCGCATCTGGACTTATCCTAGTGGCCGAAATCCCGCACCCTAGCCATCTTCACAAAACTTAACGTTACACTGGTCTCCACTTCTTGCAACTCCGAAAATTCTATCGAAATGATAACTATAGACACTGGAAGTTGCACCGTTACCTCTATCTATAAACCGCCTAGTCAACCATACCAACTATGCTACACAACCAATTTCCGTGACCGAGACAGTCGCATAGTAATTGGAGATTTCAATAATCACAGTACCTCCTGGGGTCACCAGAACACAAACGATGATGGGCTGGCGGTTGAGCAATGGGCAGAAGCGGAAAGTCTATTCTTACTGCATGATGCTAAACAACCCGCATTCTTCAACAGCGGCCGATGGAAAAGTGGATATAACCCGGATCTTATTTTTGTCAGTTTGAACATAAGCCACACATGTCTCAAGAGAGTGGAAGCCTCGATACCTCGTACGCAGTATCGCCCGATATCATGTAAGGTACAAGCTGCTGTTAAACCAACAACAGTGCCATTTAGACGCAGGTTTAACTTTGCAAAATCTGACTGGGAGCATTACGCAGAGACCTTAGATCAGAAACTGTATTCTCTCGATCCAGCGCCACTTAACTATGAAAAATTTGTCGAAGCTGTCCGGACTACTTTCCGTAAATTTATTCCCAGAGGGTGCCGCTCACAATACACACCTGGACTGAACCCCGAGTCTTCTAAATTATTAGAATCCTATAAGCATTTGTACGCAAATGAAAGGGTGAAGAATAAACTATCGAAGCCGGGGAAGAACTGTTAAATAAAATCAGCGAAAGTCGCAAGGAAAAGTGGATGAACACGGTAGACAAAATAGATATGACCAAAAATAGTAAAAAAGCATGGTCCACTCACTGGCGACCCCCCTGAGCCCACACCTCTGAATCAAGTTACAGCCAACCAGATAGCCCATCAACTTCTTTTAAACGGAAAACCCCCGAACATCTAAAATCCCCAAAACTGCGACACCATCAACCGGTAGTACTGATATCAGCAAGCCCTTCACGCTCTCTGATATAATACCAGAAATAAAGTTCCTTAAAAATGGTAAAGCCGCCGGGGTGGATGACATCTGCTCAGAACAACTAAAGAACATGGGTCCAGTGGCTATTTCATGGTTGCTTGGTATTTTCAACTCATGCTTGAAGAACACAAAACTACCCAAGCAATGGAGGAAAGCTAAGGTACATATAGCACTACTCAAACCTGGTAAATCTCCAACGGATCCTAAAAGCTATCGCCCAATTTCACTACTATATTTGAACGGCTTATCCTAAACCGCCTCCAATCGCTGGTCGAGCCTAGTTTGATCCCGGAGCAAGCTGGTTTTCGTCCTGCTAAATCTTGTACTGCACAAATCCTCCGTCTCACTCAATATATAGAGGACGGATACGATTCCAACCGAATAACCGGGGTCGTACTTGTCGACCTGTCAGCTGCTTACGACACCGTCAACGTTAAAAGATTGCTGTTCAAACTTTAACAGACGATCAGGTTTACATACGCTTTTTGGGAGAAATGTTGCGTAATCGGCGGTTTATAGTCCACCTTAATTCAGAAAAGAGCAGATGGAGTATTTCAAGGAATGGTTTATCCCAAGACAGTATTCTAGCACCTATTTTGTTTAATATTTATACCAATGACCAGCCCAGAACGACGAACACAGAAAGATTCCTCTACGCGGATGACTTGGCACTGGCTACGAGGACCGCAAACTTTTAGGATGCCGAAACCAACGTCGAAAGGCTCTGTCGGATCTCAGTGGATATTAAGAAAATAATGCATTAAGGCCTAACCCGTTTAAAACACAGTCATGCTCATTCCACCTGAGAAACCGTCAGGCCTCAAGAAAGTTAAGAATCAAATGGCGAGGCGCTAATATAGAACACAATGACCACCCTGTTTACATTTTTTTTTTTATTACCTTGGTGCCACTTTGGACCGCTCACTGACTTACAAATACCACTGTTTGAAAACAAAACTTAAAGTCAGCACCCGTAACAATCTACTCCGCCGTCTACTACCTGGGGTGCCTCTCCATATGTCCATCGTATATCGGGTTTAGCTCTCTGCTTTTTGGCTGGGGAATTTGTATGCCCAGTGTGGCATCGATCCGCCCTTGCCCGACAAGTGGACGTAGCTCTCAATTAGACTTGCAGGATTATTACAGGGTGCTTAAATCCAACCCCACTTGCTGCACTATACCCGCTTGCAGGAATAGCTCCTCCGGATGTCCAAAGAGAAGTGGCATGTTATTCAGAGAAGCACAAGCAAGAGACAGACAAACGACATCTTTTATATAACGTGGAGAAGCCTTGGCGGGACCGACAGGAAGCTGTTTCGACTTTTTAATCTACCACTTGTAGTAGATTAAAAAGTCGAAACAGCTTCCTGTCGGTCACTAAATCAATTAATGGTGATGAGTTAAGCGAAACAAAAAGAAATCTATGGCTCCTCAGACACCCCCTCCAGCTGACTATATTGAGCCTGCAGAAAAGCTCCCTGCGGGCCACCAACGGCCTTGGCCCACCTGGAAATCTCTAAACCGACTGCGAAGCCAGGTGGGTCGCTGCAAGCACAACCTAGTTAGATGGAGGTACTCCAATGACCCACAGTCCGATTGCGGAGCCAGGTCATAAACAATGCCTCACCTTTTGTTGTGCTCTCTGTCCAACAACACCTGCACCTTAAAAGACCTTTGTGAGGCAAATGACAACGCTGTTGGCGTGGCTGAATACTGGTCAAAACATATTTAAAGAACAATGGCAAAATTATAGCTGACTTAAATTTAAGCGTCTGAAAGTGAGTTATATACGAAAGACATTCTATTAATTGTCTATGTTTTTTAAAGTATAATTAGGCCTGGTCCAAAATTGATAAAAAATATAATAAATAAAAAGTTATTTGATTTTTTAGTTCATTTCTTTAGCATAGTGTTGCCATTATATATTTTATCTGCTAAGTGACAAGTAGTTACTATAATAAGTAATAATATCATTATTGTATTTATTGCAGTAAATGAGTTAACAATACAGTTTATGTTTAAGTGTAGATGTTCATTGCAGGTAGGTAATAATATTGTAGTGTAGTAGAAATAAATGAATTACTTTCAATTTATGATTGGCAAAAAGACTAGTACCCAAGTCTAAAAAAAATATAGCTTGGTTGTTGACGACAACCTTTTGATACGAATCAAAGTCACTTAGTTTAAATAAATATACTCTTTCCAAAGAGTATACTACACATTTCATGCTAAAATAACTAGGTTAGGGAAATACTAATGCGATATTCCCCTTTTACTTCCACGAAATTGAATAATATTACCTATTAAACACATTATTAAAAGTTACCCAGACATAACCTACAAAAGTTTATGTCTGAATATCTATTATTCTCTACATTCACGAACAAAAATTCTTGCACAAACTAATTCAGAACATCACCCTGAGTTAAACCAGATATTTTTCATTTAAAGACTTTCGAATTTAATCTCAGCTAAAACAATGTATGGGCACCTGCCATTGTTCTTTAGAATCATCGATACGATGAAGACGAAGTTACATATTCGAATCAGTCATGTTTGGACTTTGTGGCATGGTGTCAATGGAATTAAAAATGTCTTACAATACAAAATACGATTATAATAATTGTGCATTTGAATAAATTACTAAAATAAAACTAAATGGTGAAATGTCAATTTGAAAAAAAAAGTCAAATATAGGAGTCTTAAAATATATTAAAAAGGTTAAATAAAAAAATAATAAAAGTAAACGGTAACATGTTACGGTGCTTATCAATTAGGGAACAACTCTGCATTAACTTTCGGAGATCACAGGCGCGATGTATAAAATTATTTTCAAGTCAAACTGGGCTGTAATTGAAAAAACCAAATGTACTAACTTCTAATACATTTTGATTGAACTGGTTTTGGAAATTGCAGTTCATAAAAACGTAATAGAACATTAGTAAAAAAACATTCTATTAATAAAACCACTAAGTACACTTAGGTATATTATTTACAAGTAAACCAGTAACTTCTAGTTACATTATCCTCAAAGTAAGGGGTTCATGAGCTTTCTTGAGAGCTTTCAATTAATTTGATTCGGCTTTTCGGCCTTATTTTAGGGTTCCGCATCTCATAAGGAAAAACAGGCACCCTTAAGGATCACTTCGTTAGCCGGTCGTCAAGAGCCTTTTTCTCTGGAATTAGAAGCATCATGTTTATTTATTTAAATTAAGTAAAGTCGCATCACATACATTAAACATGTAAGTAACAACCTTAATAACTAGGGGACTAATACATAACAATTAAAGGTCTATTCACACATATCAGGGCCGTGCCCGGGACGTGACAGGGCCAGACCTAGGCCACAGATAATATAATACTAGCATACAGATACCTCATCCCATACAAAGAAACGGTGCCGACGTAACTAGCGTTTTTCGGACTCTGTTTCTCTCTGTTTCTCACTGAGAGGAGGCCTGTGTCCCAGCAGTGGGAACATTAATAGGCTGATGATGTGATGTGATGTGAAAGTGCCTGCCTGGGCTCGAACCCACGACCTACAACTTGTAAGTCGCGGCCGATACCACTGGGCCAACACTGGGCCCAAAACAAAAAAAAGAAAAAAAAAATCTTCCGTTCAGTACATTTTGCCGAGTTAATGCGGGCAAAAATGTATTGAACAGGATTGAAGTCTGCCTCAAGTTGAAATTAATATCAGCAAGGTCAATGCAAAAAAATACGGCTATTTTGTGTCATATTTTGATACTAGGAAATAAATCAAACCCTTTAGCAAGGCTAGGTACCCACCGTATAATTAGGGTTTCGTTTATGAATCAATAAACGAAACCCTAATTATACGAATCCGACTCACCCCTGGCCAGTTTTTCATTTAAAGCAATACTTTGGCTCATAGTAATTAGATTTAAGCACAGAGTACATTGACTGATCTTCTAAATTAGATAGACTGCAATAAAGCGTATAACTACATCAAAATAAACAGAATGATTGTTTGATTATTTATCTGCAAGCTTCAGCTAAATATCTTTAATGCCTATTTGCTGATATAAAACCTTGAGAGAGCCAGCCATGATACGCACGAAACACTAAGTTAAGGAACCCGCTGACAGGTGCGACGCGGCAACGCGTCAATAATATTTGAAGGACTTGTTATTCGAATAATTTCTGTGAAAAGTCTGCGGCAGTCTTTAGCGTCCCTAACAAGTAGTAGGCGCTCATTCTTTTACAACTGCAAATAAAAAGACATAATTATTCTGAACTTGCTAGCATAAAGTGACATAGCGTAATACTGCTAACTGACGTTTAAAATAAAATAAAAAAGGTAATTTAAAAAATCTAAAAACCCGACTGCTTATAAAGCGAACTAAAAAGACGTAAACAAGAAGAAAATCATGCTGTGCAGTCGGAAGATACGTACTCGTAAGCTGGCTGGCCAAAAACAGATGTATCCTCCGACTGCACAACATGATTTTCTTCTTGTTTACCTCTTTTTAGTTCGCTTTTTAAGCAGTCGGGTTTTTAGATTTATTGAATTACCTTTTTTTTATTTATAACTTATTTTTTTTAGATTTTTATATATTTTTGAAATCACCTCTTAAAAGCCTTTATTTTGATACTCCACACGATGGGTTAGGAAGAAAAAAAAATGTAACCTCCCCAATATGGCGCCCATAATCCGCCATTTTTCTATTTTCCAATTTTAATACAGCCAGTGACACTCGCAGGGTCAAGACAAATCGATTGACGTAAGAATCATCAAAATGGGCCAACGTGTTTGGTCTCTAGAACGCCACATAGGAACAAACATTCATACATACATACATCCATACATACATAAATACATAGCCTGATAAACACATTACCCTCCTTCGGCAGTCGGGTAAAAACAAGCTTTTAAATTCAAAGTTGTATCGTCACAAGAAACAAGCATGGTGTGCAAAATGTCAGCGCAATCCAACAGCAGGATGTGGCTGAAATTTAGCATTCAAGATTTGTTTACAGACACCTGGACAGGTGATACTAACTAAATCTTGTAAAAAGTAAACTACGAACCGCCGTAAGCAATAACAAAGTAGGTTGCTATTTATATTATATCCATTGAAAATTATATAAAACCTTGTAAACTCCCTTGATTGGACAAGAATAAAATTATTCAGATTTTTTTTTTCCAAAACAAGCTTTCTTCGTGTTCTTCTCAGCAAACCCTTTTTAATACACATATTATGGCAGTGTACAAAAAACAATTACTCCACCATCTTGGGCCATCCGCCATACTGGATTTAGAATGACGTCACTTAACTAACCATGCATTGTCATCACGTGTATGCAAAATTTCATCTTAATCAGGGACGATAACTGCTATAAAATTCAGTTGCAATATTTGACCCGAACACACCTACATACATACATTTTAGGTTAAATAAAAAGCTTGTAAAAAGGTATCTACCTATTTTTACTTTTCCTGGTATCACACACCGCTTTCGCCACGAAGGTCATTCGTATTTTTAGCAACGTTTCAAATTCTTATCTACTACAGTGCTGACTCTGTTATCCTGGTACCACTGAGTTGAAAATGGAAAAAAATCTTGCTGCCGTATCCTGGAATTAATTTAGATGACAAACAATATTTCTTGAAATATATGCAATCCAATTTAGCTTTCTTTGTAAGGTTTCTTTCAGTGGAACTTGCTTTGATTAACATAAAGTAAAAAGTTGAAAGTGGTTTCATGGGGAGTGAGAGAGAGCGGAGGGTGCTGTCAGTCAGAACGAATATGATTGCCTGCAGGTTAGGTTAGGTTAGGGCCTTCTGGACCTCGTTTTACACCTTTAGTCAGTGGGTTCATTTTATGCAAAAATCGTACAGCGCCCTTCGCGTTCCGTATAATAATACCTTAAGGGTACACTAGTCGAAAATTCTTCCATACAAACGTAGTCTGGCTTTTACTTCACTGTTTGACGATGTACATTCAAAATAAAAAATGATATCAATTTGTCTCATCATTATCTAGCCCTGTATGGAAGCAAAAAAGTAAAAAAAAATATTTACTTGAAAGTTATGAGCTTCGAAAGTTCCTTATTTTAACACTAATTTTTACGCATCTTTGGGCGCAAATAAGTACCATAAGAAGAAGGAAAATTGAGAAACGGCCTCCATACAGGGATAGATTAGTAGTTCAACAATGCAAATAATTTTATTTTGAATAGATAAATTCAGTCGTTTTTTCATGATACCCAGATTCCCAAAGGTCTGTTTATAAAATGTCGCGCGCTAATTTTCGTTCTAAATCATCATCCATTTCGCTACAAATTTGCAAAAGTGTGTATTCTTACGCGAACTAGCTTCTTACTGCTCATAACAGCATTTATCTGTTCCACACGTGTTGTCGGTTGATATAGCACGCATTTTAACCCCGCGCACAATATAGTTCGTGCCGTCGACTAGTGTACCCTTAAGGGTGCTGATGGGGCTGCCTCGCTTCTGTAGCAAATCAAGGATGTTTGCGGAAATGCGCGTCGATTGCTTCTATGCATTGATGCGTAAAAGATGTGCATCTTTGGTGCGCAGGGTGTGGGCCAGGTCCAACGGCATCCTGGCCATGTTTGCTGACAGGCTGGATTTTATTCATATGAATTGTGCTCCAGTATTTCAGCTGGAATGCTGAAGTAATGATGATTGAATATATGTGAAAAACTATGGTAAATTTAATTTAATTTAAAAACTAATTTTTTTTTTACATCATCAAAAAGTAGAGATTTCAACGAACAAAAAGCCCAAAGACTTTAAAAAAAATAGATATTTTGACGTGAGAATTTTCTATTGAAAATTAGGCATATCAGCCGAAAGACGTTCACTGCTGGACATAGGCTTCCCCCAAGCAAGAAAAAATAAATATTATAAATCAAAAAATTACAGTGTGTTTGGGACATAAAAAGGTAAGCTTTTACCAAATTTCGTGAAAAAAACCATTGTTTTTAATAGATAAAATAAAAAACCAAGAACTATATTATTTGAATTTTTGACATAAATTTTGAGGTTATGTGAAAAAAGTAGAATACAAAAGTTGTAGATCTTTTTATTACCTATAACTTTGCAATTTAACTTTTTTCCATAGGACTTGTAGTTTTGCCGGAAATGGAGGTAAACCGTTTTCTACCCCTGAAAACTCACCCTCTTGCACTTCGCGACCTCGGATCGCCCGTAAATTATTGTTCCTTTCGTTTTTGTTATATTTTCTTCCTTTTCCAATGGGTTTCATCCTACTATTTTTTTTTTCCTTTAAAAAAATTATCGACCGTTGTCTAAAACTAACAAGTGAATAAAATCAAACCGGTTTCCAAAACAAACACTACAAAGCGAAAAGAACTTTATTTTCCGAAGTCGGTGTCGAAAAACGAAAAACAATAGGTAGGTACCAAAGACACCGACTTCGGAAAAAAAAGTTATTTTTTGCTTGCTTCTATTGTGTTTTGTTTTGGAAGTTGGTTTGATTTTTTTGTCAAAAGTTTTATTAAAGAGAATAAGCCAGATTTGTGATCTAGTTATAGTAATTTTCTAGTTATAATGTTTAGCATGAAAACAGAAAAAAACAGATCGTAAAAGACTTAGCAATAGGAAAATATATTACTTTTTAGGGTTCGGTACCCAAAGGGTAAAAACGGGACCCTATTACTAAGACTCCGCGGTGCGTCTGTCTGTCTGTCTGTCACCAGGCTGTATCTCATCAACCGTGAGAGCTAGACAGTTAAAATTTTCACAGATGATGTATTTCTGTTGCCGCTATAACAACAAATACAAATTAAATAAAAACAGAATAAAAAGATATTTAAGTGGGGCTCCCATACAACAAACGTGATTTTTTGCCGTATTTTGCGATAATGGTACGGAGCCCTTCGTGGGAGAGTCCGACTCGCACTTGGCCTGTCTTTAAAGGCATAATATTTACAAGTGTTACCATAGACAATTAATAAATATGGCGTGCAGTGGTAATACAGATTTACGATTAACTTATTTTAACATACAATAATATTGTAAATTCGTAATGCAACGCAATCTTTCATTGTGAAAACGCGCCTGATATAATAAATTTTGCGCATTGTAT
The DNA here is from genome assembly GCA_945859665.1 of Anorthoa munda. Lineage (NCBI taxonomy): Eukaryota > Metazoa > Arthropoda > Insecta > Lepidoptera > Noctuidae > Anorthoa > Anorthoa munda. The sequence continues at coordinate 7,020,157 of OX243896.1, read as the reverse complement.
CAGATATTATTTTATAACAAATATCTAAGTTTGGACGCCAAACCCAGTATTAAAATTAACATTTTATTCAATATTTAAAACCAGCTATTTTTTTTTTTTTAAAACCAGCTGTATTAAATCATTCAGCATTTACCAGATTTATTGTATTGTAGTTTTCATATGTAGTGTCATTTATTTGTGATAAATATTGTTTCTATGTAAATCGCATACATTCGTGGACTTAACGCAGAGTCATTTAAGATGCCTATGTGAATAGTGTTAAAATATTCACTAGACTAGCGTTTCACCCTTACTTCGCACCGTTTCCATTGTAATATGTTGACGAGGAGCTCTCGAAGAGAAGAGAAACTCAACGAGGAGTGTTGAATATGTTTATATTTAGGTAGTCTCCATAGTAAAAGTGACAAGTAAACACATTACACTGTCTTTTATATTGTAGCAAATGACCCCAATTCGTACGTCAATATGTTACGGTAATTACTATAAATGTAGCAGTGCAACAGTGAATTATGACATATACTACATCTCCCCCGAAAAGACACCCTTTACACCACAGGATTAAAAAAAAAAAAAAAATGTATGACGTACGCACTTGAGTCTTACATTTTTATATGTTAAACTTAGACTAGGTAAAAATAACATTGGCATATTAGTAAATATACAATTTCTTTTGTTTTAATTAATGAAGTTATATAATAATAATTAATTAATAAAGTAAATAACACATTGACAAAGGTCATGGTTCACAAAACAATTTAGTATTATCTTTGTGGACAATATAGGATTTATTATTTTTCAATATTTCAACATTAGGTGATAAATCCTTAAGAACTCTGTATGGTCCTAAATAAATGTTGTCTAATTTATGTCCAGTTTGATTTTTCAAAAGTACAAAATCACCTGGCTTATAAGTTATCGAATTTAACTTCTTATCATATAATGATTTTCTCTTAAGTTTACTGATTATCAGATTATTCCTAGCATCTAATAATGCGCGCTGTAGCCTATATTTTAATTCCAAGGGGTAACTGTCAAAATTATAGAGTGGATCTACTCTGTCTAAAGTATAGTTGAGGTTACTAGGCAAGTTACATAATTTACCAAATACAAGCTCATGCGGTGTATATTTTGTCTCCGAGTGAACAGTGGTATTAAAAGAAAAACACCAATAACTTAACCAGCTACTCCAATCTGTTTTATTTTGGCTACATTGAATTCTAAGATATGCACCTAAACTCTTATGAGTGTTTTCTAATCCACCTATAGTCTGGTGGTGGTATGCAGTAGAATGTAATTTGGTTATTCCTAATAAGCTACATACATCTGACATAACACTTGACAAAAATTCTGTTCCCTGATCCGTTATGATCTCTTTGGGGATGCCATATCTTAAAATAAATTTATTTACAAATGTTCTACTTATGGATTCAGAGTCCTTATTAGTTAGAGGGTAAGCCTCTACAAATTTTGTCAAATGACATTGTAGGGTTAAAATGTATTTGTAGTTATAATTGTCTACATCTAGAGGTCCTACTATATCTAAGCTAACTCTCTCAAATCCTGTATTAGGGGTCGTAGTTACAGACATTGGTTGTTTTGTTTGTTTATTTGAGTGTTTTTTAATTTGACACTCTTTGCATTTATGCACATATTCAATCACATCATTACTTATGCCTGGCCAGAAGTAATATTTTTTAATATTATTCAACATCCTGTTTACTCCTGCATGTCCGCTAGTAGGTAACAGGTGGAAATCATTTAAGATAACTGTCTTTTCGTCTTTGTTACTTATTCTTATTAGATCTTTAATTACTAATATTCTTGGTAAATCAGATTGCAAACTTTTCATGCATCTTAAGAACTCGTTTATTATGTGTGAATTTTCTTTATTCTTGATCACAACAATTTCGTTAGTATTAAGTCTTTTACAAAATGACTCCAAGTCCCTCGCTAACACACTTACGGTAGGAAACGATCGGGATCGTAGGTATATTGTTGACTCGTTTTCATTGAACTCAAAGTGACCACTGTCGCTAAGTAGGTGTGGTCTATTTGAACTGTTCTTTACTACTTTTCTTGAAGTTAGAATTAGTTCTATACTATTAATAGGTTTTTTAAGAATTTCTACAACTTTTGGGCTAGAGGTTCCAGAAGTTAAAGGGATTTCAGATGTCAAATCGGCAGTATCGGAGCCGCTTGCTTGTTTACGAGATTGGGCCCTTGTCATAACTGATATTACATTTTTGTTAATTCTTTTTAAATCTGTTATATTCAAAGGAAGACGACTTAAGGCATCTGCGGGTCCATTGTGTCGACCTGGAAGATATTCGACAGTAAAATCGTATTCTTCCAAAAATAATCTAAATTTTGTTAGTCTACTTGAGGGATCCGTAATTCCGAATAAATACACTAATGGTCTATGATCTGTCACAACTTTGAATTGTTTACCGTATAAATAAGGTTTAAAATGCCTAATCGCCCACACAATAGCTAGCAATTCTAACTCTATAACTGGGTATCGTGTTTCGGCGGGTTTCAAATTGCGACTCGCGTAACCTACTACTTGTCCGTTACTGTTAGACAATACGGCGCCCAGACCTATTTTTGAAGCATCTGTGTTTAAAATAAATTTATTTTTATCTGTTAAATCTGGATAGCCTAACACTGGAGGATTGCAGAGTGCACGTTTTAAAGTATTAAATGCTGATTCGCATTCATCAACTAATACTTTTACGCTATCATAAGATAACTTCATGCGAAGTTTAGCACTAGGAGTTAATCTAGTTTTGAGAATAAAATTCAATAAAAGTTTCTGAGAAGTGTTGTCTATCATGCTACTGTATAGTGAAATGGCATCAATGAGCTGTTTCGTAACTTGCTCTTGTCCTGTCATTACAGGTAACAAGGCTATCGCAGTCTTTAAATCAAACTGAGACATCTTGGTATCTGGTTCGTCAAGTGTTTGAGACACTGAATCTACGCTTGTTAGTAAACTTTGTATTTTCTGATAAACGGTCTTAATTTGTTCCACTAAGTTATTGATCAAATCAATGTCTTTGCTACTAAATTTTGACTGTTCAATCTGAGACAAAATATTTTGCGCTTGACTGTATATCGCTTTAGCTTCTTCCAATTTCTTATAAGCTATCTCTTTTTGCCTACGTTCTGGTCCTATTTTTACCAAATATTCCCTAATTTGATGTAATTGATCTCGACATGTTACTAGATTATCAGTCATACTAATTAATAATATACTGTTTAAGTGAAGTCCTATTAGACTTTAAAAAAATGTACTTAGCTAGGAAAGTGGGTCAATTGACTGCTGTTCATTTCTGCTGACGGTGCGGAGCTGCGAACGTTGACCGGGTAACTCGATGACGAAGTCACGAGGCGCTCTGCGTCGTTGCCGTGCGACTCGTTGTTCGATGACTGGACCGGGCTATACCCTGGATTCAATGGGCCGGGATTTCCCTGGACACCGCTCGTTCTGGCCGGGCTATACCCTGGACTCGTCTCCGTCTTCTTTCAGGAACTGGCAATGCATCTTCTATAAGTTTACAGAAAGTCTTCTATAGGGTTACAGGAACTCTTCTATAGGGTTACAGGAACTCTTCTATAAGGTTACAGGAACTCTTCTTTGATGATAGAACAAGTATTGATTCTTCTGGATGTGGTTTCTTAACGCCATTCCGTATCGACGTGGCAGGGTCGCCATGTAATATGTTGACGAGGAGCTCTCGAAGAGAAGAGAAACTCAACGAGGAGTGTTGAATATGTTTATATTTAGGTAGTCTCCATAGTAAAAGTGACAAGTAAACACATTACACTGTCTTTTATATTGTAGCAAATGACCCCAATTCGTACGTCAATATGTTACGGTAATTACTATAAATGTAGCAGTGCAACAGTGAATTATGACATATACTACACCATGACTTGACAAAATACTGTGAATTTTTGATCATGTACAGTTAAGCGTCAAAAGTGCAGTCACACTCGTCGAAAACAGCAGCGTAATTTTTTAAGCTGATGAATTTCAACGTTTCATGGTTAGTAGGTATAACTATACTTTAATTGCATTATAACTATATTAATAAGTTGTGGATAATTTAACTTCTTATACAAAAAACTTGCCATTTGCATTTTGGGAGAGTAAGACTGGACTTTTGACCCTTGACTGTACATACGAAATGTAACTAAAACAACACAATTTCTGTAAAGGGGTCTTTTTACTTACATTATAAACAATTTTTACTATGGTACCACACCATGATGTCACGAGAAAAAATCAGCTGCTCGTGTAGTTTTCTTGAGTTATGGCAACAATAATTTTTAACATTTTTGTATGTCATTCGATAAGGAATCTCAAGACGCATTGTTTGACGAATCAAACACGAGAGTTTGAACCAATGGTGAGGCGTTATTCAAAAAAGAAAAAATCATCGCGTGGGTCAGTGTTGCATATAAAAACCGGCCAAGTGCGAGTTGGACTCGCGCACGAAGGTACTATTATCGCAAAAACTGCAAAAAAATCACGTTTGTTGTATGGGAGCCCCACTTAAATATTTATTTTATTCTATTTTTAATATTTGTTGTTATAGCGGCAACAGAAATACATCATCTGTGAAAATTTCAACTGTCTAGCTATCACGGTTCATGAGATACAGCCTAGTGACAGACGGATCGTGGAGTCTTAGTAATAGGGTCCCGTTTTTACCCTTTGGGTACGGAACCCTAAAAACTACAGCGACACCGCGTAACTCAGCTGTGTTGCCATAGAAACAGCGCGTATCTCAGTATCTTTTAATTGAGTTACGTGTTGCTAAACAAAACCTATCAAAATCTGAGCAAACAATTTTTTTGTATTTTAATGTTTTAACAATTTTATTTTATGTTTTATAATGTCCAGGTATATGGATGTCATTTCTGTAATAAATGCATTAATAATAATATAATACACCGTTTTTTTTTGTTTACCTAAAAAGTTCTCGATTTTGACATAAACGGTGTTAGAACTTAAGCGACGATAGGCAACCTTCATCCTGGAAAATGTACTATAATAGTGGCCCTAGGACTGACCCCTGTGGAATGATATGCATACTAACAAAGGTCCAGTTAATTAATAGATACAGGCCTTGGTCTACTTCCTGACAAACTCGCCACCCCATTTCCAAGAAACTGAAAGCCAGAATTGGTCGGACAAACACAAAAGCACCGAGGCTGCTTCGAAGTCCTAGTGCAAAATTCAACTGCACATTATATTAATTTTATTTGACCTGACCTCTTCTTGATCGCGTTCTTCAATACTGAAGTTCGTGTCCCTGAAAAGCCTTCGTGGCTTTATGCACGACATTCTTCCACTTCATTTGGTTCTCAGCTTCTCTCAGGGCGAATGTTACAGAGAGTCCAGTGAGGGCGGTTACCCGGTCTGACCATTGATTAGGTGACTGGCCGCGAGGTCTTTTCCCATCCACCTTTCCCATTGCCACCAACTTCTTTAGTTTGTCTGGATCCCAACGGGCAATATGACATGGAGTGCATTTGCTGAAGAGAGGCTAAGTCGTTGTTCTGGTTGTTCAACCATGTATTTGCGCATCACTCACTCTGAAACCGCGTCCAAACAAAAAGTCCTGATAAACATTTTTAAATGCCAGCAGCTTTAGGTATTTCATAGTCTATAGATCAAATCCAAGTCTCTCCTGAAAAATAAATAACCCAAAGAATGAAAAAGCGAAAGTTGAAAAGTTAACGCATACGAAATCATATTATTTTTCGAAAATATGAAGTTATAGTCCTCTTGAGATTTTCTCGGTAACTTTATTCACTGACGTTCTTCTAAAGTTTTTCAATAAACGTGAAGTTTTGGGTAAAAATGTTTTAAATGTAATAGTACCAACGGAATGAAATTTTCAACGAATACTTTTCAAATATTTATTATGAACAAATCGTTTAATGCTGTAATTAGTCTTGTGAAGTTTAAATAACTTTCAAAACTATATGCTTAGCAACATGCTGGTCCTGCTCCATAGGGCAATCTTTTGTGTGGAAAAAAAATTATTTGCTAATTTATATTCCTATTCATTGTTATTGTATTCTTATTTTGCTTTTGTTTTTTTTTTTCAGAATTTGCACACTGTTCCGTTGTTTTTGAATTAGGTGTTTTACCTATGTTTGCAATATTTGTAAGTTTGTGAGAACCATGTTCCTATTTATCAAATTAATTAATTTACCTGTTAATGCTTTTATTACTTCATACCTGTACGTAGTATGAGTGTGAAGTGCTATTTTAAGGTGCATCGTCCTCACATATATGAATTTATTAATGTATGTGCATAAGTAAATATTATAAAACACCTATTTTTTTAAAAGAGTAAGTATGGAGTTTCTTGTGCGTTCTTCTCCATAACAAGCTACTTTTCCGTAATCAATTTTTATTACTTGTACATTTTTAATTTAGATTTATTATTGTTCGACGTTCAAAAGTCAAGTGCCGCTTATTGGCCTAGTTGAAATAAATATATTTGACTTTGACTTTATATTAAATTTTTCGATCATGGCCCCACAGACTCTGGACAGTGGTTGCTCAGTAGCAGCTTGGAGACTGGACTTGTGCCCGGTTGATTGTAAGTAAGTGTCTATAATCGCAAAATAATTGGTATAACAGATATTAAATTTGCATGGAAATGTTTATACATAGAATTGTAGGAACACCATCCATGGCTCCATTTTACATGGAACTTAATTAATTGACATTTTATTTAATTTATTTGATTTTTAAATAACGCTGCCCCACACTAGGAATTTCTTCCTGTATCGTGGGTGCTTTTACAAACATATAAACTCACATAAACAACACCCAGAGCCGGAACAACTGTCTGTAGGTCATACAAATATTTGTTTTTTCCTGGGATAATATTACTACTATTTTCTTTTTTATTGTTCGCATGTAAGACAACGAGATGTGTGACTATTGTTTTATTGAAAATAAAGATATTTTAAGCGAAAATATAATTAATATAACTTTGAGAAACCAAGCGTGTTACAGTTTTTTTTACATAACCATTTATTTATTTATTCTTTTACCCTCGCACTGGCTTTCAGCAATAGGGATATTTCATGGGTAGAAAAATGATAATTTTGTAATTGTGAAATAATATGTGACCCGTGTTTTTTGCTTCAGCAAATAAATAAAACTGATAAAGGTAAAGCGCATCATAGTTCAGGAGTGGGGTCTTGTGACGTCACTTTGTCAGTATAAAGTATAGCCCACCGTCACAAGATTTTTCAACGCACTGTATCGTCGATATTTTTTGTTTATGTGGCAAAAGAAAAAATACGTGTCCAATATTGTTAAGTTATCTAACTGACGGACTAAATAGATTTCTTATTGTCAACTACCCTATTACACAAATGGAGGACAAACTTATGTAATGGGAAAATATTATAACTATAAGTAAAGGTATCCTCACGATGTTTTCCTTCTATGAGCCAAGCCATGTTTTATCTCCGCACCACCCTAAGATTGACTGGTAGAAAATTCCTAAGTGAGCCTTTGTACAGTGATTTTTAGTCGTGCGTAAATCAATCATGAAATCAAATTTAGCAAGGAACATTCTATTATTTTAATAAAATTTGTTTCAAATTACAAATAAGGTACTTAAGCTGTTTTTAAGTTAGTACAGACGCCAGACAACGTGGGTGTAAATGTTGGAAAGGGCCTTTTGATACCTTTACTAGTGAAATAGCTGTGTACCTATTCTGCTAATATTATAAACTAGCTTCTGCCCGCGGTTTCACCAGCGGAAAAAGTGTTTTATCCAGAGAAATACAAACTATCATATGTCCTTTCCTTAAACTATCTTCATGCCAAATTTCATCTAAATCGTTTCAGTACATCCAGAGATTACCCCCTACAACCTCACAAACTCATAAACTTTACCTCTTTAGAACATTAACGCTTCAACGGCAATATGGTCTAGATTAGAACTTTGAATACTTTTATCCGGGTTGGTTGCTCGTTCTCGTAGAGTTATTGAATTTTCCGCGGATGAAACCGCTTGCAAAGGCTAGTCTTAACTAATATTTTAAAGCGGGGTAAAATTGTTCATAATTATGTTATAGATCGAGAGAATAATCTTTGGAAGAACTGCCTCAATTCAAAAAAATATTTCACTATTGTTAAGTGTCATAGTCTGCTTTTTACCCGACTACGGCGAAACCAAAAGAAAGGGTTATGATTTTAGCAGTCTATGTATGTATGTATTTTTGTTTGTATTTACGTATGTTCCTCCGTAGTGCCAAAACTATTTATACGATTTTGAAGGTGTCAATCGATTCGTTATCATGGCGCGGGTAACATAGGCTAAAAAAAACATAGTTGGGTTACAGTTTAAACTTCTTGTTGTGGTTTGAAACGCGTTGGGATAGGCGACGAGAACGAAACGGCAGGCTTATTACGCATCTTTTGCAAGAGCAAAACGATAGCGATTTTTGCGCAATAATAGCTCTTCAATACAAAAGTTTTAGAGTTGTTGGCGGTTTTTTTTTTGAATAAGTGCATTTGGCAAACAGGGAGCAATTAGCAAACGATTGTGTAGGACCTAAAATACCTAGACTGCAGTTAATTCCGACTTTTATGACAAAAAGCGTTTCATCGCTATCGTTTTGCTCTTGCAAAAGATACGTAATAAGCCTACCGTTCTCCTTGCCTATCCCAACGCGTTATACATCCACTTACACTGGCGAGGTATAGAATTAAATCCCTATAATAATAAAGAATAAAAGAGATTTTAATATACCGCCTACGATTGACAAAAGCAAAAACGATAAGGTTATGTGTGGGTTGATCGCCCACGTGTTTTATGTGGTAAGCAACCGTATAAGTGCCTACGAACAGCCGAAGTACAACGGGATCACGTTCTGATTTCGTAGGCTGGCAAACAAACTGATGAAAAAAAAAACAGAAGTCAAAAAACCCGACTGCTTAAAAAGCGAACTAAAAAGACGTAAACAAGAAGTAACTTTTTTTATTTATAACTTTTTAGTTATCAATTTTTATCGAATAATGCACATTTAAACATATAAGTGTTATATTTTATATCCTCTTAAAACCCTTTATTTTGATACCCCACACGCAGGGTTTGGACGAGAAAAAAAAATTGGGTCCCCACAATATGGCGCCCAAAAACCGCCATTTCAACATATTCCAATTTTAGTGTAGCCAGTGACACTCGCAAGGTTAAGACGAATCGATTGACGTAAGAATAATCAAAATCAGCCAACGCGTTTGGTCTCTGGAACGCCACATAGGAACAAACACACATACATACATACATAGACTGATAAACACATTACCCTCCTTCGGCAGTCAGGTAAAAAGTTAAAGAGGTCATCCACGGCAACTTTTATACACGCAACTATTTATTTATTCAGCATCGCTAATGTATGACACTGGACAAAATGACAAAAAATATATTTTCAGTCCGTCATTTAAATACTCGTAACCTTTTTTTTTTTTTTTTTTTTTTTTACTATGTATAGGCCTGTGTTTGACCACAATCTCACCGTGGTCAGTGATGATGTGGCCGATGGTGGTAAGCACACAAAGCCTAGAAGGGAACTGGCTCTCAAGTGCTGCTGTCGGAACACACCGGAAGGTGCTTGGCGACAGATTTTCAACTTGAGGGTGGTTGCCAGCCAGGCGGGTACTACAAAGTACCCTACCACCGTGCTATGGTTTCCTCACGATGTTTTCCTTCACCGAAAGCTCAAGCTCATTGTAGGATTCGAACCCGCGACCTTCGTCTCGGTATCCGACGTCACTACCACTGAGCTATCATCGCCTTAAAAATTAAAACCTAAAAATATTGGACACGTATTATTTTCTTTTGCCACGTAAACAAAAAATCATTGCCACGTAAACACGTCATGGTGTGCTACACTTTTATACTGACAAAGTGACACAAGCCCCCATTCCTGAACTTTGATGCGCTTTATCTTTGTAAATATTTATTTACTTGATAAAGCAAAAAATACGGGTCCAATCATCATCATCATCAGGCTTTTAATGTCCCACTGCTGGGACACAGGCTTCCTCTCTGTGAGAGCGCATGTGCCGGAATCCACCACGTAAGTCCAGTACGAGTTTGTGGATGTCTTCGAATTTTTGGTTCTATGACATGCTGGTTTCCTCACAATGTTTTCCTTCACCGTTTTGAGAGCAGTAGTGATGAAATAATTTACAAAGCGCCTGCCTGGGTTCGTCTACAATTTGTAAGTCGCTGGGCTACCACTGCTCTCGGGTTCAATATTATTTGATAATCTCATTGAAGGACTAAAAAGAATTTTAACTTTTCCACCCGGGAATCATCCCTACTGTAAATAATCCCTGCAAAACCAAAATTAAGATTGTTCTTGTATCTTGAATACTCTGCAGAAGAAGAAGGAGGCTTTGCATCGGCTCATATTAAGAGGCATTGATATTGAAACCCTAGAAGAACAGCGAGGCTTATATCCCAAATATAACACTGTCCGTTCCGGGCATCGACCTTGGACGCCCAACCTCTTCAGTTGTAAATACGACCACTAGATTAACAAACCAGTAATTTATGTATGAACAACTAAGTATAATTTACTTATCTGAAACTTTATGAGAAAATTGCGATATATTGCGATAGAGGAAAGGAGTCCAATAACTGGTAGAGCACAGAAACGCCATGCGAGAGAGTAACAATGAGTAATTTTTGAAATAAAGTATTCTTCTCGATTTCCGAAGACTGTATTGTATTTTCGACATTTTCCGAGGCATCAAAAACTTCAAGTCTATAAAGGTGAACCATGAATTCGATTTACAAAATGTAGTTCCCTCTCTGAGGTCCCTCAGGACTTCAGGAGTTCTAACCTCCTCTAATACTTTCACATCCAATTCTGGAATCTTTGAAGAGTGAATGTTTTATTCAGGAATATCCTTTGTGATGGATTTTCTAGTTTGTTGGTTTGTTTCAATTTATTCTTTGAGAACTTTGCTATGGCCAATGTACAGTCAAGAAATAAAATAGATTAAGCAACTTAATTTTCACTCGATTGCAAGTTTCGGTTGTATTGTAAGTCTGTTGTCAACGGATTATTGCGAACTGTGTAAGTTTATGACCCATCTCTAGAGATTATAAATTTTCAATAGATTGTGAAATCATTTTGAATAGACCAATACGGCACCAGTCTAAAGTTTAAGGTGAGGCAGTGAAATTGCAAATACAATACTTAGACAGCTCTTAGGAATGCCATGGAGTTACAAAAAGGTGCCACCTAATTTGTAGTAAATTAATGTTTTTATACATTTTTATTTTCATAAGATACCCTGGTAAAATCATGTTCTCTTGATGACTCCAGCTAGCTTATTGCGATTTAAATATAACAAAATCGATACTTTTTATTACATAACTTCAGTATGTCTATACATTCGCGGTGAGTGCTAACTGCATTATCTCCCCGTGGTATTATTATATATGCGTACCTACCCATGAGCATTTCACCGAGCAAAAAAAATTAAAAAAACATATGTTTGCCTTTATATCGTCAAACGAACATAAAATCAAGAATTTTTACGCTTGTTGTTTTTCGTGCTGTAGTTGTAGCTGAGTTGTCATTTTTTTGATTGATTTGGCTACGAATGCGAATTTACAGTCGTGATGTATTACACAAAATATTAACTAAAAAAACCGGCCAAGTGCGTGTCGAACTGCGCACATTTAGGGGTTTACCAAATCGCAAAATCAAGTTGGTTATAATAAGAATAAAAATTAAGTTCAACAACTAAAACCCGACTAATGCAAAATCACGCTCTAAAAAAGTATGAAACAAGGAAATATTCTAATCTGAAATTGTTATGTATAAACTATTCGATATGTATCGGGTATTAAATAAACAACTTAGCCACTCGGTGTCCCGCGTCGTCAAGTATCGCTTTTCATATTGACATTTACATAAAATAACCAATACATCACAATTCACAAGACGGATATTGTTGAAACCTGCGTTTGACAAACAACGGTTTTGCTTCCGCTTCGGCCGTGATCGGGCACAATCGGGAACACTCGAGCCAAAGGTTCTTTGATAAACTTCTTTTGAAAAAGGAAATTACCTTCATTCATCTAACGAATGATAGCGTGCTGTTGATGGATTTTGAACTATATTGTTTAAAGCTAAGGCTTAGAATTCAATGTGTAGCAAAATATTATTGGGATAATCTGAAGATGGGGGCTTGAAATCTGCGATTGAGTGAAAATAATACTGTTTTAAGGAAAATTAATGTGAAGCAATTCAGTGTGAGTTATTTCCTTTACCTTGAATTTTCTTTTCATTGAATTTCTTCCTAAATTTAGATTAAATTACTTTTTGATGGTTTTAATGTAAGTAATCATTGTAACTTTTGTGGTTGAAATATTAGGTCTATGGGGTCCGAGTGCTCATGGAGTATTTCGAGATATAAGCAAACGGTTAGTTGACTTTTGGTGTCCAGAAAGCTGCGCTTTTCTTCGGCCAGCGAATTGACAGCCATCCAACGTGGCAATGCTGCCACCGGTCTGGGACTATTTCCGTCGACAACGATATGGACGATTTTTTTGAAGTCCAATGAGCTATCCCCTTTATATACGCGTTCGTAGTTTTTGATTTAAGTGTTTAATCGTTTTTGTTTTATCCCAAGTCTGCTCTCAATTTACCCTAGATTTTAAGTTAAATGAATCATTATTATTAATTATTAAGCCTTTATTGCTGAAGAACTAAACACAAGTACAATCTAATAGTATTAAAAAAACTTAAATCTAACACATCGGGTTTTCCGGTTTAGTGATCAGCGTGTCCTGTGACACATAGGCCTCTTCCAGCTGTTTCCACTCATTTCTGTCTCTAGCCTTTCTAGACCAGGTTGCGCCTCCAATTTTTCTTATGTCGTCTATCCATCTCTTTGCCTGTCTTCCCCTTTTCCTTTTGCCATCGCGTGGTTGCCACTCTGTTATAACTTTTGTCCATTTAAACTTACTGTCTCTCGTCATGTGTCCTGTCCATCTCCATTTCAACTGTCTTACTTTCTTTATGATATCTTCTACTTTGGTTCTGGATCGTATTTCGACGGCTCTTAACCGATCTTTTTTAGTGACACCAATCATGCTTCTCTCCATTCCCCGCTGACATGATCTCAGTTTTAAAAGATGTTTTTGATTTAGGGCCCACGTTTGGCTCCCATACGTCAGACTTTTCTCTTAGCTGCCATGGAAAAGTATTTGCTTTTGAGTATCTCCTTAAGTGACCAATATCTTTTCCATGCACAAGCAACTCTCCTTTCAATTTCCATGTCCGTTTGATCTCTGAATGAAATTAACTGTCCCAGATACATGTAGCTTTTCACGTATTCAATGCTTTCGCCATCTATTGTTATGGCTATTTCTTCCCTGTTTGTCATTACGTTTGTTTTAGATTTATTCATGGTAAGACCTACTATTCTACTAGCTTCTGTTAACTGTTGTAGCATATCTCGCAGTGTGCTAGGGCTGTCAGTGATTAGTACTAAGTCATCTGCGAACCTTAAATGGCTGAGTACTTCCCCGTTAATATTTATGCCTACATTTTCCCACTCTATGTTTCTAAACACACTTTCTAGGATTGCAGAAAATAGTTTTGGGGACAACGGGTCTCCTTGTCTTACGCCTTTTGCTATAGGGAACTCTTCGCCGGTTGTTTCCAATTTTATTTGTGCTTTGCTGTTCTTATATATATTTTTGATTATACGTATGTATTTCTTGGGAATTCCTTGTTGAGTAAGAGCATTCCAGAGTGCCTCGTGCTTAATGGAATCGAACGCCTTGCTGTAATCCACAAATGCAATATACAGTGTTTTATTGTATTCTTTGGATTTTTCTATTAACTGTTTTAATACATGTATATGATCGATGGTTGAGAATCCCGCTCGAAAACCAGCTTGTTCGATTGGTTGTTGTTCGTCCATTATACCTGTTAGTCTATTTAGAATCAATTTTGAAAATCCTTTATATATATTTGACAACAAACTAATTGGTCTATAATTTTCGATGTTGTCCCGATCCCCTTTCTTGTGTAAAAGAATAATTGTACTCTTTGTCCATTGCGATGGTATAGATTCCGTTCTAAAGATGGTATTATATATTTCTGTGAGTTTTCTTAAGTTTTCAGGTCCAATGATTGAAGATTTTATCATCTCGTTCGTTATTTGATCTAGCCCTGGTGACTTGTCGCTCTTTAGACAGTGTACAGCTTTTTCTATTTCTGATTGAAGGAAAACTGGAATATCCTCAATTTCGTCTTCTTCTAGATTTGTAGTTGGAATCTGAACATTGGGTTCCGCTGCGTAGAGTGACCTGTAAAAGTCTGTTGCAATTTGGATTATAGTTCTCCTTATGGTCTCCTGCTTTCCTGCTTTGTTCTTAATGTTTGGTATCCATTGTTTTGACTCCACCAGTTCTTTTAAGGCTTTTTTAACTCCACCTGTCTTTTTTATGTGATTGTTGAGTATGTCTAATCTTCTTTTCGCTCGGTCCTTCTTGATACTTTTACTTATTTTTTTACTTACTTCTGAAATAGCTATTAAATTGTGTTTATCTTTTTTATTTTTCAAAAGCTGTCTTCTTTCTTCTATTAGGGCTTTGGTTTCATTTTCCGTACAACATGACTTAGGTTTTACCAATTGAGCATATAGTGGTCCATAAATTTCGCTTATGCCTTTTTCGTATCTTTCGTCTGTTTCATTTGTTGCTTCATTCGGGTGTCTACTAATATTCTTTATTGCATTAAATTTATTTCTGGCTTTTTTCGGCTCTGCACTATTTATTATTGCTCTTACCATTCTATGGTTAGTGTTAAAATTTAGTTGTTTAATAACACTTACATCGTAGAAAGCTTTTCTATTATTAGTTGCTATATAATCTATTTCATTTCTATATGTTCCATCTGGTGATAGCCATGTCCACTTTTTCTTTGTATTTTTATTGAAAAAGCTATTCATAAATGCAAGATTGTTTTCAAAGGCCATATTGATCATTCTTTTGCCATTGTTGCTTCTCCTGCCAAAACCAAATTTGCCAATTACATTTTCTTCTCCAGTTTGTTGAGAACCAATTCTGCCATTAAAATCTCCCATCAACATAACGTTCTTGTGCGATTTCTGTAGAACTGATGTTAATTGTTCATAGAAGAGGTCTTTGGCAGATTCCTCGTACTGTTCTGTGGGGGCGTAAATTTGGATAATCGACCATTTATTTTTGTACGAATGCAGATTCAGATTAAGTACAGCTATTCTCTCTGATATGCCTTTGAATTCTTCTATGTTTCCTTCTAAATGTTTTTTAATCATAAATCCCACCCCGTAGTTTGAATGAATGAATCATACATAAGACGAAACATTACAAACTATTATATAATTACAGATCAGTTTTACTATAAGAATATTTGAAACCATTAAAAAAAATCTGGTTATTTAGGGATTTGTACCATACCAAATACTTGACTAATAAAAACCGAAAATTGCGGGTTCAAAGGAAATATTTAAACTTAAGTCCATCATTACAAATTTGACTGAAATAAGTTAATCATTTCTATTAAAGCATAAACATAAAAATTACCCTCACCGAGTTTGTACCCTAAAAATTACCGTGCTGATGAAACTTAACTCTAAATTAGGGTAAATTACCCTAATATAAGTTTTTAAGCTGACATGGTCACAATCATTAGAATTAATATTTGTTTCGGGATATTTACCATGTATATTTTGAATTTGATTGAGAGCTCGATATTTCGGCACCGTTACAAGCGCCATGATCACGAGAACTAAAGTCTTTGCGGGTGGGTGATATTTACGAGCTGACATATCTGTCTACCCTCTGTCTATCTGTCTATCTGTTGCTTGCCGAATCAAAGAACACATTAGGGCAGTGAAAAATAACGATCCCCAAAAATCGGCCATAGCAGAACATCTTCTCGAATCAGGGCCAAACCACTGGATCGATTTACATGACCCACAGGTTATCTCGACTGAACGCCATTACATACCTAGAATGGTACGGGAAGCAATTGAAATAACCAAGTGCAGAAACTTCAATAGGGACGACGGTTTTCAATTGTCGAGAGCCTGGAATCCAGTGGTTCAACTATGTAAAGGTCGTAAAACTACTGAACGAGTGTCAAAAGTGGATACAGTGAGCATCGTCTGTCGTGAACAGTGTCGAGTAACTAGTGAGAAAAGTTCTGGTAGTAGCGGCATCGTGCGTGAAAAACGAGTGAGGAAGAGGGTAGACAGATATGTCAGCTCGTAAATATCACCCACCCGCAAAGACTTTAGTTCTCGTGATCATGGCGCTTGTAACGGTGCCGAAATATCGAGCTCTCAATCAAATTCAAAATATACATGGTAAATATCCCGAAACAAATATTAATTCTAAATTACCCTAAGTTGGCACCACTGATCATGACTGACGCGTGTTGTCGGGTGTTACTAGAGACACACTGTGTGCGAAGCGTCGGGTGGCGTGTTTTCCCCCTCTCCCGGCAACACGCTGATCCAAACCGACTGGGTGTTGTCGCGTGTGATTGCGTGTCGTCACATGGCGTGTTGACTATGTGTCTCTGACCATACTAAATATATGGGATGGATTAGTACTTCAACGCGTCAGCAGGTGTCGGGTGGCGTGGCGTCGGGTCGGGTGTTAATAATGTGTTTCCACCTTTAGATCTTGCCGCGCCCGCGGCGCCGCCGCCGCCGCCCCGCTGCCCGCAAGATTCAAGGCAGCGGCCTAAAATGCTTATAACTTTTGAACGGCTGAATCAATTTTCATCAAACATAGCTAAGAACACTCTCGATAAAGTCACCTTTCAAAAAAAAAATATAAATGAAAGAATAGGGAGTCCATGATAGTGTGACCATTGACTGGAACTATGGTATAATAAAAACGTGTTGCGCCAAACCCATGTAACTGTAAAAAGTACACGAAGAAGATAAGAGCTAAACAAACTATTCTAGAAATAATTGTATTACATGTTGTATTTTTTTTAAACGCCTGACGAAATTGCGGCAGACCTAGGCAAAGATGGCGAGACGAGCGCGTAACGTCCCCTACTACAAGTAAAATTTAAAAAACCTCCGATGCATTTTTATTTCATGCTGAATAATTTATCTAGTAGTATACGCGCTTCGATCGACATTCTATTGAACACGTAATTATGACACGATTTCTTGCGAAAACACGCCTATTCAAAATCAAGATATCCATATAGTAGCTACGATGCCACAGTCAGATATAAAAATACACAAATACCCTTATTAACTTTAAAACTTTCGCGTTTCATTATGGAAAACATTATATTTTGGAATTTAACGCGATTATTTATTTACCTATTTAGCCCGACGTTGCAACACGGCCGAAACGCCGGGTTAAATAGGTAAATAAATAATATAAATCATCGCGTTAAATTCCCGTGATATAATGTTTTACAAATACCCTTATACCCAAATACACAAACACATAGGTACGCACGTCAAAACTATAACACCTCTCTTATTCCGTTGGGGTTCAAAAACTTGTTGCGCTGACCCCAAGTAACATGTAACAAATACGTGAATTATTAGCTAAACAAACAATTCTAGAAATAATTGTATAGCTTCTTGTAATTTTTTAAACACCAGACGTAATCGCGGCAGACCAAGGCAAAGATAAAAAAGGACGGGCCTGCACTAACAAAAAATATATTTTGTGGAAAATGTGACCCAGACTTTTGCTCAGGAGTAGAATGAAATAGGCTAGATAAAAAACAAATTATTATATAAACATAAAACTAGCCAGAGATGATTCCAAACATGACATATTTCTGATTCCAAAGGTTCTCAATTTGCCTAGCCTTTTCGCAACTAAAAATAAAAACTATTTTGGGGTCGGCTTCCAGTCTAACTGGATTCAGCCGAGTACCAGTATTTTATATAGAGCGACTACCTGACTTCTACAACCCAGTAACAGAGTAACACGATACCCGTTGGCCAAACCGATGACAGATTTCAGATTTCTAACTACCCGTAACGATTCAAACCGCACTATTCCCAAACCATTGCAACTCTTGAAAGCCAGAATCAACAGTAGCGACCACCAGAAAAGCGCCAATGAAGCTTGACGAACTCCCGGCGAATAAATTTAACTGTCTTGGATCCCGCAACGAAATTAATCAGAAAAGAATAACGGAGGAGTAGTATAATATACGAATTTCCACTTCCTTCCATACCAAGCAGGAGACAGAACAAACAAGGCCAATAGGCACAAAGGGTCGTTTACAACTGGGATAAGCCCAGTTGCCTAGCACGACGGATAAAAATTATCATTAATATTGTAAGCTGTTATATTTATTTTAATTGCAATAATAGGTATGGCAAAAACGCTTGAACGCACGGCAATTTGTTCTAGTTTCCATAAGGTCCGTATAGTAAACAATTCCAGATGCATTCAACATAATATTGAGTTCATTCTGCCAAAGAATACTCGCCCATAAGATATGATGTGCAGATTGTACATATTTGGAGACAGATGTAGAACACTGACATAAAGGCGAGGCAACGAGCTTCAAGCAAAATAATTAAATTTAATACCCGTAACGATTGTCAAAGATTTTCAAATGAAAGCTGGGCACAACGGATTTAACGTGGTTCCCGAGGCACGGAGGAAACTCAATATTAAAAGATGGTCACCCATCCCTGGAATAACCTCGCCAAGCGTTGCTTAACCTTGAAGATCGATCCGTGTGGCTGTTATTATGTAGCCACGAGTTTCTCGGTCTCCAAAGGTTCGATTGGATTCAAATTTATCGCTAACTTCATGGCCCTATCTATACTGTGGTTGAATCATTAATCGTACATACGCTGAGCGCAACAGTAACCGTGTTATTTCTATCCTGTGTGTTTGCTATTAGACCTTTATAGGATTTCGAACCTTATTACATTGTGTTGAGAGTCTTAAAAAGAACGAGGCTTTGATGATATTGTAGTACTGGAAGTGATTGAGAGGAAGATGACAAGTTTTGTGTTTTTTTCAGTTGTTTCTCCTTGTTAGTTTCTCGAAAATACCTTTCTAAGAACCGAGTTATAACAAATAAATGCGTTATGTCTAATTTTTCAATATTTAGATGTTTATAATACAAAATACATAAAACGTAATAATACGAAATACATTACTAAATAGTATAAATTAAAGTCGTTATTTAGTTTATTAGTGTGTATCTGCGCCCATTCCTAACTTTTTAGTTTTTTTTTGTTTTGCAAATCATCCTATGACTTCTCCCGCTATGGTCGATGCGGGAGGGCGTGTCAGAGTTTTACTGACTAATACCTATCCATGTCCCTTCAGTTGCTTGAGCCAGGGCCGCGGTAACTCTTTTTCAAATTTATCCGCGACCCAGACAGGCATCGGCCCTAGCGGTCCCCGTCAATTTTACTGACATCTCTTTGAGGCACGCATGGACCACTACGCGCCGTCGACTCGGGCCATTACTCGCCATCCGCAAGCCCGTGCCTACGGTGCTTATCCAGAGCTGGAACCTCCCGAAATAGCTGTGTCCCGTGAGGACCTGCGTCAGGTGGAAGGTGAGGACGCCGTGACGCCTCTCAAGTCACTCCTCAAAGAGGGGCCTTACCGCCGCAATTGTGGCGTGCCCGGCGCTGGGTTGCGACAATCGCAATCTCCATGTCGCCATGAGATCCTGCCGGAACGCTGTCCGCCGAGCCGCGATTTGTCGCGGCAACGGAGTTTCGCCCCGGCATTTCGCCTCCTCGCGCCACTCCCATATTTGCGCGAGGGCTTTTGCTTTTAATCCGGCAAGCCCATTCCTACCTAACCCTTCCTTAAAGACGCAGTATGTGTCTGTATTGCGGTAGTCAACGGTAAACTTACCTGTAGGATACTAGGTAGCTTTAATCACAAGACTTTAAGGCGTATATATTCCCCAATGTTAAAGCGATCAGCCTGGTCGGTGCCAGAATATCAATATAAACCTCCTTTTGGACAGTTTTGTTTGCATAATATTTTTGATTTACATATTCGATGAAACTCTAACCTGCAATTTTTCTGTGTAAAATATTTTTAAACACCCAAGTCGTTTTGGAGGAGTAGATATGCAAAAGAAGCGAAAAAATATCGTGTTGTTAATTATTTTTTTGAAGCAAAAGTAAAAACTATGTTTCACAAATAAACATATTTTTAGGTTTCGGTCCCAAAGGGTAAAAACGGGACTCTATTACTAAGACTCCACTGTCCGTCTGTCTGTCACCAGGCAGTATCTTATGAACCATGATAGCTAGACAGTTGAAATTTTTACAGATGATGTATTTCTGTTGCCGCTATAACAACAAATACACAATACTACTTAAAGCAACAATGCAACTTATATGGTGTACATAATAAAGAGTATTCTATTCTATTCTATTCTACAATAAAAACAGAATAATATAAATATTTAAGTGGGGCTCCCATACAACAAACGTGATTTTTGTGCCGTTTTTTGCAATAATGGTACGGAACCCTTCGTGAGTGATTCCGACTCGCACTTGGCCGGTTTTTTTTTCAAACGTTTTCACCTATCTATAAAGCAGAATAAGGTCCTCAAGCGCGAATTTGCAGAGATTAAAGCTAAAATCTTTTGACCGTTGATGCTCCTGGGTCATCTGAGGGTCTAGCAAATAGGATGAGATAATTGTGTTTTCAGGTACTACATTGACCCGCGGCGGGTTCACGGTGAGTGCTAACGCGTGCCCGTGTTCCCGCCATAAGCGGCACAGGAGGACACCGTGGAGTTTTATTGGGTCAGAGTCCCACATAACTGCGCTATCTCCCCGTTGTAGAAACTTATGCATGAGTATTTCACAACGCTAAAAAAAATAAAAAAATGGTACTACATTGACAGGTACTTGAGCTTGGCCACAGATAATGTCATAAATGAAGACTACGATGATTACGAACTCTACTGAGAAACGAATAGTGAATCAGTAGTAGTTGCTTAGGGAACTACTAACTTGGAAATTACCTAACAAGGTATTTTATTTGATGTCAGTGAAATACCTCCTGAGTACCGAAAACGTGGATCCATGCGAGAAATAATGGCGTTTTAATTGTTAAGGAGATTACGGTATTCAGCCGGTTAATCACCATAAAACCAACGGCCATCTTAACAAAACCTAGACCCGCGAACCTAGAAGCGCTAGATCCGACATACCGTTATCATTAGGCCGTTACTCACGGTCAAATCAGACGTGAAGTAATCACCGGTAAGTAACAATATTTCTTGTTCGCTTCCGAAGTAATAAATCACTACAATAAATCATATTTATCTGCCGACGTTTGCCGTCCAGGTTGATAGACAGAGATCTATTAATCTTTGGAACACCTGGCTGTTTGTTAGGGGTCAAAAATATTATGGAAGGCCGAAAAACATATTAAGAAAAGACTGTTAACCTATTTAAGGGAGTCGGCTGAATGCGAGAAGCACCGGAACGGTTGATGTACGATTTGATGTTGATGACGCTTTGGGAAGGTCTATGTTCAGCTGTGGACGTCTTTCAGCTAAAATTATGAAGATAATTATGGTGGAGAAAATACGTTTGTTTACCGTAAGGGTACGTTCACACATAACATCCGTATTACCAGGATCGTTTCTAACGGTTTTTAACGGATCCGTCGCTACTGGAGGTGATGTTCACACCGCATTTACAGTACCGTATTAACGGATCTGTCACTACTGGGGGTGATGTACACACCACATTTAGTCAGTGTACCACCAACTTAAAAAAAAACGGATCAATATTTCAATACTGTTATGTGTAGTACTCGCTGGTCATACAACAACCTAGGTACGCAATTGCCGAATCAAAACGTATACGATAAAGCGGACCTGTAAAACGGACTGCTGTATATTTTGTCGGTTCTTTTCGGTCGGTTTTTTTTTACTGGATCTGGAATACTGTCATGTGTGTTAACTCGCTCATACAACTTCTATAGCGGATCTGTAAAACGGACGGAGGTGTGAATGAGCACCAAGGTGCATCGTGGTTATTAAGAGGAACTGGACAGATGACGGACGTTGCGTTGGAAGGCCTCCCACCAGGTGGACCGATGACCTGGTGAAGATTGCTGGATCCGCTGGTTGCGAGACGCACGGGACCGGTCAAAGTGGCGACGCTTGGGGGAGCCCTATGTCCAGCAGTGGACGTCTTTCGGCTGGTATGATGATGATGATGATGGACCGATGACCTGAAGCTCTAAACAAGTGTTATTCGATACCAGCAATGGAGATGGTCGAAATGCCAAAATGTAACGGATTGATCACGTGACATTTCGATAGCGTTTGACATTTCCAATCATTTTTGTAATTTTTCCACTCGCTATCGCCATGTTCTCGATAATAGCGTGTCACTTGTCTACGGCCTCTGGTGAAGTTCTTAGCGATTTGCTGTTGGAAAATGTTGGAACGACCAAGGCTGCAAGAACTCACTGGATTTGGAAAGCGCAGAGCTGTCGGGTACGGGTTTAACTTTTCAAATTTTGAAAATTAGATAGCGAGAGGATAGGAGAGACGATACCACGATTTTCTAAGTGACTAAACAGGTGGCAACACGTATTATGAACGTTTCCAGGTGTCACACTCATTTTTTTATCCCTGCAATAATCAGATACGTCTATTTTCCAGATAATTTTGTGGCCCGCAATAAGTTGTTCCAACAAAGATGTTGCGCAACGGATCTGGTGTTCAATTGGGCTGTAAGACGACCCGAACATAGTCGGGACCAGGCTAGGCGAAGACGATATGGATCTGAAATTAAAATATACACTTAAATCATAAAAATCCTAAACGTCTACACCAGAGTCTATAAATATTCCTCAGACATAACCTTAATTCGTAATCCAGAGCATATGTGCTCATAAATCTCTCTAGTTAACCTAAGGCGACAAATATATCACATGCAATTAGGGTTGTCGGGTATCAGGTGCCCGTTCAGACTAAGTAGGATAAGATAAAATAATGTAGGCTAGGTTTTCAAGGGTACGGGTCTTAACGAAGGAAAAATATTTAAGGAACCTGCCATTCCGAGTAATATTTTAAATGAGTTATATGAAAGAGATCATCATCATCATATCAGCCGAAATACGTCCACTGCTGGACAAAGGCTTCCCCCAAGCGTCACCTCATTGATCGGTCCCGCGCGTCTCGCAGCGGATCCCTGCAGCCTTCACCAGGTCATCGGTATGCCTTCCACTGCAACGTCTTCCAGTTTGTGGTCGCCATTCCAGAACCAAAGAGGTACAACACCTTAAAAATATCATGGCAGTTTTTTGTCTAGAGATATCGAAGGTCTGTGTCATATTTTTTATAGAAATTAAGATAGTACGTATACCTGTCATACGCGGTTTGCGAACCGAAGTAGTAAGCTAATAGCATGATTTTGAACGTTTTTCAATTAGCCAGGGGTGCAAATACCGACCAACCCGGTATAAAAATGAGCAGAATAAACGCATTTTTTAAAGTCCGTTTTATAAGCTCTGTTCTTATAACATCGCGCACGCACCATGTGTGGGTAACTTATTGTTGTTTCTATCGTGTCTGCTAATTAACGTGCGATTGGCAAAAAAAAACAAACAAAAAAAAGCATTTTGTACCGAATCTGGTAACGCTCATTCAAACAAACAGTATATTTCAAGCCTGTGCGACACCCTAATTGTTGTGCTTTATCCAACTAGCGGCCCGCCCCAGCTTCGTATGGGACAAATTATATTTACACAGAAAGTTTCCACGTTTATCGCTCTTTTTATAAAGAATTCCCGCCGCGGCGTCTTTGTTTCTAGAAATCTACAACCTAGGGTTCTTCAAGTAAAGAGTGAATAGGTTACTTCTAGACAAGCGTGCTTCACCTTCGACCACGTTATCACTTAACATCAGGCGAGATAGTGGTTAAAAGCGAGCATATAAAAAAAAATGAAAACCTATCAAAATCCTTCGCAAAGTTTAAAAAAGTAAGCCGCTATCGTCGGTACTCCGTAGACCAATTGAAATTTGACCAATTGGTCTATGAGGAAAATTGCATGTTTCCATCGTCCAATTACCATCTGGGCTATGGAGCACACTGGACGTAAACCAAAATACAGACAGAGGATAACTGCGATTTGTTTTATAGTGTAAAACAAATCTCTAATACATATTATAAAAATGTATACTACGTATTTAGAGAATTTTTAGTTTTACAGAATTTGGTAGCCCTGTAAACAATAAATTTCATACATGACCCAAAGCTCTGTTTACCTGTTCTCGACTTAAATGGGGTTGAGAATCCATTAAGGTCTGTCTGAGGACCAGCGATATGATATATTGGGTTCGCTTTGATAGTGCAGCTTTAGGCTATTAATGACCTGGATTTGTGATAAACGTAGCAACTGGAGACTAGATAAATATAGTCTAGTTGGCTATATCGGTATTATTAGATTTGAATGTCTTTGTTTAGGTTATAACGTACTATTTGTTATTTTGTTTGTTTTAGCTGTAAGTAATTACGTTTACCACAGCCGGGGGATTGGAAAGAAACCCGAAATGATTCTAAACTTTTAATTATTAAAGTTAATTACAAATAATTATCCTAAAACTGACCATTCCAAGTCGAGGTTGGAACATGGAATGGTTACCACTACTAACTACAAATAGCTAACCTACAGATGTCCATTCCAAGCCGATATTAGGACATGGAATGGTTACAATAATTAAATAGACTAACTACAACTGACTAGCCTAGGAGAATCCATCCTACTCGATGTAGTAATATGGAATGAATTCTTCTTACGAGAAATGGTCTTAAATATTAGTTCGGCATCGATCGATTCCTTGACGTCATGGCTGCATCGGTTTCGAAATAATTGCAGCGTCCGTAACTTCCTATATTGATGCTACGTACGTTTCTGTGTCAGCGAGTCTGCTAATTCCCAAGCTATGCATTTCTTGCTCAAGGTAACTGCCGATTCGACAAGGTCTGTGTATGTATATTATCTGCAATGTCAGCAGATTCCTATGCATACGTAACAAAGTCGTCCATAATTGATAAACTGATAAATAAATAAATATATCAATAAATAAATCAATCAATAAATAAATAAATTAATAAAATTTAGTTATAACAAAGCCTGCCAAACAATCTTAACAAGGCCTATTTCCCAGCAGTGGGAACGTTAAAAAGACTGGTGATAACATTAATCCTTCCTTTCTTCCTTTTCTTTTACTCGCCCTGCTGATGCTCCCTGCAGATCCCCCCTTAAACTCAACCTTGCACCTCATTTTCCCACTCCTTCTCTGTTCATGCAGTACGATTGTGGAACTTACTTCCACCTAAAAGCCGTGACTCCCAAAATGTATCTTTGTTCAAAAAACAAATCAAAGAACATTACCTCTCCTCCATCTTGTAATTTTAATAAGTATATGTACGTATGTGTAATTTATATATGATTGGTTAAGTTATTTTTGTCTATTTTAAGTTTCCTTATTCTTTCTACACACTGTGTCTTCGTTTATCATCCAACTTGCCTGTCGCAGGTCTGCTGGAAGAAATTTCTGAATGAAATAAGCAGTACTTTTGTGCTCTTCAATCCGTATTATTTCTTTTCTTTGTAAAGTTTTTTTGTGTGTACATAAATAAATAATCCTTAAGAGAGTTTATAAACCACCTACGTCAAATTATTTACGTGTACTTATGGACTTTATAGTTTTAAGTACATATAATATGTACCTTATGTTAAATATGCTTAATGGAGAAAGCTTCTTTCTGAATTAGTTCATCATTATTTTTGTTACAGGCAGGACTACTATGATTTTTTATTGTAGACAAATTTACTTTTTAACTACTTACATACTAGGAATATGTTTGTGCCTAATTTTATTTTATTTTATTATTCTTAGGAAAACTTCCAGCTAATACCATCAATACACAGAAACAAATTGTTTATTTTTTATTTTTTTATTTATCATTAGGCTTGCGTTTGACCACTATATCGCCTGATGGTAACCGATGATGTGGTCGACGGTGAAGCACGCTTGCCTAGAAGTAACCTATTCACTCTTGATTTAAAGACGCCAAGATTGTAGCTATCAGGAAACAAAGACTCCGGCAGGGAATTCCACTCCTTAGCTGTGCGCAATGAAAGTATTCACAAACCGCTTTGTACTTATGGTAAAACCTTTTGCGTTAATGCATTTTTTTCAATAGGTGCGCCCCTCAATCTGTTAATTATAATACTACAAAACTTTGCGTAATTTTTATAACAATAGATGTAAAAACTTTGGACAACGTTGGACAAATAAAAATCCACGTGACACTCTCATCATTAGTCAAAAACTAAACACTGTTTTTTTTAATGGTGAAAGTTTAATTTATAGTTGTTAAGTTTAATTAATACAGCTCTGAATGTATTTTTTTAAATTAGTTTTATAAATTTATTTTAGTTTGTTGACTCATCTACTTTTCAACCTTGGCTAGGGTCATAATCCTCGTAGGTTTTTCTCAATTATGTAGGAGTTGGCTTCTAGTACAACTAGACGCATCTGCATTTCACTTTACTACTAGGAATCCAGTTACTGGGTACGTTTCTCAGAACTTCAGGCATCTGAAGCCAACCCCAAACAGGGGTTGGTTCAGTGGGAATTGTATACTTAAATGAAGCAGGAGAAAAATCAGCATCAGCTTTTTAATATTCCTACTGCTGGGATATAGGCCTCCTCTCTGGGAGACGGAATGGGGCGTAATCTACCACGTGAATGAACCAATCTATATTAATTACAGGTATGTAAAAAAACTAGACTAAAATACTATGAGTATTCGAATTCTTTCCTAAATATGATTTAAAAGCGTATTTTGTCAATATCAGGGAAAAGGTAAGTGACCACATTACAGTACTTCAAAAAGTCGTCATGAGTAACGTCCACCCACGGAACATAAAAGATAAGCAAACGTCGTTCAAAAAAATTCAAACCCACAGTTCCAACGTCCCAACCGACGTTAAATAATTCATTCTCCTAATAAAAATGCATTTCAGACTCCTTAATATAATACAGTTCTTAGCTCTTTTAAATAAGTGTCGAGCTGTACTCGAGGCGGCCACTTTAGAAGGTGTTTCTCGGGGTTCCTATTCATGAAAATTTACATTTTTGTTCGTCAGACCGACTAAGGTTGTACTCGTTTTGTATGCTAAGTAGAACTGCTAATGTTTCTTACTTTTGCGTGAAATTGCGAGAATATTTTTCTTGGTTTTGACCATGGGATTCTAAGAGAATTAAGCAGCGTTTAAAGGTCCGTAAGTGCCGAGAGAATTTTTTTGCAAAGACTGGTACTTAGCTTTCAGTCATGTTAAATTAAATTGTAACAGTAATTTAGTTTTGATTATGGTGCCAATCTATACTGTTAGCGGAAAATTCATTGTCAAGGAGGGGATAACAGACAGCAGCCGCCGCGCGCCTGTATAAAGCCGCTGCACTGAGCGTGCAGCGGCTTTATACATATATATATATATATTGTCTTCCTTTTTCCGTGGAGTCAACATGCTAAGAAGAATCTCTGCCTGTTTGGATAGTCAATTCTGCCTAATTTGTGTTCCGTTTACATTTAATTTTCTTATTGTGTGAAATGTAGTTGTTAATAATAAACCTCCTTTTGATTGTTGTTCTCTTTTTAGGGTTCCGTAGCCAAATGGCAAAAAAACGAAACCCTTATGGATACGTCATGTCTTGTCTGTCTGTCCGTCCGTATTTCACGGCCACTTTTTCCCGAAACTATAAGAACTATGATGTTGAAACTTGGTAAGTAGATGTATTCTGTGAACCGCATTAAGATTTTCACACAAAAATAGATAAAATAATAAATTTTTAGGTTCCCCATACTTAAAACTGAAATTTAAACTTTTTTTTCGTCATATCTTGTGGCGTATCTATGGATAGGTCTTCAAAAATGATATTGAGGTATCGAATATCATTTTTTTCTAAGCTGAATAGTTTGCGCAAGAGACACTTCCAAAGTGGTAAAATTGTCCCTTATAACTTCTAAAATAAGAGAATGATAAAACTAAAAAAAATATATGATGTACATTACCATGTAAACTTCCACCGAAAATTGGTTTGTACGAGATCTAGTGAGTAGTTTTTTTTCAATAAGTCATATATCTTAAACCACAATTTTCCAAGTACGGAACCCTTCTTGCGCGAGTCCGACGCGCACTTGGACGGTTTTTTTTTATCTCTTTGTTGCTATTTTGCTAAGAATACATATAATAAATCTGTAGAAAAATCGTTTTTATACATCGATAATATTTCCAAAAAAAAATAGCCTGGGTGTTAAAGGACCAACCAGCAGAACCATTTTCCAGCATTTTTTTATTTTTTGTCGGTTTGTCTGTTTCTTTGTATACGCACCACGTAAAATGTACGAAATCAATTTAGATAACTTTTATACATAATAAAAAACTTTATGCAAAAAAATACTACCGACTTCCAAATATAAAACTACAAAGTGAAAAATAACTTTATTTTTGGAAGTCGGTGTCTTTCGTAGGTACCATTTTTTTGCGTTATGGACACCGACTTCCAAAAATAAAGTTATATATCACTTTGTAGTTTTATATTTGGAAGTCGGTAGTATTTTTTTGCAAAAAAGTTTTTTATTTTTCACTTTTTAGTTGTACCTACCCAATAGGCAAGTTGTTTGGTAAGGTACCTATAACGCCAGAATACATTTCCCGATTATCATGAAACGAATATAACTGGCGAAATGAGAGATCTGCGTACCCCTTAAGAGCGTACTGGCGTGATGTTATGTTATGAAATGGTATAAACAATAAACAGACATGCGATTGCAGCAATCCCGAGAGATTTGCTGGTATTTATCAAATCATATCAGATCTTCACCAAATTAAAATGGAACCAATTTCGGAACATTATCAAACAAAAAAAGAATTATTAAAATAGGTTCACAATTGACGGAGATATCGCTGAACATACACAAAAAAAAATACCTAACTATAAAGTCGAATAAAGAACCTCCTCCTTTTTGGGCAGTCGGTTAAAAATAGTGCGTAACTTGAAGTATTACTTAGTTTAATCGCAATTGGTTCACTCTATCATAAGTTAGATGATTTTAAAGTGTTCAAAAAGTTTTTTTTTTTTTTTTTTTTCATTATGTTGTAACCGGATGGTTACCTCATAACAATTACAATCTAGCCTTGAGGCTAATAAGTAATTTAAATTTAACTTAATTTCCTAGTAAATGTATAGGTACTAAAGAATGTGTCCATTGGCACTTTTCTTATTGTCTCTATTATGAGGGAAAGACACTTAGTTCTTGTGTTTTTAAAAGGTAGCACTCACTGCACTCCGTAACAATCACTAAACTAATTCAAAAGGATTAGTCCTTTTCAGTCTCCTTACTATGTCCGTGGTGTCAAGGAGCTGAATAGCCTCGACATTCACATGTTTATGAAGTCTTTGTTCATGAGCTTCGGCGTATGTTTTTATGACTTTAGCGACAAGGTCCACTCCTAAGTCCCGGTGGATGTCCTCGTTTCTAATGTACCAGGGAGCGTTTACTATACTCCGAAGTACCTTATTTTGAAATCTTTGAATTATTTCAATATTAGTACGTTTTGTACAGCCCCAAAGCTGTATACCGTATGCCCATATAGGCAGACAGGTAGTTCAAAAAGTAAAATTATCACAACACACGCAATTCACATACTCGGACAGTTGAATTCCATATTTGATAGATGGCGTTGTGCATTTGAAGTGATTTCATGAATGGTGGTGTTAAGATTCGCCGCGAAAGAATGACTAAAGAAAAATTTTTTTTAGGTAGGTAGTGTAGGTAGGAAGGTAAGTAGGGTAGGGTAGGCAGTTGAAGGGAACGAAGCCGCGGCCATATCTAGTTTATAATAAAGGCGACAAATGTATTATAGTTCTCACACAAAATACATAGAAAGGAAGAAAGAAAACACATTTATTTGACACAAGCCCCTAGAGCACACAAAATAAACATAAAAAAAAGAAATATTACATAATATATAAAAGTAAACGGTACCAGTTTCAGTGTCTAGAACATCGCTTCAAATATTTTATATATAACAAGATCGTGGCCGTATTTCCTAATATGAATAACATCATCAAGCGCGGTAAGCTCAGTTTTAGTATTACAAACCACCACATATGCTATTCTGGTTCTTGAAAAGCTTATCCAAGGGGCATAAGCTTCCTATGAATATTTTATCACAATTACAGCATAAACAGTACGATTTTATCTCGGCTTTACGTTTAGATGCCATTTAGTGCTAGTAGAAAAATAAATCACTTTTAGGGTTCCGTACCCAAAGGGTAAAAACGGGACCCTATTACTAAGACTCCGCGGTCCGTCTGTCTGTCTGTCTGTCCGTCTGTCTGTCCGTCTGTCACCAGGCTGTATCTCATGTACCGTGATAGCTAGGCAGTTGAAATTTTGAAAATCACAGATGATGTATTTCTGTTGCCACTATAACAACAAATATTAAAAACAGAATAAAATAAATATTTAAGTGGGGCTCCCATAAAATAAACTTTTTTTTTGCCGTTTTTTGCGATAATGGTACGGAACCCTTCGTGCGCGAGTCCGACTCGCACTTGGCCGGTTTTTTGTATTATATTTAATAACTAGCTGTGTCCGCGGCTTCGCGCCCGTCAACTGGCTACCTACCCTACCTAACCTACCTACCTTCTAACCTACCTCACATACCTAACCTATTCCAACCTACCTACCTACCTTTTTTTACCCGACTGCCAAAGGAGGGTAATATGTTTATCATTCTATGTATGTTTTTGTTCCTATGTGGCGTTCTAGAGACCAAACCTACCTTTTTTTACCCGACTGCCGAAGGAGGGTAATATGTTTATCATTCTATGTTTGTTTTTGTTCCTATGTGGCGTTCTAGAGACCAAACGCATTGCCCGATTTTGACGATTCTTACGTCAATCGATTTGTCTTAACATTGCCTGTGTCAGTGGCTACATTAAAATTGGAAAATAGAAAAATGGCGAATTTTAGGCGCCATATTGTGGTGACCCAAATTTTTTTTTTTTCAGACTTCATGGGTTTATCAAAATAAAGTGTTTTAAGATATATTACGTTACGTTATTTCTAAAATATATAACACTTATATGTTTAAATGTACCTAATTCCAAAAATATTTTTTTACTAAAAAGATATAAATAAAAAAAATACACAAAAATTCAAAAAACCCGACTGCTTAGAAGCGCACTAAAAAGACGTAAACAAAAATAAAATCATGCTGTGCAGTCGGAGGATACATCTAGTTTTGGTCAGCCAGCTCGCGAATATGAGCTATTCCAGACTATAATCTATCTCTGTGCCAAATTCATCCAGATCCGCTCACCCGTTCTGGCGTGATTGAGTTAACAAACATACATCCATCCAAACTTTCGCATTTACAATATTAGTAAGATGGCGCTGCGCTCGCAAAACTTATGTCAAAATAAATTTACAAAATAAAACTTGAATTTTTCGATGATTTATTATTTATTCTGTTATTTGGGACGGAGATAAATCGAACCAATGAAAAATTATGTAAATCAGTCCAGCCATTCTCGAGTTTAATGGTGTAACTAACCCGACTTTGTTTATATAAAGACGATTAAAAAACTATTCATTAATTTAAATTTTTCCAAAATTTACCAATCTTTTAAAATTTGTTGTAAAACTTGGTAGCAAAATCTTAATTTGATCGTAACAAAAATATTAAATTCTAGCCTCACAGGGCAATCCACGTGTATTTAATCAAGCCACTCGCTTTCCCGTTTTTAATAACTCAAATCAAAGCTCAATATTTAGGCCACAACACCCCTGGGCAATAGAAAGACGTTAAAATGGATGTCTTTCGCTGGAATAAGACAAAGTCGAAGAACCAGAGAAGTATGGTGGCTGCTATGAAATATTAATCTCTTGGGAAAGAGTTGTACACTGGCGGCCGGAGAAATCTGCAAGCGATTATAATTTGTTTAAAATTTTTGGCGGTTGGTGGTGAAGATTTTTTTTATTGTGGTTTCAGGAAACACAATTGATAGATGGGTAGAGTTAATTATAAACATAATAAAGGTTAGGCCGAAAATATTTTTACTAAAAAGCAATTACCATTCCCAAAAATGTATGTAGCGCTTATATTTTTTCTATATCAGGGTATTGTACAAAGTAAATCACTCTAATATTATAATAAGGCGAAAGTTTGTGAGTGTGTGTGTGTTTGTATATTTGTTATTTCTTTACGCTCAAACGGCTGGACGGATCTGGGTGAAATTTGGCAGAGAGATAGATTATAGTCTGGAATAGCACATAGGATACTTTTTATCCCGGGTATATGTTCCCTTGGGATTATTTTCGACATTCACGCGGGCGAAGCCGCAGGCAGAAGCTAGTAATATACTAAAACTCAGCTTACGTATATCGTAACTATGATTTAATAAAAGAACAACGCCAAAATACTTTTCAATATTATTTAGGAACAAACAGATATTTTTCATTTGTTTAGAAGAGATAAACAATAAGCTGTTTGCGAGAGATAAAAATAGAGCAAATAAAAGAACTAGAGCAATAATTTTA
Organism: Anorthoa munda; assembly: GCA_945859665.1. NCBI lineage: Eukaryota > Metazoa > Arthropoda > Insecta > Lepidoptera > Noctuidae > Anorthoa > Anorthoa munda. The sequence goes on along the minus strand of OX243896.1, from coordinate 6,987,450 downwards.
TTTTATTGATTGTCTGTCTGAGGGAGAATATCGTGAGGAAACCCGAGCCACTAGACAAGTGACTTTCTATCAATGAAAGCATCGCAATATTGATTTAAAAAAAGCCGGCCAAGTGCGAGTCGGACTCGCGCACGAAGGGTTCCGTACTTGGTAAATTGCGGTTTACGATTTATGACGTTTAAAAAAAAAACTACTGACTAGATCTCGTTCAAACCAATTTTCGGTGGAAGTTTACATTTCGTTTTTTTTGTACATCATATTTTTTTTTTAGTTTTATCATTCTCTTATTTTAGAAATAACAGGGGGGGGGGCACATTATACCACTTTGGAAGTGTCTCTCGCGCAAACTATTCAGTTTAGAAAAAAAATATTTAATTCGATGAATTATTTTTTTTTAGTTTCATTTCTAAGTATGGGGAACCCCCAAATTTTTTTTTTTTTTCTATTTGTGTGTGAAAATCTTAATGCGGTTCACAGAATACATCTACTTACCAAGTTTCAACAGCATAGTTCTTATAGTTTCTTAGACAGACGGACATACAGACATGACGAATCCACAAGGGTTCCGTTTTTTACCATTTGGCTACGGCACCCTAAAAATGAGGCTAATGTATGGGATTGCCAAGTGCCATCGAAATGTCACGTCATTTACGGATTACAGCCATCGTTGACGTCGGATGACACCTGTCTAGACGAGCTTCTGAACTCATCTATACCTGGAGCTGCCTGCGGGAGTTATACGGCTGATATGTGTATGTTAATAATTGTATTAGCCCGATTATCGTTTTTATGAAAAAAAATATGTGCATTGTGAAATTTTGAAAAAAATTAAGCACTTTTTTCTATGAGCCTTTTGTGTTAACTCGAATTCGAAGTCTGTCATCTGTCGTTGGGCTAGGCAGTAGTTCAAATAATTTTGAAATCGCCAACCTACCTTGAGATAGCTTGGTGATTAATACTAGTGCATTCTTCTCTGCCTGAGAAGAGGTCTTTGCCCTGCCGTGGGATAGTTATAGACTGTTATTAGCATTATGTCCTTTATTTATTTACATTCTTATTGAATACCTTTTTTAAATATTAAAAAAGAAAACTTAAAAAACACATTTAAAAATACAAAATATATAGGCCCATCGGTATCGGAAACAGGGTCCAAGCTACCGGTGGTTAGGGCTCCAGAGACAGGAACCTCCTCACAATTTAGTATTATTATTATTTACTGTCTGTAGTTTCTTATTTATTTCGTAGAATTGATCATCAGACATTCCAGCAAATATTTATTGAGTCAAACTTAATTTATTCTTAGACAAATAGTCTAGTCTGAAGAAATAAGTTTTATGCCAGACTTTTGTGAAAATAGATTCTGAAGGCGGTGTTTCTGTTTAGTAAGTGGGTGCTTATTGATTATCACAATGAATAACTTGTGTAGCTGCGGGGCGCCAACTCAAAACCTGGGTGTCTGACGCCCAGCAAATGCTGATTTGATTACCCTTTCAGTATGGGCACGCTTAGCGCAATTTATGATTATATTTTTTTTTCACTTTGGCTCTGTATTTGTGACTGCTGCGTTGCATCTGTGTCGAATAATTTTTTTCAATTCTATTATATTCTATTAATATTATAACTTCTTAGAAAATTATGTGCCCATTTAAAACACTTGATAATTGTAAGCTAAAACAATTTGATGACAATTAAACAGTAGAAAAAGACATGCCGAGAGGATGATAATCTGAGCTTTTGTCAAATTTATATTTTTTTATGCTCCGCTGGTCCAATTTTTCTGCCACACAGCGCACTGCATTGAAATTCCTCGTAAATGTTTCATGTGTGGTGCTGAAAGGAATTCAATTTGAGGAGTTCACTGTTTCGTATAATACTCGTGCCTGTGCCGGATAAATTCTTGTGGCTTCACGTTTTTCTATTAGACTCCCGTACAGTGCGGTAGCGACTTTTGATTTTTATTTCTTGAATTGGGAGTTTTGGATAGAAATGAAAGAAACCAGGGACCCTACATATATTAAGATAGGATACTAAAAGATCAAGTCATCATCATCTCCCTGCCCTTATCCCATGTTACTTGGGGTCGGCGCAACACGTTTGCTTCTTCCATACCGTCCTATCCCCTGCCACGTTATTACTGACTCCCTTTTCTTTCATATCACTCCTCACATAGTTCATCTCATATTTTCTTTGGCCTTCCTCTCCCTCTCCATCTATCCACAATAATATTCATAACTCTTTTCGTAACATGCGTTTCATCCCTCCTCATCACATGACCATACAAGGACAAACGGTTTCCTTTCAAATTTTCTGCCATTGGTGCCACTTTCAAACTGCCTCTAATATACTCATTTCTCCCTTTATCCAATCTCGTCACTTGATCACAACATTCTCATCTCTGTTACATGCAAAAAAGAACAAGTATTAAACAAAAATAAACATTACTAATGTTCGTTTTTCCTAACTGGTCAGCATCGGCTGAGCCCGTTCCTTTTGCCATACTGGATATACTGTGCTTTAAAACTGTGTTTTGTTTATGTTGTATCATTTCTTTGTGGCAATAAATGTTGTCTTTCTTTCTAATACCAGGCGCCTAAATAAAAGCGCATTATCGCACAGCAAAGGGCATATATTTTCAACTTTCGACGTTTAGCAGAACGTTAAATGTCCAAAAATCTACTATTATTAAGGCATTTATTTAGTGATAGCCTAGTGATTGAGTGTTAGTAAAAAAGAAAGACAATATCACACCTGTCTACTTATTTATCCATCAGCTTGACACCCATGAATTTCTTAGATTTCATCTTACTAATATTATAAATAAAAGTTAAAGTTTTAATCCCAAATTTATTATATATATTTTCCCCCTATAACCCTCGACCGGACGCGGGATTGAGCGGGGCCATGAGTATTACTTTCCACCTATACGAGAATCGGTATCCCAAAAAACAGACCCCTAGTTACCGCTGCCGCGTATCGTGGTTTCATGTGTATAGACCTTGTAGGATCCAGGAGTCGCAGCGTTGCTCATGGGCCCCAGTGTTGCCTCTTGGCTTGTGGTCCGCAGGCCTGTATTCAAAATTTTGGGGTGAATGTTTGGATGGATGTGTGTGTGGATGTATGTTTGTTACTCAATCATCTGGGTGAGAGAGCACAGAGCACACACACACACACATACCACATAGGCTACTTTTTATCCCGGTATAATGATCTCTTGGGATGATAAACCACTTTTCACTTCGAAACCGCTGGCAGAAGCCAGTATTCTAATCAGGAAGAGATAGATATATCGGAGGAAGGAATATATGATTTGCAACATCTTGATACAGATTCAATTCTTAGTTCGATTTTATTCGATTAACAACGCTTTATTTTTCTTATATTAAAATACTGGAGTACGATTGGACGTTAAAACTGTACTTTGCCGGATGAATTCAGTTTCCAATGAAAGCGAAGGGAGTCCATAACAGCTGCCTGAGAGCGGCCGCCATGGTGGTTCACTTAGGAAGAAACGCGCGGGCGCGCATCATGTGACGGAAAAAGTTGAGAAGTAGCCTGGTGGCGTGTATGATCATGAAAAGTGTGTTTTTGTTAAGAGAAAGCGAAACTATTAGTGACCGAAGCCGCTGCTTTGTTAATTGGACCAAGGACTTTCTTTAAAGTTACCTGTTTTATCGCATGCATTACCCACATTAAGCCCACAAGACCGAGGGTATATTGAAGATAGTCCTCCTATTTTCAATATATATAATTCTGTATGCTTTTATATAGATCATCATAAGTTAAAATTAACATCACACCTGTGTTTACCCTAAGGGCTACGTAGAGGTGCTCCCTTAGTACACCTAATAGGACCCACAACCCTAATTAACCATCTATTTATAAATCGCACTTAATAATCGCCTTAACCACAAAATCACACACACAATATCAAATCACATGTAAGGCGAACCATCCAACAACATACACAATCCTCTATTGTTCTTCATAAAACAACACAACGCAACTCAGTTCCTGCCAAAACAACCTAAATGTTATAAATGGGATAATTTAATTAAACACCTTCGTTAGTGGTAACAAAACCAAGACAAGCTGGTTTAGCATTATATTCTTTGTACTAAGCTTAGTACGCTAGGCTAGTTCAAGGATAGTATTAGTGCTAACATGCGTGCGCCCGTGTGCCTATATATATATATAAGTACGTGACACAAAAATAAGAATTTTTTACATTCTAGCAAGAAAGAGACGATGACGATACGATAATCGACCTTATGTTATTTTAAAGATCTACTAAATTACCTATCAATACATTGTGCTTGATAATCGCCTAAACCACAAACACTAAACAGACTCAACACATTATTATCAAACGCATTTTGGCCGGACCGTCCAACAACATGCACAGTATTCTATTGTTCTTCATAAAACAACACAACGTGTTTCATTTCCAAAACAACCCAATTCGCACATTGCGCGCGAAATTAACCAGATATTTTGGGAATGGTTTAGGCCGCAATCCATAGACGTGGAGAATGGACTGAGCAATATATATATTGCTATTTTTTTTTTATTTATATAGGCTCGCGCTTGACCACCATCTCACCTGCGATGATGTGGTCGACGATGGAGCACGCTTGCCAAGAAGTAACCTATTCACTCTTGATTGATTGTAGCTAGATTAGCCCTAGATTGTAGCTATCGGGAAACACAGACTCCGGCAGGGAATGCCACTCCTTAGCTGTACGCATAATAAAAGTATTCTCAAAACGTTTAGTGCGTATGGGTGGTATGTCCACCATGTCTGGTAGTCCGATGATGAAACGGGCTGGGCGGAATTAGATCATGCAATTCCATCGCACGCTCCCCGAAATGTAATCGATAAAAAACCGATAAACTGGCAACTGGGCGATATCCTGATAAAGTTACTCACTCTGTAGAAAGAGACAAAACGACTTTTCGGACAATACCTGCTTATTATGTAGTTCGTATTGACGAAGACAGCACTAGAAGACCATGGCCATGGTCCAATCAAAATTATAGAAAAAGACAACTATTGAACTCTAGACAAAGTGTCCTACTAGCTACGGCGATAGCAATTTTCGAAATGCCAATATTTCTATTATGACTGATTGATCACGTGACATTTTGGTAGCGCATATCAAACATTATCTCATAAATTTTTACTTTTTCAAAAAAAAATTTGTACACTATATAAATTATAACAATAAGGTTAAACTCAAAATCTACATAACAGATTTAAAAACTTCCTTCACTGGAAAATTACATTGTTCCGGAGTGTCATTGGCTATTTTTTTTATCCCGAAAAGCGAATTCGCGGGGAAAAGCTAGTCGTTGATATAATGTATTCTTGTCCCGAGATTTTGGCTGGACATTCGCTTTATCTCTCTCATATTTTTCTATGCATATTCACTTCAACCATCATGAAAGCTCAGTCCATGCTCCATGTCTATACCGCAATCAAAAAGGCTATTATATGAAACAAAAGCATTGGACTGTTATGTCCGGCGATTTAATCAATGTTTCGTGACGGCAGCCAGTTTGTCACAAGATAACTGTGCTAATGATGTGTATTGAGGTTAATTTTGTGTTTCTAAGTCTGATGGGGTCAGTGAAAACAGGTACCAATATGTACCCCAACTGCCATTGCCCTATTTTATTTATCTTTTATTTAATGTTGTGTGCCTCAGTCTGTGTTAAATAAATACTTTTTCTTTTATTCCGCTAAGTATAATATTAGTATCTAGTGTTTCAAGCAAGTTTCTGGAAGTCAGACAGACCCTCCATATTTCAAATGAGAAAGAGAAGAAGAACTCAAATTAGCAGACAGCTCGCAGCTGTAAGCAAGCTTACCGCCATCTTACCACTCGATAGTCGACGACTCGCTTACCGCATGCTTACCTACTACGCGCTTGAAGAGGGCGGCCCGCGTGCTGTACGCACGCAGACTGCTAAATGATAATGATAAATGATAAATGATTTATTTTCTGTAAGTTGGTTTGTACAAACACTTTCACATGTCGATCATATTTTTTAAAACTAGATGAGGTCGGCGTTTCCTGTCTGACTACTCTGAGAAGAAAGGCCGAAACAAACTCAGAGGTCACAGTTTCTTTTAAAGTCCAGACAAAAACTTGGTTAGATCATGTGAAGACCATGTAGACTGATGTCTGAAATGGTCTTTTGAGAAAAGAACCAGCCAGATTGAGTGGACCTGTCCAGTCAGTGCACGCATTTGTCAATAACCGTGCAGCTCAACTTAGAATTTAAGGAGCTCAACGAATTGACGAACAATACCAAAGAAAGGACATTCGGGTAGGCCGCATAAATACTCAAACTGCCAGACCATGATTAAAAACTAACTAAGATAAATTAAAATTAAAAAAAAAGAATAATCCACATAGTCTTCACATTCACAATACCTAATTAAAATAAAATAATATAATACTTTAAAAAGTAAATATTCTTGTCATTGCAAGAAAAATTAAAAAAATTAAAATATAATTAAAAACTAAATCCACGAAGCAAAATAAAAAAACGAAATTAATTGGAGCAGCTCAATCCCAAGCCTTTTTGTCCTCAACGTAATCTTTAATGTTATAAAACGCTTTCTGGCACAACTTACGTTTAATGAAAGATTTGAATTTATTAACACTTAAACCTTGTACGTCGCTTGGAAGCTTATTATAAAAGCGTACACATTGACATCTAAACGAGCCACCTATTTTCTTGAGCCTTGTTGTAGGTACTACAAATTTGTGTTTGTTCCTAGTATTTATGTTATGGATATCACTGTATTTTTTAAACAATTTTATATTTTTATGGGCATATAAAAGATTTTCATAAATATACTGAGAAGGCACAGTCATTACATTAATCTCCTTAAATTTCTCTCTGAGAGAGTGTCTCGGGCTTAATTTATAAATTGATCGAACAGCTCTTTTCTGCAAAACAAAGATAGTCTGGATGTCGGCGGCATTTCCCCACAACAGAATACCATACGACATTACACTATGAAAATAGCTAAAGTATACTAAACGGGCTGTCTCTATGTCAGTTAAATTACGAATCTTTCTAACAGCATATGCTGCGGAGCTTAGCTTCTTTGACAATCTATCTATATGTGGGCCCCACTGAAGCTTAGCATCCAAAGTTAGGCCTAAGAATACTGTGCTATTTTCAGGATTCAATTCTTCGCCCTTTAACATCACATCAGTTTTCACCTGCCTAACGTGAGGTAGGGTAAACTTAATGCATTTGGTTTTTTTTCCATTTAAAAGTAAATTGTTAACATTGAACCAGTGAACTACTTTTGAGATCGCGCTATTTACATCGTCAGTAACCAGCTGCTGACGTTTAAGTTTAAACAAAAGTGAAGTATCATCCGCAAACAACACTATATCATGGTTATCCTTTATGAGGTAAGGCAAGTCATTAATATAAATAAGAAACAAGAAAGGGCCAAGAATTGAACCCTGCGGGACTCCCATTGTTACTATAGATCCGGGAGATCTTTTTCCATTAACGTCAACTCTCTGAATCCTATTACTCAAGTATGAAGTAAGAAGAGCCAGAGCGCTGTTCCGGATCCCGTAGTGGCGGAGTTTCCTGATTAGCGTTTCATGAAGAACACAATCAAATGCCTTGGACAAATCACAAAATATTCCCAAGGCATCGCACTTATCTTCCCATGCATTATAAATATGTCCTAAAAGCTCAACACCGGCATCAGTAGTTGAACGACCCCTTGTAAAACCGAACTGTTTGCTATGTAATAATTTATGTTTATTAAAAAATCTTTGCAATTGCTCTAAAATTAATTTCTCAAATATTTTACTAAACGTAGGTAGTACTGAAATAGGTCTATAATTTGTAGGGTCTGAAGTACTACCTGATTTAAACAAAGGTATTATTTTACTATTTTTCATTAGGTCAGGAAACTCCCCACTGTCGATACAATTATTAAAGACGAGCTGTTGCCCGCGGCTTCGCTCCCGTGGGCCACCCCACAGGACCCGTTTTCGGGATTCAAAAATAGCCTATGTTACTCAGGAATAACGTAGCTTTCTATTGGTGAAAGAATTTTTTTAATCGGTCCAGTAGTTTCGGAGCCTATTCGGTACAAACAAACAAACAAACAAACAAACAAACAAAAAAATCTTTCCTCTTTATAATATTATAGTATAGATAATAGCTAAACTAGGTGCGACAATGTCAATAATGGACTTAGCAACTTCTACAGAATGTCCCCACAGATCTGCAGTCTTTTTAACATTTAAAGTGTGAAAGGTTTTAATTATGTCTCTACAAGTAATATGTTCAAAAAGAAATTCCGAATCACAAACATTAACATTTTCTTTTAGTATAGACTCAGCAACAGAAGGTGATGAGTTTAGGGATTTAGTAGTTGAAATGGGAATATCTGAAAAGAAATTTTCAAAAGCCACTGCGACTTGTGAGTCTGATTTTATGATGTTGTCATTAATAGATAGGCTGTAGTCAATATTCCGGTTACCAGATCTTCCCGTTTCACTATTAATAATATTCCAAGTCGTTTTAATAACATTACTACTACTTTTAATCTTCGAACTCAAATAACGCGACTTGGCCAAACAACAAACTTTTTTAAATAATTTTGAATAATTTCTAACATATAAATTAAATTCAGCAGTGTTTACATAAGTCCTTTCACTGTACAGCTCATAAAGCCGTGTTCTGCTTTTATGAATACCAATGGTAGCCCAATCATGAAACACGTTGCTTGCATGAAACACGTTGCTTACTTGTCAAAAAAGAAAGGTTAAAGCAGTCGGCCCGTAGACAGACGCTTGACTGCTAGCTGTAAGCGCGTGGACAGCTGGTTGCCTGCTAGCTGTCGGTGCATGGACAGCGAGCAGTCATCTCCGTTTGTGGCGGTGTTCTGCGGGAGCGGTGTTGGAGCGGGGTCGTGTATACCGGGGTGGGGAGGGTCATGGTGTGTGTGTGAGCTACGAACTTATATCCCACAGTCCCTGGTCTCTTTCCTCAATAGTCTGGGCTTTGGCCTAAGCGCCTTTTATAAGTTTCCCTCGAAAACAAAAAAAGCTAGATGATGATGAAATATTGTAAAATAAAAATATTGACAGCGGATGAACTAACAGGGCGTAATAAGGGAGTAGACCCCTCGTGGGGCTTTCGGGACCGGGACTGCGGTCCCGGATTCCACCTATAGATACAATAATTACTTTTGAGTAGTATTTTGGTACCACAATTGAAAAAAAAATCGGGTCTTGGGAAAGTACGGTCGACTAAAAAATTTAGAAGTTAAGGAAATATAATATCGTTTTATAAAAAAAAATATTTGCATTATTTTTTTTTATAAAACGATAAAATATTTCCTTTATTTCAAAAATAAGTACACTATGTTATATTGTTCTTCATAAAGTCATAGTACATACAAAGGGCAGGCGAGATAAAAATATAAATAGTTACTATGTACGATTGAAACAAAAAGAATATGTGGACGAAGCAAAATGAAAATGTGAGGTGCACATTTTTCTTATTTCTGCTTTTTGCCTCATCGAAAAGGCACTTGTATGTTTGATAGGGAGAACTTCAGTTTGAACGGCAAAAATCTATCGCAAACTGGGAAAAAAATAAAAGAGAGCTTGAACGGAATCATTCTTTAATGGGATGTTAGTATACTCCAGGAAAAAAAAGAGTACACTTTTCATATATTTTCTATCTAACGTATCGGACGTTGTGCATTTTTCAGATTTTAAATGTTCTTAGATGTAAACATTGTGACCATGTCGACCTTTTTTTTGGTTCAAATCATTTTGGCGATCTCTTAAAAATAAAAATTCAAAATTCATTGATGGAATGTCTGTCAAAAAGCCTCGTTTTTTTCAAGGGAGCTGTCAAGAAAAATAGCTCTGGCCTGCTGACACTCAAGGCATTAATTTAAATTTTATATTGGAAAAATTATTATATTATATTAATATATTCGGTTTATGAACTGTGTGCATTGCGTTATATTGTGATTTCTAGTACCTACTTCAAGGTGCCTTTGGGCACCTTTATAAACCTTTAATAAACGAGGAGATTTGGACGCAGTTTTGTTATTTCGAACCCGACTTCCCCTGCCCATCAATTCCGCTGGCTGGCCGTGGCAACATATTTTTCTCGTACCGCACTGCAATCAAGAATAGACCGATCCAAAGATTTTAAAAAGGTTAATTGGGTGTATATTGAGACTCCGAACTGCTATGGAAACATTCTTCATAATAAAACTCAATACACAGTGGATAAAATAAGTAGAAATAAAAATGTAAGGTCGACTGGTAGAAAATACAAAGCATTAAAACCGCCTTAGTACTGTTTTTACTCGAACATAATGTTAAAAGGGTGCTAATTAAACAGGCTTCTTTTTAATATCATTATTCGCCCCCAAAAATGTATGTTGCCTTCTAAATTACTAAGTCAGCCACAATTAACGAGCATCTAAATAATACTATGTTAGCCACTAGTTATCTTCTATGTAAACCACTCTAAATACAACTCAGCATGATGGTTATTTTTTAGCATCAAAATTTTTAACATGCATTCTAACAGTAAATTTCTAAAATACTATTAAATGACATCAAAAAATATATTTATTTAGCTTCTAATTTTTTAACTCAGTACGTTTAAAATGTAACTTACGTGTAAAATTTTTAACATGCATTCTAACAGTAAATTTCTAAAATACTATTAAATGACATCAAAAAATATATTTATTTAGCTTCTAATTTTTTAACTCAGTACGTTTAAAATGTAACTCATCCCATATTAATTGATCGTAAAAAAATTGCAAAAACATTTCATCAAATAGTATATTGGCCACTAATATTACCAGAAGCTATTGAGGAGAGACAAAATAAAAGACTATATTTTTTGGTTTTAATATAGAATAGGTGCAAGTTGGATTAGTATTTATGCGACAGAGTCGACGGAGCCCCGCTGCGCGGGGCTCCTATTTCTGTATGCAGGGTTTAAAGTAACCTAACACGAAGGAGATGACGGGAGCTGAGTTCGCTCGCTTTGCTCGCTCACTTCAGCTCCCGTCATCTCCTTCGAACCTAACCTGTCCGTGTCGGGGTGCCCTAAGCTCCCGAGCTCGCTACGCTCGCTCTTGGACTTATTCATTGACCGTCATTTATTATTTTAAATATAATCAACTCGTCGAATCGAGATGTGATCAACTCAACTCGTCGTCACATGAATCGAATGGCGCTCTCTGATTGGTGCAAATGGCCGGTCGCTGTCGTCTCGCGTACTCGCGCCAAATCATGCAGTGGCTATTTTCACGATAAAAGAATATGATTGTATTGTTTTACATGCTAAGTTATAATAAATTATGCTTTCTTTCTTTCTTCGATAGAAGCTTGAATTATATTTTTTTGAGGATATTGCGTTGAAGCTGTAAAACGTAAAATGGTGACAAGATATAAAATCCGTGGCCGAGTTAGTAAATTACGTGGCAATGTATAAATAAGAAGGACAAGTCACAATAATTGATGATCTTTACTTGACGCTTTCTGTAGAATATTTAGTTGGCGTTGCAAAAAAGACGAATTAGTTTATTAGAGGCTATGTCATTTTCCCGTTGCTTAGTTATAAAATTAGAAGTTTAATCACGTGTCCAATAAATAATTTTGTGGCTAGACTTATAATTTCCCATGTTAAAATAAATAATAGTTTAAAAACAAAAAAAAATCGCTTTAGAGTCTGGCCAACGAAAGTGTGATCTGAAAAACGCGGCAAATTTAAATAATTTATTTTTTGATTTATTGGCTCCGTTTGGTGAAGTGTGACGGGGCCGTGACTGTCATGGATGTGAGTTAAAAAAGAGTGTGTAGATTTATTTTTTAGTATGTACATAATATTAACCCACTTAACATTTAATTTATTAATTACTTAATCATCATACTCAAAATCATAGTCAAAAAATTCAACCTCTAAGTATTCATCTGTATTTGAATCATCATCTACACTTATATAAATTTTTCCAATACTTCTTCTGTTATGTGATCTCTTTGTTTATATTTATTTGCCACATTTATTACATGGTCCGTCAATTTTTCCAGTCTTCTGCAGTTATTCGGCCAAATGAGAAACATTGAAACATAAACATAAGCAAAGGTATCATTATATCGTAAATATATAACAATCAGCCAACATGGATCAAGATTACCAAGTCATACTAACAATCGCAATCACAGACAATACACAGATTAATAATGTTGCCATACCCCAACTTTGAAAATACCCCAGATCACGCTTTCGTTGGCCAGACTCTATTAGAAAACCAAACTAAAAAGTAGAAAAAAATCACAATAATATTATAAAGGCGAAAGTTTGTGAGTGTGTTTGTATGTTTGTAACTTCTTCACGCTCAAATGGCTGGACAGATCTGGATAAAATTTTGGCACAGAGATAGTTCAGGCATAGTACATAGAATACTTTTTATCCCGGTAATATGTTCCTTCGTGATAATTTTCGACGTTCACGGGGGTGAAGCAGCTGGCAGAAGCTAGTTTTCAATAAATTTAAATTAAGAATAGTGTAAGAGGTCAACCGTCGAATCCGACTCGGCTGGGCTGCGTTCGGGAAGTTGCGCGATATCTTCTCGTCCAACTTACCACAGTGTCTCAAGACGAAAGTCTATGACCAGTGTGTGTTGCCAGTGATGACATATGGCTCTGAGACGTGGTCGCTTACAATGGGCCTCATCAGAAAGCTTACAGTCACTCAAAGGGCAATGGAGAGGGCTATGCTCGGAGTTTCCTTGCGTGATCGAATCAGAAATGTAGAGATCCGCAAGAGAACCAGGGTTACCGACATAGCCCGAAGAATTGCCAAACTCAAGTGGCAGTGGGCAGGGCACATTGCTCGCAGAACGGATGGCCGATGGGGCAGAAAGGTTCTGGAGTGGCGACCGCGAACCGGAAGACGTTGCGTTGGAAGGCCTCCCACTAGGTGGACCGATGACCTGGTGAAGGTTGCGGGGATCCGCTGGTTGCGAGACGCACGCATGGGACCGGTCAATGTGACGACGCTTGGGGGAGGCCTATGTCCAGCAGTGGACGTCTTTCGGCTGATATGATGATGATGATGATGAAGAATAGTGTGACCAACAAAAAAAAAATGTTTTTTTTTTTTTTTTTGTTGGTCACACGTGGCGTGAGTTGCTTGATGTTAATTGTTACCTATAATATTTTAATGACAGACATTGGTAAAAGAAGATTCATTTTGAAAATATCTTAAAAAGCACCCCACGCTTTTTTGTAATAAAATATTTTCTTTTGTTAATCACACTATTCTTAATGTTCATTTATTAAAAATGGTTTTCTACTTTTAAGTTTGGTTTTCTATTTAAGCGGGTTTTTTTGTTTTTTTTTTACTATTATTTATTTTGTACTTTTTAGTTCAATCGCTAATCCTGATGATCCTGGTAAGGATACTATTAAAATTATTGCATTGTCATAGGTCCTTGATAACTGTGCAAAGTTTCAAATTAAGCCGACGTTCAGAAGAGGATGAAAATCACGATACAAGATTCCGTTACATAGATTCATAGATACATACATACCAAGCTAATAATAGCGTGTTAAAAACATGTTCGTTCCGGGGACCCCTCATCAGCACCCACACGCAATTTTAGCTCACACAATCACTCAGATAGAAGGAAGGAAGGCGTTGGAAGGCCTCCCACCAGGTGGACCGATGACCTGGTGAAGATTGCGGGGATTCGCTGGTTGCGAGACGCATGGGACCGGTCAAAGTGGCGACGCTTGGGGGAGGCCCATGTCCAGCAGTGGACGTCTTTCGGCTGATATGATGATGATGATGATGAATCACTCAGATACACTAGAAAAAGAAATAAAGAGGGAGTATATGTCTGCTCATAGAAATATAAACGAAGAGAAATAAAAATGCGTATGAAGGGGGTATAACACAAAAATCTTACGTGACGTTACATTTTCCTCCGAATCACACCTCATGTAAGTCGCGTTAAGGAAGTTTGAACCAAAACACGTAAAACTTCAATATCATCATCAGGTATCAGCAACAGGCTTCCCCTCATAGAGGGAGTGGGTAATCCACCACGCGGGCCCAGTGCGTATTGGTAGATGTCACATGTCTTTGAATTCAAACTTAGAACCAAACTTCACCATAATACCACAGATAATATAATACTAGCTTACATAGCCTTATCCCATACAAAGAAACCGTGCCAACTTAACTAGCGTTTTTCATCTGTTTAATCTTCTTATTTTTGTAAGTCCCTTGAGTGTCCATCGTGCCAAATTGCCATAAAACAATGGAATTTCTATTGTGTCTGCTAATTGACACTTGAATGGTCAATCGCGTTCGATCCCGTTTCACTGCAATAGATGGTGTTAGCAGTGACTTGCAAGTAAAAGGGTTTACTAGGTTCGTGAATATTTATTTCTTAAATACCGTGACGATTCGTTTTATAGTATTGTTTTGCACGTTTTTACAGATTTTTTGCACCAAAATGTGTTACAGTGCAAATTTTAACAATCGAGTGGAATGCCTCAGAAATTTAAATATGCGCCATCTATTGCCATCAATTTTAAATGATCCGTTCAAATAATCTTTGAAATATGAATTAAGAGCTCAATATTCCATAACTTTGTACTTAGGAGAGTTGATTAAACAAGAACATACAATTTTATGTTAATTACAGAAAATGTTAATTTTACACCCTATTCTATTGAATCGTGTGTACATGTCGCGCCATCTAGTGAGATTTATTTGAACCAAATTTTCTTTCTTAGCAATGAGACCCCGTGATAATACTAAATTATACAAACAAAAAATAAACAAAATGTGAATTATGGTGATTGGAATAAAATACCAAAATTTCCATTTCCATGGAATGCTAATCCATCAGAAATTCCTTACAGATTGTAGCATCCTATTAATATTATAAATATTAAAGTTTGTGAGGATGGATGAATAGAGAGCATGCAGATATTGCACTTAGGCTAACTTTTATAAAGATATTAAGTAGTAATTCCAAGCTGGCGGAACCGCGAGCGGCATCTAGTATTATAAAGCGAGTATTAGATTCACATTGCCGAATGTTAGAAGTAACGAATGAATGACGAATAAAAATCAAAAACCCGACTGCTTAAGAAGCGAACTAAAAAGCTGTAAACAAGAAAAAATCATGCTGTGCAGTCGGAGGATACATATTCACGTACTGGCTGACCACCTGATCCTCCGACTGCACAGCATATTTTTTTCTTGTTTACAGCTTTTTAGTTCGCTTCTTAAGCAGTCGGGTTTTTGATTTTTAAATTAACTTTTTTTTCGTATTACTTTTAAACATAAGTGGTATGTATTTTTGTAATCAGCTCTTAAAACCCTTCATTTTGATAGCCCCATTCGATGGGTTTGTTAGAAGAAAAAAATTGGGACCCGCACAATATTAAAACTTCACCTATCTAAGAACACTTGGGTGGTCAAGGCTTATCTATCGATGTCTTAATTATAAAAATCCGTCAAGTGGTTTGGAAGATACGAGGTAATAAAGAATATTACATACATACAAACATACAAGATACGCGCGAAAAACATAACCCTTTCCTTGCAGCCGGGTAAAAAAATGCAGCTCATAAAAGGAATGTGTACTGAGATCTTCGACTGAATTTCCTTAGTAAAAGTCATAATTCGAGGTTTGCCTCTCGCCTATTTCCTCTATATTGGACTAATTTAAAAGATATTCCATGAAATGGAAAAGAAAGATATATATTATGCCCCTAAGTTTTTCTTTTTACATTTATAGTTGTTAAATTTGTACAAAAGGCCTCCGTTGACTGCGTAACTTTGAGCATTTTGTGAGGGTTCTAGTGCTTCTAAAAATGTGTATCATCAAAAATGAAAGCATAGGAGAATAGTATATAAATAAATAAAATAAATAATTCATTTATTTTCAGACATAGTAGTCCATAATATTCACGGAACAGAAAAATCGCCCATTTAAAGCATTACATAAAAATGTATACATTGGAAATTAAAATAAAATTTAATTAATTACCAGTAGCTCAAATCATTAAAATTAAATCCATGCAAGTTAAAATTAAATTGTCAGCAACACTATCGTAATAATATTAAACATGTTAGCAAAAGTATCATAAAAGTATAAAAAATAAGGTGTATATATCTTTATTTTTCAGTTTTTGGAATATCATTTAAATTGAGAGGAAATAGGCGAGCGCCAAACAAAGAAATACGAATTTTACTTAGCATATTCCCGGATATGCTAAGTATTATGCTAGCTTATAGCCGGATGTCTGCGACCGCATTATTTCTTAAGTTGCTTTCACTTTTTCAGAAAAAGGAATTGTGAGTGAACATTTTAAAGCAGTGCTTAAAAAGTTCTTCCAGAAAATATGAATCACATTGCTGTTGGTCACTTGGACCAATTTGTCGCATCCTCCTTTACCCTTTTTAGGGTCCCGTAGTCAACAAGGAACCCTTATAGTTCCGCCATGTCCGTCTGTCCGTCCGTCCGTCCGTACATCCATCCGTCCGCAGCTTAGGTTAGAGATTCTTAGTAATAGAAAGATGAAATTTGGCATGGATATGCATACTCGTATTAATCACGGCGACAAAGTGGTAAATAAAATCATGATTTTTTTGTGTACATCTTTACACGTAAAGTGAGGATTTTTTTTCTCTCCTTTCCCATGGTGTGGGGTATCGCAGGACAGGCCATTTAAAAATATTACGGGTCTGTGAAAACCAATTTTCTTTTCAGGGATCCGTTTGCGTAAAATTAAGCGATAAATGGATTTTTTTTTATGACAGCCAGCCCCTGCCAGCCCCTGCCAGCTGAATGGTTGCTTATATGTGAAAAAAAATCACGGCATTAGTAAACGAAATTAAAAAGGAAAACTATTAGAGCTAAGTATGCTTTACAACTTTACGATTAATAGTCGATCAATTTGTAAAATGTACTTGGAAAAGTAAAAATCAACAACAGTTTTCGAACGGCACAGTTGATTGTGTCCCTTTGTTAGAGCAATGTTTGGTGCTTTCATTGTTTATGAACGTTGGTAATTTTACCTATTTATTTTGGTGAATGTAGCTGTTTATACGGAACCCTCTGTGTGCGAGTCAGACCCGCACTTGGCCGGTTTTTTCTGGCTAACCTTTTCCTAACTATATATATTATGTTGGTTGCATCAGATTTTCTTGCTTCTAAGTATCCGTTACGTCTGTCAAACATCAAAATGTGGCACTTGTCCCTCAGCCGACGATCAGCGAGTGGATAGTGAAGCTAGAAACTAAAAACAGAGGCAATGAAGCCAGAAGAAGTCCCGGAGAAGGAATTTTCCAAGCAGGAGGCAGACAAAAAGGCCAATAAGCATACAGGGTCGTTTACAGCTAGGATTTGTTAGGGTTTCAAAGAAAAAAACTTTTATACAAAAAAATACGTTATTTTATTTGAAACACAAATTGGTGAAATGTGTGTGCACTATAGATGTACTTCAGAATACTCATGTTATGAATGTATATGTAAAATAAAAGAGTTATCGACATTTTCAATCTATCTTGATCGCCCTAATTCCAAAATATATGATCAAAACAAAACAATACATAACTCAGCATGTTTTTACTTCATTGGCAAATCAATCACAAATGTTTGTAACACCTGAAATATATTTTGGCGAAGCACCGGTACTCAAAATACCTGCCAGGCACGAGTCATTCTTTTGTAAATTGTTGTTCAATAGTTTTGCTGAAGTTTCGTTTTGGTTAAAACGATAGTGATTAAGTTAAGAGCTTAAGGTAGGAATATCTCTCCTAAAACTAACTTAATTGAGGTACATTTGGTATATTGTATTGCTGTTATACTATATACTATGTTTTACTGTATTGTAGTCATTCCTGAAAATATAGCGGGCTGTAGGAATCTGTCTTAGGCATATAGGAAGAGCAATTTCTTCATGCAAAAATTGTTCATCCCATATGCCTAAGACAGATCTCCCCTCATTTCAAGTATATAACACACACACACTCATACATACTCCCCACTTTCACATTTACTCACACACACACTCCACACAATACCGCAACACACTCACTCTCACTCTAACACAATTTTTATTTTTAATTATTTTTCTTCTGTATTTCATCATCTGCCTAGCCTTTTTCACAATTATTGTTGGGGTCGGCTTCCAGTCTTACCGGATTCAGCTGAGTACCAGTGTTTTACATGGAGCGACTGCCTATCAGACCTCCACAACCCAGTAACTGGGTAACACGATACCCCTTGGCAAGACTGGTGTCAGATCTCAGGCTTTTGACTACCCGTAACGACTGTCAAAGATCTTCAAATGACAGCCGGGACCAACAGCTTAACGTGCTTTCCGAGGCAAGAAGGAAACTCGGTACGTTGAAATGGTCACCCATCCACGGACCGACCTCGTCAAGCGTTGCTTAACATTGAAGATCGACCGGTGCGGCTCTTATTATTTAGCCACATTTTCTTCTGTATTTAAACACATAAATAGTCATTATATTGTTAGGTTAGGTTAGGTGTTACTGGTGAAAACAGATTTTTGACCTTCTATGTACCCATATGAAATCTATGGCTATAAAGCTAGTTTGGGAGCCAGTATATAATACCTTATGCACCTTATGTTGTATCATATTACTGTACTGTAATCTTTGTTAAGTAATTATTGGAAATAAAAATTACACACAGATACATACACACACACACACACATATTCACATAACATTAATTTATTTTATGTTTATTTATTGGATACACCTACGTGTCTCTGTAGCGAAAATAGTACATGTTTTTCTTCTGGAAGTTATAAGTGCTAAGTTTCTTTTCTTTTTTATCTAACCTGAAATATTTGTGGATTTTGTCTGAACTAAGAGAAAAAGAAATCTAAAGAAAGAAAAATATTGAGTTAATCCTTTGTACATGAACTTAATTTTAACTTTGTATTAAATATTATTTTTGGTGAACGAATTACGGGTTATTAAAAAATAAATTTGAATATGAGATCTCTCGAAATTAATAGACAGCTGGAAATATTATTATTACCAATATATAAATTTACATAGTATAAAATACTTAATTAACAATGACAACCTATATATACTCTTAAATAAAAATAAAACAATAAACAACTTGTAAAATAATCCATTTTACTGACTGATTTCATCTGCCGAAACATTAAGTAAAAAATAAACATTTCGACTCTGTCACCTCTGACCTAGACTAGAGTCAAGAGCAAACCTATCTCAAATAAAAAAATAAAATAAAATAAAAAAAAACATTATTTCAGTAGTAGTTTTAAAAACATCAACCCATGGCTTTCCTCTGGCCACTTTTAGATGTACGGAACCCTAAACCCACTCAACAAAAGGTTAAAGCTGTATGATGCGTAAACCACGGGACAGATTTATGATTTTCAGTGAACATTCCCGTTATATATTGATTAATGGCGATCGTGGGAATCTATGTGAGTTAGTAGGTAGCTTCGGAATGATCGGGTTTTGTGCCATGGCTTTTACGGTATTGGAGAAGTTTGGTGAGTGATGTGGTTAGGTATATTTTTATGGTGCGTGTCGGATTCGCGCAATGTGTTCCGTACAAACAGCTACATTCACCATAATAATTAAATAACATTATTGAAGTTCATAAACAATGAGGGCACCGAACATTGGTCTTTAAAGAACGTCCTCACTGAGAGCATTCACTTGTAATGAGCATTCGACGTCGAATATTCGAGTGGTGTGGACGTTGAGCCGAACGTTACAAAGCTTACACGTAAGCGCGAACTTCGGCTGGATGACGTCCACGTCGACGTCGACGTGATTTTTGTGGAAACGGCTCGCATTTGAATGTTCACGAAAATAAAACGCTCGAAAGCGAGTACTCAAATGATGAAATGAATGAGTATGTATATAGGAATATTACTGGCAACTTGTAAAGCAAGGAACAGTTTCTTGATCTTAAGTGTTTGTGGCCTTTGAGGTCAATAAAAAAAACAAAAATGCTGCAGCCACAACCGCTCTATCCGACATTTTGAAATGAATGACATTTAACGAGATCGTATTCGAATGCTCCAAGCTCGCAAAGGAATGTTCGTCTCGAACGTTCATAGTTTTGCTCGAACGCGAATGCTGGGCTCGCTGGGATGCATTTGTTGCTCGCCTTCGATTGTTTGTTTACAAATGCTCACGAACGAATGCTCCCAGTGAGGACGCTCCTTGACGATAAGATAAACAGAATTGAGGGACAAAATTAACTTTGCCCTTGGAAAACTGTAGTCCCCATATATCGTCATAAGTCGCGTTCAGATTACCAAAGGCAAATTAGTTATATTATATCTTATATTTATGTATGTACAAATTTACGGTTTTCGTATTTTTCCTTTATTTATGCTATACGACTTCTATAAGGCTTCTATAAGGCTTCTTGCCAAATTTCATGATTCTAGGTCAACGGGAAGTACCCTGTAGATTTTGATTCCCTTGCGAATGTAAAATATGCGTCATTATCAGCTGTATCTCGTGATTGCTTTGATCTAGAAGTTTGATTTTTTCACAGCTGCAAGGAGTTATTTATTTATTTATTTATTTGGCCAACCAACAATTGTATTTGCTGATAAATTTAAATTTCAGGTTTGTTTATGTCTAAGGTTAGTATTATTACAATTTCTTAAAGGTTAGCACCGCATGCCCCATAAAATAAGAGCTACAAATCAAATTAAAATCTAAAGGAAAGAATATAGATCAATAAAATTAAGATTACAATTATAATATAAAATAAAAAGAAATAAAAAATTACAGTTAAATTAACTGCCAAAATAATACAAAATCAAAATTCATAATAAAAATAACATAAAATCAAATCCACATTAAAAAGATAAAAATCAAATCAAATTTATACGAATTAAAAGGAAACAGAGATACAAAGGAATTACAATATTAAACAGCATTAAAAGTTATTCTGTGGAACCTGCCAAATGAGTCAAAATGCACGTCAACAAGATCGAGTTGCAAACTTGAGTATACGATATTAATTTCAACTCGATGACTCCACGCGTTCCGAGATAAAGGATCTTGACAGACAAATGTGACAGACAGTGACGGACAACAAAGTGATCCTGAAGGTTCCGTTTTCTCCTTTTGAGGTACGGAACCCTTAAAAAGATTCAAAAATTGCGCTGAAAGCCCATATCGAAAGGATTACCAACTCAGCATTTAATGGGCATCAAACACCCAACGCTGATTTTCAGTTGGCACAGTGTCATAAATTGTCAAGTACACAACACAAAATCTTATTAAACAATGTTGTTTATTAATAAAATCGGTAGCAGACTACCACCAACGTTTTTCATATAACTTGAAAATGCTGCCTTTTCCGGCTCCCAGCTAAATTAATATTCTTTCTTCGTGCCCGGATATTAAAATATTTTGCAAGAATATAAATTATCCGTTACCAGTGAGTTTAAAATGTATAAAGTGTTGTGATGGACCCTGTTAGTGTCAGCTTATTACCATTTTTCGACAATGTGTTTTGTGCTGCTAAAAATGGTACAGATGTTGTTTTAGTCCCTTTTGGCAATTTGTATTATTTATTATATTCTTTATTGTAAACCATAAAAAATACATAGGTACAGAACAAACATTTTCAAACAAAGTGTACAATGGGCGGTCTTATCGCACAGGGCAATCTCTTACGGACAACCTTTGGATGGACTGAACGATAGGAGAAGAATTAAAGACTGTTAGTTTATAATAGATCTTGTTGTTTGTTTTTCCTACTCCTCCGTTATTCTTTTCTGATTAATTTCGTTGCGGGATCCAAGACAGTTAAATTCATTCTCCGGGACTTCGTCGAGCTTCATTGCCTCGGCGCTTTTCTGGTGGTCGCCACTGTTGATTCTGGCTTTCAGGAGTTGCAGTGGTTTGGGAATAGTGCGGTGGGTTTGTCCCAAATAAAAAAAAAAAATAGATCTTGTTTGCTTGTTCTGTCGCCTGCTTTTTAATTTTTTCCTACTCCTCCATTTTTCTTTTCTGATTAATTTCGTTGCGGGATCCAAGACAGTTAAATTCATTCGCCGGGACTTCGTCGAGCTTCATTGCCTCGGCGCTTTTCTGGTGGTCGACACTGTTGATTCTGGCTTTCAGGAGTTGCAGTGGTTTAGGAATAGTGCGGTGGGACTGTCACAAAAAAAAAATTAAAAAAAATTGTTCATAAATAATATAACTTACTTATACATAATACTCATAACATAAAATACATACATACTACACTACATATCTAATATACTAATAAATATTGAATATATGACAGAGAAAGGAAAAGACTTAACATTATAGTGAAAGGTAATGCTCCTTTACCGTTTTCTTGAACTTGTAGTTACTTTTCAGACTTAGAAAGAATGACCATAGTTGATTGTGAACTTCAAAGTCAATAGTTTTTTTCAAATTGACAGACACTCCATTTAAAATACTGGTCTTCAGCTCCATCCACTTACACTAGAAGACAACTCCAACATTGATGAGGAAAGAGTAGGCAGATGGCAGTGACGTCATTATGGTGCTTATAACTAATGAATTTAAAAGCAAAATTTTAAAAATACCCGACGTGTGTACCTGTGTTTGTATTTGCGAATCAGTCTGTGGCATCATAGCTCCTAAACGGATGAACCGATCTTGATTTAGTTTTTTTTTTGGATGGTGACTTTATCGAGAGGCGAAATCGGTTCAACCGTTCAAAAGTTATGAGCGTTTAACTGTTTGAATTGTAGTATTTTTGCAAAGATATCGTGACACAATTACGTGTTCGATAGATTGTCGATAGATACGTGTCTGTTACTAAATAAATAAATAACATATTTCTTTCTTTTTCACAAAGGATTCTTATAAACTATACATAATGCTGCAATATTACTTGGTAAATCCTTTGTGGGAGACTGGCATCTGCACTAGGAAATCCTGTAACACAGATTACCAGGTCCTCTAACTGAACTGTGATTATTGGTCAATTTAATTACAACTATTGATACCTTTGTTAAAGTACTCGGAAATGATGTAGTTTATGAAACAAAAATGTGACTGGGATTTTAATTTTTAGGGTTCCGTACCCAAAGGGTAAAAACGGGACCCTATTACTAAGACTCCGCGATCCGACTGTCTGTCTTTTTTTTTTTTTTTTTTTTAATTTATAGGCTCGCGTTTGACCACTATCTCGCCTGATGTTAAGCGATGATGTGGTCTACGGTGAAGCACGCTTGCCTAGAAGAAACCTATTCACTCTTGACTTAAAGACCCCAAGGTTGTAGCTGTCAGGGAACAAAGACCCCGGAAGGGAGTTCCACTCCTTAGCTGTGCGCACAATGAAAGTATTAGCAAATCGCTTTGTGCGTATGGGAGGGATGTCCACCATATACCGATGGCGCATGGCCGTACGTCTTGTAGTCCGATGATGGAAAGGGCTAGGTGGAATCAAATTGTGCAGTTCCGTCGCACACTCCCCGAAGTGTAACCGATAAAAAACCGACAGGCTGGCAACTCGGCGACGATGTTCGAGGCTCTGGAGCTTTGAGGCGATCAGTGCATCGTTGCCAATAAGCCTTTTGGCCCGTCTGTCAATCGACTCAAGTGCATCAAGCTGGTATTTGGCAGATCCATCCCAGAGGTGAGAGCAGCACTCCATGCAAGATCGAACTTGCGCTTGATACAACTTAAGCAGCTGTTCCGGCGTGAAGTATCGTCTCACCTTCGCAAGGATCCCCAACTTTTTGGCAGCCAGTTGAGCCTTTGCCTCAATGTATGGGCCAAAATTAAGTGTCGATATCAACGTTACGCCAAGAAGCTCAAGATGGTCCGTTAACGGTATGGTTACACCTCGGAAAGAAGGAGCCGGGTGAAATTGGCTCTTTTTCGCGGAGAAGAGACACGCCTGTGTTTTTGCGGCATTGAACTTGACCAGATTGGCATCGCCCCATTCGGAGACTGCCTCCAAGGACAAGTTCAAGCGTTCAACCATGGCCTCCCGGAGAGACCGAATCTGAGGCCCAGCAGCCCGCGCGTCGGACACGTATCTCTCAGCAACAGTGCTGTCGTCTGCGTACCCAAAGGTTCCGGGTTTTAGCAGATCATTAATGTGCAGCAAGAATAATGTTGCCGAGAGCACTGACCCCTGAGGGACTCCAGCGTTGATATCTAACTGACCGGACGAGCAGCCGTCGATAACCACTCGGATGGATCGATTCCTCAGGAAGTCCGCAATCCAATCACACAGACCACTAGGCAGACCGAAGGAAGGAAGCTTACCAATAAGGCTTTCGTGCCAGACCCTGTCGAAAGCCTTCGAGATGTCGAGGGAGACGGCTAGTGCTTCCCCGTGTCTCTCGATGGCCTCACTCCAGATGTGAATGGCATACGCTAGAAGATCCCCAGTGGACCGATTTCGGCGGAAGCCGTATTGGCGGTCACTGAGGATGTCGTTTGCTTCTAGGTATGCCAGGAGCTTCCCGTTGAGCACACGTTCCATACTCTTACAGAGGATGGACGTTACAGATATGGGTCTGTAGTTGGCAGGGTCAGCTCGACTGCCCTTCTTGGGCACGGGCTGTACGTTGGCTTGCTTCCAAGCCTTCGGCACTTTTCCAGTCTCTATCGATAGGCGATACAGGCGTGTCAAGATCGGAGACATTTCAGGCGCACAGGTTTTAAGTACAATTGCTGGTATACCATCAGGGCCACTCGCTTTGTTCACATCAAGGCTACGCAGCACCCTGCGGACGTCCTTCTGATGGATGCGAATGTTCGACATAGTCGTCACACATCCATCAGAAGAAGGAGGAGGCTGCGCGCCATCAGAATTCAGATGCGAAGATTCCGCAAAGAGGGAGGCAAACAAGTTTGCCTTCTCCTCAGCGGAGTGGGCTAATGACCCGTCAGGTTTCAGCAGTGGTGGTAGTGAGGGGCGACAGAAATTTGATTCGACCGACTTAGCCAGGGACCAAAACGCTTTGCTACCCGCTGGGTATGAAGCAAGTTTGTTCCCGATTCTGCTAATGTGGTCAAACCGTGCTCTTCGCATCACCTTTTTGCAGGACTTGGCAGCCCTGTTGAAGGCTCTCTTCTTCTGACTCACGTCATTTGCCTTACGCGTTCGAGCGTCAACCCATTCCTGGTAGGCCTTGTGTTTGACCGCGTTGGCGTGGTTACACTCGGCTCCAAACCATGGTCTGTCGACGTTAGACAATGCTACGTCAGAAAATGGAATATAGTACTCCATCCCCCGACGCAACACATCAGTCACGGCGTCAGCGCACGACGATGGATCGTCCGAAGAGAAGCAAGTGGGCTGCCAAGGATAGCATGCGAAAAAAGATCGCATCCCATCCCAATCTGCTGACTTGTACCGCCATACCCGCCGGGTGCCTCTTGGGCTGGGATCGGGCGGGGAGTAGACGGATACAGACTTCACCAGACAGTGGTCGGAACTACCTAAAGGTGAAGATATCGACACTGAGTATCTGTCTGGATCTGTTGTCAGCAGAAGGTCCAAGCAATTGGCTGTGTGCGAATCAACATCTGGCACCCTCGTTGCCCCTTGGACCAGCTGGGTGAGATTTAGCGCTAGCGCAAGCTTGCGCATCTCTCGACCAGCATGGTCAGTGCACTGGTATGGGAAGAGCCACTCCTGGTGGTGGGCATTAAAGTCCCCCAGTAGCACTAATTGGGCGGAAGGGTACCGCTGCTGTGCCGCATCAGCCGCCTCACTGAGGTACTCTGTGAGCCTGGTTGTCTCCTGATCTCCGCTGTGCGACCGGTAGACACAGGCGTAGATAATCTTATCCAGCCCTGTGTCCACCAGAGCCCACAGCACTGAGAACCTGGAGTCTTCAAGGTTACGGAGACGCCGATAGCAAGTGTCGTCTCGGGCATACATGCATACACCCGCGCGTGGTTTGAAATTGTGCTCCAGGGTAAACCCTGGGTAGGATAAGTACGACACATCTGACGGACTTCCTATCTGCGTCTCCGTAAGGAAAAACAGTGCTGGCTTTTCAGTCTCCAGATGATGGTGGACTGAGGTGAGATCTGTCTGTCTGTCACCAGGCTGTATCTCATGAACCGTGATAGCTAGGCAGTTGAAATTTTCACAGATGATGTATTTCTGTTGCCGCTATAACAACAAATACTAAAAACAGAATAAAATAAATATTTAAGTGGGGCTGCCATACAACAAACGTGTTTTGCTTACCTTTTTTTTGCGATAATGGTACGGAACTCTTCGTGCGCGAGTCCGACTCGCACTTGGCCGGTTTTTTAAATTTTACTTGTGTGTAGTGAGGTCCGACGCAATTATTTCTTTCACAGTAATAATCTGAATGAGCAACCTCATTCAGATTATTATTATCCTGTGCCAAATCACAGGAGCGTGCAGAATGTCACTAGAAAATCGAGACTTGTGGAAAGCAATGGGCGAAGTCCGACTGTGGATAATGTTGATGTATCCATACTGTGCCGGCTAGGTGAAGTATTTTAGAAAAACCTCTCAACGTAAAATTCCCTCGTGGACAAAACATACTTAAACAAAAAGATATCTCAATGTTTCTATTTCAATTTTGTATTTCAGTCGAAATATAGTCTGCCCAAATCAAGCAAATATCAAAATACATACTATTTATTATCTGGGTTTTAATATTTGTCTGAAATCATGGTACCACAAACATTGTCTCTTGGGACAAATTGAAGATTTTCTTGTACACAATAATATTCTTCTTACCTGATAAGAAATAGCTATGTTACAAATAAGTATCGTTATGATTTTGATGAATCTCCCAAAAGATTTGAAAAATATTGTAAAATTATCCAACGGAATACGGCTTTCCATTAGTGAAATACATACATACATAAACTCACGCCTTTTTCCCATGGGGGTAGGCAGAAACTACAGAACGCCACCTGCTACGATCCTTACATACTTCTTTTGCTTCACTCACATTCATACATCTAGTCATACACACACGCCGGTTATGAGTACTGCGCACCTGGCCTTTCTGAAGAACATCACCTATAAGGTCTATGTATGTCTTTCTAGGGCGTCCCCTCCCGGTGTTTCCATTCACGTCTGCCATGTAAATATGTAATGTGATAAGGTGTATAAATGTAATGTGAAAATATGTAATGAGAACCATGTTCCTATTTATCAAATTAATGAATTTACCTGTTAGTGCTTTTATTACTTTATACCTGTACTTTGTAGTACCTGTAGGTATGTAGTGCTATTTTTGGGTGCATAGTCCTCACATATATGAATTTATTAATGTATACATAAGTAAACATTGTAAAACATATTTTTTTTTTAAAGAGTACGTATGGAGTTTCTTATGCGTTCTTTTCCATAAAAAGCTACTTTCCGAATGCACGGTAGAGTAAATTTTTATTACTTGTACATTTTTAATTTAGATTTAATAATGTTTGACGTTCAAAAGTGCAGCTTATTGGCCTAGTTGAAATAAATATATTTGACTTTGACTTAATTTGACTTTGACTTTGAATACCTTTCCTCAGTGAAATAATTAATAATATTAGTCATTATTTGAGTTGGTTTCATCCCCTGGTACGCCTTTCAACAAACAAATGTTCGGGGCCCCTAGGAACCGGAGAATCTCGAAGTTATATCAAAATAATAATATTACTAGATCTCTATGTTGACTTCGTGGTGGGGCTTGTGTGCTCCAATGATCTATTGGTTTGTGCCGGTAGATTCTGCTTTGTCGCAACTTGCCTAGGGTGAGAGGCCAGACTAAGAGAGATACAATCCGCAGGGCAGCTTTGTGGCGAGCTAGTCGGCAGTGGCGACCTGATCTCACCAGAACCAGGGAGAAACCTTGTTCCTCATCTCTGGCTTGCCTTTATTGGCTGGTTGGAGTGAAAACTGACTGGGTCTAGAGCTTCCACATCTCTCTTGCCTTAATTGGCTGGCTTGAGTGGAGATTCGCAAGAGCAAACGTGCTCGGTTGTAGGAAGTTAACCCAGTAATATGCTGGTAGGGATATTTACCGTACTACCGGGAATGTCCTGATAGCCGTGGTGTACCTCTCCACTCCTCAAGCACCTCCGAATATGTTGGCCCCTTGGCGCTACGTCACTAAAGTGCTAGCGACCCTTTATGGAGGCCCATCAATTGAGTGTGCAAATCACCCCCTGCCATTTTATAGCTGTGTAGTTCAACAGTGGTCAGGCAGAGGCTATTAGACCTCCTATAGTTTTAGGCACTCGATCCACTAAATCTACCAAACCCATAGCCCAATCAATACTCCTGCACCAACCGGGGATCGTCCTTGGGTGCACTTGCGTAGTGCATACAGGTAAAATCGTCGGTTGGTATCACATTTCCTGATATATACCTAACAAGGCCTCTGCGAGTTGGCTTCGGCCCCTTGCATGCCTTTCTAAGGACCGGGCTCCCAGGGTCCCGAGATTGTCAAAGTCATGTAAAAAATATAACTAGTAGTAGTGTTAGTAATAATTGATATTAGTTTACCAGAGATTACCTTTCACAAAAATATAGCATAAGCATAATTAGCCTTAATTAGTCCACTACTGGGACCTACCTACCTACTCACTGTGAGAGGGAGTAGGCCGTAATCCATTACGCGGGCTCAGTGCGGGTTGGTGTACATGTCACACGTCTTCAAATATTTTTGTTCTAGGACATGCCGGTTTCCTCACGATTACTACACACGTTTTACTTCACCGATTTGGGAGCAGTGGTGATGAAATAATTAACAAAAAATAAAGCACCTGCCTGGGTCGAACCCACGACCGTGTAGCAATTCTCCACCACAAATATATAAACAAACAATCTCAGTACTCTAAAATACTATATTAGTTCAGTTGGAACTTGGGCTGCGGCTTTCCATAAATCGGCTTCTTTATTTTATGTCAGATAAGCCTCGTTGTGTTCAATACCCCAAGTTATTAAGAGCTTAAGGTTTTTATCAGTAACCAGGAGTCTTAAATTGCGTTCGGTTAGTGGTAATAGGCTTGTCCTTATTACATGAACGTTAAAAGTTGCGAAATATGGACCTCTGGTTGAACTTACTACATCCGATCACAACGGCTGTGGGGACACTGGGGATTTGTGGAAATAATGTCCTAAGCGTCGTTTACGCTTTCTAGTCAAACTGCCGCGGCTGCAGCAATCAAGTTGGTTTGATTAGAACGCGTAAGCGACACAGGTTACTGGGCGCTTTAGACCTTCTTGCCGCCAATTTAAAGTATCACCGCGTCAGTGTCGCTAGAGCCACTCTGCTCGGCAGTGATGCTTTAGGAAAAATTATTCGGAAGCGACTTGTTTGTTACTATTAGAAACCATGTTTATGTACATGTTTGCTGTTTACTCCTAAAAAAAGTTATTGCCTAGTTCCTGTAATTTACTGATTGTTATTAGTTCTGCCTACGATCCGTTTATCTGTTTCTAAGAAGATTTCCTGTATATTATTGTATAGTAATTTAGTTGATTCTGTATTCACATCTTTACCTATGTTTATAAGACTCATCAAGGAATATTACTTGTCGCTGTAATCGTGCTCTTAGTTTTTACGACATACTTTTTGTCTATGATTGTCATACCAGGGGGGTGTCACTCCGCAGTTTAGGTACGATCGGCCGGCGGTACCTTGCAGAGGGAATAACGCATTAGGTTGCCGCTTACCGCTCGGCTCGCACGTTAGCCACGTTATTTATATTATGCAGCAAATAACGATGACTTCTAAACGTAGGTACTTCTAAGGCCTTTAAAAGATATTGTTGTGTTTACGGGTGTTTAAATAAAGCAAAGAACAATGAATCGATATTAAGCTTTTTTAAAGTACCGAAAGATTTTGAAAGGTAAGCTATTTTGTTGTACCTATTTAGTTCATTACATAAATAATCTGTAACTATCGGTAGTAGGTGCATAATGAGTACGAGTTTTGTATAAAAATTTAAGCATTTTGGTGTTCCTAAAAGAATGAATAGGTGTGTGAAATACCTAAATATGTACCCACCTACTTAGATATTTTAGATTTTCGTGTTGTTCACAAATATAATTTAATTTCTTTTTTTTATTGAATGGTTACCGTTTTGTTAACATAAAATTAAACGCTTTAGATCCAGTTTAAAATAAATTATAATTGCCTAAGTAGTTACCTACTTAGCCTATGAATTTACCAATAGCCTGAGTAAGTGTACGCACTTGTTAAAGTTAACGTTTGTATATAAAACTAGGTACTTACTTATACCTAACGAACAAACAAAAAATATTTCGTAAGAGTTCTTCAAGCCAACTTTAAATAAACTAACAAAAAATATCACTAAAGAGTAAACAAAGAGGTAGGTACCTATACTCAATTTGAAATAACATTAGACGTCTTTACAACTCGTTTTACAGCCCGTTCAACCGATTTTGTGTTCTATCTCGTACACATAAGGATGATATAAAAAGCACAAATCTGTTACCAAAACCAACTGTTTACTACAGCTTCCATTTGTCGTGTCACCAACGCAATAGAAGTCAAAATCGATTGACCGGGCTGTAAAATGGGCTTATTTAAATGTCTAATGTTATAGTAAATGAAGTTTAGGTAACCTAGTTTTCATTTGTTAAGTACCAAACAAAATGACGGTCTATAATATTCATTGTCTATCTACCTACTTGACCGTGTAATCATAGGCATCAAACATAAGAAAGATTACGTAGTCAAGTAGGTAGATAGTGGATGTAAGCGAAAGCGGCAAGTCGACAACCCTTACGAGCCGAGTCAAACCGCGCCAGACAGCGACGGAGATACGCGTTAGAAGAGAACGGCAACGTTTAGGTGAATATCACGTTAGGCACTGAGCGCTTATGCGAGTTGAATTGCACTTTGTTGCTAACTAGCAGGAGTCTCTATTTCAATGAATTGTTGCACGAAGTGAGTCTTCTGTACTTGTACTATTATTTATTCTGTGGTCATACGTCATTTATTTTCACTGCTTATATATTAAATATGTATGTATTTATGTATAGCATATATATCTATTTGTGTTTTTATTAAGTATTACTGTATCTTTATGTTTTTTGTTGGTATTGTTGCACCACTGACAACCCCATAACATGTCCAGGCAATCTCTGTACATTCCAGGTTGCCCGGAAGATATCGCGGAATGCGATAAGGCCGCCCGCTGTAAATTTTTTAGTTTTAAGTTTCTTTTGTTCCTGTATTTTCTGGTGTATAATAGTATAAAGTACTAGCACTTCGCCCGTAACTTCGTTCGCGTGATCCGTATTTTATACGTTTTATATATTTTTTAGTTTCACCCTCTTAAAGGTAGAATTTCCAAAAAGCATTTCTTACTGCGCACTTACGTCAGTTGAGGAACCTCCCTGCCAAATTTTATCTTTATACGTCAAGCGGTTTTCGATATTTTGTGATTAGGGCTTCCAAAATTACGGAAATGTCAGTTACGGAACTAGTTACGCAATTTCTATCTCCAATTCCGTAATTACGTATTTTTTCTTTAACTTTTTTAACCGATTATATTTTGTTGTTAATATTGTACCTACTAAAGGAATTAATAACATAAAAATATAAATCATATTGCAAAAAAAAAGAAATATTATGTATTCAAGACTTGTACGAGTATAATTAAGTCAAACCATTTCTTTTCATTCCGAATAAGACCTTTTTTCTTGAAAATGTGATCTCAGAAATGACAAGGCATTTAAGGTTTTGTCACCCAGAAAACTTCTTAGTTTATTACAAAAATATCCGACTGATGAAAAGGCTCGCTCGGCTTCAACACTTGCAGGCGTTATTGAAAGCAAATAACTATAAGCTGCCGTTAGAAAAACTTCGCGACTGCCGCCAGCGCTGTCTTAGTCGTAAATGCACATTTCAACTCTAATAATGGAATCGAGATCTGTGTTTACTCATGAAATTGGTTTTTTTACTGTCACTTGTTTATTTATTTGTCTAACTGTTGTGCGATTGTCAACTCCTCGTCGTCATCGTCACTGGTGGTAACTGCGTCCGATGTACTCTGTTGTTGATGTTGTGGATTTGTACATTTTTGTGTGGATTTATATTTCAACCGTTCCAACAGTTGCACTATGTATTTTAGTATATAATCTGACGATGGTTTCGTTAAATATTCTGTGGCTGCAGTTTATAAAAATTCTCATTGTTATGTAAATATGGCAGTCATCTGGTTTAATTAAACATGGATACGTTAAAAAATGGATACGAGTAATTATGGACTATGAGTACCGTCGTGGCAGCAACGCGGCGCAAGCGGCACGCAACATCAACGAAAACTACGTTTACGGAGCGAACACTACAAAGGAACACACCACCTGTTATTGGTTTGCCCGCTTCCGTTCTAGAAATTTCGACCTGAAAAATGAACGCTCGTCCGAAATAAAAAAGAAATAAAAAAATAAAAAGCTTGATACTTAGGTGCCCCACGAACTCAATGATTGCCAGCGCGAAGTACGCGTCGAGACGTGCCTTGCACTGCTCAACAGGTACACAAACGAAGGAATTTGGAACCGCATTGTTACCTGCGACGAAAAATGGATTCTGTTTGACAATCGCAAGCGCTCAGCAAGTTGGCTGGAACCTGGTTCTGCACCTAAACAATTCCCTAAACGAAAACTTACCCCTGGAAAAGTGATGGTCACTGTTTGAATTTGGATAACTTCATGGCGGGAAAAAAAAACAAAACCCAAGAGGCAGTACAAAATTGATTTATTTATTAAAACTTTCCAAAAAATCAACTCTGTGATAGTTTTGCAAACTTCTTGCGAATGTGCCCGCATGCTTTCCATTTGAAAGACAACCAATTGGTTGCCTGCCTGGTGTTCTGAGGGAGCGCATTCCAAAAGGAAATCGCCTGGACAAAGAAGGAGGAATGGATAAACCCAGAGCGGTGAGAGG
Source organism: Anorthoa munda (assembly GCA_945859665.1). Classification (NCBI taxonomy): domain Eukaryota; kingdom Metazoa; phylum Arthropoda; class Insecta; order Lepidoptera; family Noctuidae; genus Anorthoa; species Anorthoa munda. The sequence continues at coordinate 6,954,418 of OX243896.1, read as the reverse complement.
GAAATTGTATAAGACGATTATTGGCGGAGCAACGATTTTACTGTGGGCAGAACAAAGAAATTGGACATGTGAAGTCAGATAAGAAGGAGAAGTAGGTTTATCAAAAAAAACAGGGTAGTCAAGGCCCTCAGCACCCTACGCTTACGAATGGGTAACCATTTTAAAAGTGATCGATGTGCGGGTACATGATCATACTTACGGAGATTAAAGACAAATCGAATGCAGATATTTAGAAGGTGATCAAGTTTATTCAGTAGATCTGCCTAGGCGGTCAAGTTTATTGAGTAGTCAAAATGCCTTTGAAGAATTTGATGTCTTTAGTCTAGCTGATTTCTTTTCCGGAATTTGTGCCAAAATACTAACATAAAAGTGTTACGATATTATTTTTGGAATGGTCTATTTAGTAGCTTTCATTTGATATCCATATTGTTATGACAACGAAAAAAATAATTGTATCACCCTTTTTTTGGGGGAGAGAATAACTTCTGTAATTGAGACGAATCTAATGACACCTCATATGTCATAATCCATCAAGCGTTTGGGATGTAGAGCGTGTTATAGAAATAGACAAACATGCATACGCTCGAAAAACAATATCCCGCAGTCGGGTAAATAAATAGTTTTTTGAACAAATACTGGTCTCCTAATTGCTGGTCATATATCTCACAAGTAAGCATTTTTATAGAAAAATGCCTGCTTGCCTTCTCATATAACAATAATGAGGCTATATCCATCCAATATAAACCATTAATGTTCGCACCATCACAAAGAATGAGGAAAAAGTCAGGATACCATTAATGTGACGTCATAGGTCATTAATCAATACTAATGCTGACTGGGTCGTAATGATCTTGATTTGTGTGTTACATTACGTGCTGATAGATCTGTGAAGCTGTAATAAAGGATATAATATAGGGAACTAATCTTATGAGTTAACGACTTATTTTAGTAATCTAAAACAGACTAATTGAATGACTTAAACGAGATTAATTTTAAATTGTTAATTGACTTGACAAGTTGACATCATTGCGGTTTAAAAAAAAATACTTTCTATTGTAACATGTTTATTATAACGAAGTTTCTTATTAAATTATTTATTATATGCTTTATTGTATCATCATCATCATCATATCAGCCGAAAGACGTCCACTGCTGGACATAGGCCTCCCCCAAGCGTCGCCACATTGACCGGTCCCGTGCGTCTCGCAACCAGCGGATCCCCGCAACCTTCACCAGGTCATCGGTCCACCTGGTGGGAGGCCTTCCAACGCAACGTCTTCCGGTTCGCTGTCGCCACTCCAGAACCTTTCTGCCCCATCGGCCATCCGTTCTGCGAGCAATGTGCCCTGCCCACTGCCACTTAAGTTTGGCAATTCTTCTTCTTTATTGTATATCATAAAAATATACAAATTAAACAAAAAAAAACTAATACACATACAATGGGTGGCCTTATCGCTAGCCGCGATCTCTTCCAGGCAACCTGATATGGACAGTAATTGCCTGGACATGAATTATGGCTGAAATTGGTGTGACAATAACAGTGTTAATATCATCATCACCGTCATTTCAGCCGAAAGACGTCCACTGCTGGACATAGGCCTCCCCCACACTGATCGGTCCTGTGCGTTTCGCATCCACCGGATGCCCGCAGCCTTGACCAGGTCGTCGCTCCACCTAGAGGAAGGCCTTCCAACGCTGCGTCTTCCGGTACGCGGTCTTCACTCTGGAACTTTTCGTTCTGCGAGCAATGTGCCCTGCCCACTGCCACTTAAGTTTGGCAATTCTTCGGGCTATGTCGGTAACCTTGGTTCTCTTGCGGATGTCTTCATTTCTGATACGATCACACAAGGAAACTCTGAGCATAGGCCTCTCCATTGCCCTTTGGGTGACTTTAAGCTTTCTGATGAGGCCGATTGTGAGTGACCACGTCTTTTTCCCGTAAGTAATCACCGCCAACACATACTGGTTTTGAGACACTGTGGTGAGTTGACGAGAAGATACCGCGCAACTTCCCGAACGCTGCCCTGCCGAGTCGGATCGAATCCGACCTCTGACCGTTGACCTCTTTCTTGAAGAAAAAGTCTCATTAAGGCCGTACTCTGACCAAAAAATCAGCATGCGATATGAGCATTCCTATTGGCCTAGCGGCACTGGTGGCGAATGAATTACAGTAGTGAATACGCCCAGATTTTAGAATAAAATCTCTATAAAATCGAATATTGGTATTTTGAAAAAAAAAACATAAAACAATTTTCGTTATCAAATTGTATATACAGGGTGTCCCAGAAATCGACGTCAAGCCGTAAATGGGTGATAGACCAAGTTATAACAGTTCTCTGAAAAATACGAAAAAAAATCTATCTCATGTTTTTAAAAATTTATGGTCACTTTAAAAATTTACTAAAAAAATCAATCCCTGTAATGGTTCTTTAACTCCAATTGCTACAAATCCCATAATTTATCAATTTTTTTTATTATTATGTAATCTTGAATAATGCTTGTGTAGATTTTTGCCTAAAATTCAAAGCCAACTCCTCCTACTTGGAAGAAAATTAAACTTTTTCAAAACCAAATTATTCAAATTTACTATTTCGCCCAACTTTAACTGACTGTACTGAAAAAAAAATGTACTACGCTAGTTTGGCAAGTAACATGAAAAATTGGCGCATTTAATAAGGATTCAAAAATGTTGTAACACTTGCTAGATTACGTTTTCAATAATTGGTCAAGTTTTTTTTTGTAAATAGTCTCAGTTTTTACACAAAATGTCCATACTTCCTTAAAATTACTTTAGCTTACCTAAAGCTTTGCTAAACTCCGTTTCTAGTTCGATAGAGACGGAGAGAGTCATTTTACGAAGTGTGAGCGAGACAGAGAGTGACGCCACCTTTATCAGTGACACAACCTTTATCATGAAACGGAGATACAATTTACCGATGAGTGCGAATGAGACAGCAGTAGTTATTGTTCTGTTTTGTAAGCGCAGACGCACACACAATTACAAATCAGTACGTTACACTGCTTTGTTTACTGCGCATCTCCGTATTCGTTCATGTTGATTCCGTACTTACCACATTTTGCGTTGTTTTCTGGACTTAATTGCTTGTGATTTGGACTGTTTAATTCCTCTTTCTGACGACCTGTGCTTTACTCTGGACTGTTGCTGATCCTGTGATTGTGTAGTACTACCATGGCTGTGTACACTGCATTGGAATATGCGAACATGCACCTCGTTTATGGGGAATGCAGATGCAATGCCAATGCAGCCGCTAGACTTTATCGTGAGAGGTACCCGAACAATCGTCACCCAGATCATCGAGTTTTTATTAATGTGCACCGTTCACTATCAGAGGGACGATTCCCTAACCAAGTACATGGTGAAGGAAGACATCGTAATCCGTACGAAGACGTCGTACTACAAGCAGTCCAAGAAGACCCAAGTGCTTCTGTACGTGGAATCGAAACAAGCACAGGTGTATCTAAGAGTACCGCCCACCGAATCTTAAAAAAGAACGAGTTCCACCCGTATCATGTACAGCGAGTACAATCATTACTGCCACGGGATTACGCTCCCAGAGTTGCGTTTTGCCAAAGGATGCTAGAAAGGCACAGAGAAGACCCTCGATTCTTAGAGAAGATTTTATGGACCGATGAGTCAACATTTAAAAAAGATGGCTACATGAATTTGCACAATTTGCACGAGTGGCATGTAGAAAATCCAAATTTGATGAGGCAAGATAAGTCACAGTATCGATTTAAAGTAAACATGTGGACCGGGATACTAAATGGCAAAATAATTGGACCTTTTGAGCTGCCAGAGATTTTGAATGGCGCAGTTTATTTGGATTTTCTTCAAAATACTTTACCAGATTTATTAGAAGACGTGCCACTGAACGTTTACAGGGAAATGTGATTCCAGCAAGATGGCTGCCCAGCGCATTATGCCCGTTTAGTAAGAGAACATCTTGATGAAGAATACCCGCTCAGGTGGATAGGGCGCGGTGGGACAATCTTGTGGCCACCCCGTTCGCCTGATTTAAATCCCCTAGATTTTTTTTACTGGGGAGCGGTAAAAGAGAAAGTGTACTCAAAAACAATAGAGAATTTAGCCGAGCTGCGGGAAAGAATAACGGAAGCCGTTGTCTTTGTAAATAGGGGAAGATTTGCCCGGAAAATAACCAGATCTTTTTTAAGAAGATGTCGTGCTTGCATTGCCGTCGAAGGAAGGCAGTTTGAACATTTATTGTAATAAAAAAAAAAAAGACTGATAATTTGTTTTTTTTTTCTAAGATAAGAAAACTGGTCCTGACTTAAAGTAAAAAGGTTGAGTCACTATCATAACTTTGCTCTTAAATTACGTAAAATTTCGATTTCTTATCTCGCTCACACTTCGTAAAATGACTCTCTCCGTCTCTATCGAACTAGAAACGGAGTTTAGCAAAGCTTTAGGTAAGCTAAAGTCATTTTAAGGAAGTATGGACATTTTGGGTAAAAACCGATACTATTTACAAAAAAAAAATTGACCAATTATTGAAAACGTAATCTAGCAAGTGTTACAACATTTTTGAATCCTTATTAAATGCGCCAATTTTTCATGTTACTTGCCAAACTAGCGTAGTACATTTTTTTTTCAGTACAGTCAGTTAAAGTTGGGCGAAACAGTAAATTTGAATAATTTGGTTTTGAAAAAGTTTAATTTTCTTCTAAGTAGGAGGAGTTGGCTTTAAATTTTAGGCAAAAATCTACACAAGCATTATTCAAGATTACATAATAATAAAAAAAAATGATAAATTATGGGATTTGTAGCAATTGGAGTTAAAGAACCATTACAGGGATTGATTTTTTTAGTAAATTTTTAAAGTGAACATAATTTTTTAAAAACATGAGATAGATTTTTTTTCGTATTTTTCTGAGAACTGTTATAACTTGGTCTATCACCCATTTACGGCTTGACGTCGATTTCTGGGACACCCTGTATATGACAGTAAAGTATTTATCCAAAAAATTCGTGCAATGCGTTGGCATTTGACGTCGTAAGTGGGCATCGCGGGGAAACTCGCGTATGAAGTATTAAATAAATAATAAAACGTTTCTTAATGTGGAAGGAGTAAAGAGCACATTATTTAAAGAGAAAGAATATGAGCATTCTAGGGAAGGCACATTGGTAACCACTTGAGCTTCACACGGAATTCGAAAATATGTTCATATTTGCGCAAACGGAATTTGAACATTATACACAATTCATAAGCCGCTCAAGTTTATTGAGTTGTTTTTGAGTAAGGACAAGATAGCTGGCATCAGCATTATCAAGGACGGGAAGAAGTAGAGATTGAGCAAGCGCAATCCTAATGACAGTCAAAAGAAAATTACGCGATCTTCTCAAAGATGCAGCAGATGCAAATAGCTTGCGGCTAAACTAAATTACCCAATACGGAACGCGAATTAGATCAAATTAAACTTAATACCGGTGTCAATATTGCCAAGTCTGATGTCAGTAATATTTTGTATGCTGATTCGTTAAAACTTCATTAACCTAAAATGGCTCCAGTGGTATATTCTCGTGCCAAACGTCCGTTTCTTGTGGCCTACCCCACTGATAAGTAATCAACTGATTACTCATCTTCTTCCGCGACTAAACAAGCGTTCATGAAATCTAAATCCTAGTGATGGCTTTCAAATTGCAGGAGTTAAAAAAACTGCGAAGTCTGGAGTCGTGTTACGTATCGCGGACGATTTTCATATCAAAAAGTTGCAATCAGCCGATGCCATTAGGTCCACTGGTTTGTAACTTGCGAAACAAAAAGGCCGTGAGCCTCGTATTTTAGTTAACGACGTCCCATCCTCAATGGAAGACACTGCCTTTTTGCATGCGTTATTCAGTCAAGACGAAAGACGAGTTACAACTTACCACTAACATTTCAAAACCGCGTCTGTGTTTTATCAAAAAAATCCTCAATATTCAAGCTTTACGAATATTTAAACATATCATAGATTAAAAGTGTGTTGAAATCGATAACATCGAAATGAAAAAATTGGGTAAGTTGCCGTGCCGCCATTTTGACCAATATCTTCTTCAATATTTGTTTGGATGTAGTGCAAAGTATAATCCCCGGCACATAAGTTGGCAAGAGTCGTTAGATTATGCGCAGAAGTCGATTTTTAGGAATATTTGGTAGTGAAGCGGGGTGCGAGGAACGTTTAGCATCATTCCGAGCGCGCGATTGGTTGGTCAGTTGACACAAGGATCGACTGACCACTCGCTTCGCGGCCACGTCCCGTTCACTCTATGTGGTGGTTGGTCAGTTTGCGAAATATACGTGAACTTACCCCCACTACTCCAAGACCTTGCAAAGTTACATGTCGGGGACTATACACTCACATTTCGCCAGTTATGTTAAGTCCCATGTAATAGGCCGAGTTTATTATCTTCAACCAGGCAAAACAAGTTCAAACTCCGGGCTACTATTGAGAAATTCCAGGTGGAAAAGCCCACTACCACTTTGCCCAACATGAGAATCGAACCCAGAGCAGTAGCGCTTGCGATCACTACACTTTGCGCTGTAGCAAGGTGCGTGGCGTTTCGTTTCACTCTTGAAAGTTGCGGTGATTTACAAATTATTGACTTAGTATTTCAGATGTACCACATGTTTTAAAACTACTTGTTGAATTATAAAACTCTTTATTTGTGAGAAAATGCAGTACACGTGCTGGCGTGAAACCTTCTGCCGGGCTCCGCCCAAAAGCAAAGACATTTTAAAACATAGAAGAGAATTCTTAAAACTAAGTAATGGCTACTGGCCTTTTGGGCCATTGCCAACATGTTCCTTTTTTTTTTTTTTTTTTTTGATTTTACAATTTCGATACAAGACACTAAAATTAGGAAACCAAGTAATTGAGAATGACTAGAACATCCAAGGTACAGTTACAAATATTAATAATTATTATTGTTAGACATTCATAACAAAGTTAACATTATTCACTTAATTAATACTTAAAGATAAACAATACATGATTAACTTAGGACATTTAACCGACATAATCTTTCAAATAAGAAGGTCTACGAGTTTCTCTCTTAGGTCTAGCAGGTGTATGACTATTTACAATATTGTTTTCAATGGCTGTTGGTACTGGAGAGCACACAAAGTTATCTTTATTAATTACAGAGTTAGAATCATCTCCTATTACACATGTGTCATTATTGGAGCTAGTTTCTATTATAGGGAAATTATCATGTGTATCTCTCATTGGAGAGATTAACTCAACATTGTCATAAGTATTGGAGTCATCCTTGCTCTATGTAAGGTGTGTCGGAGATGGTGAGGGTAATGATAGAGGACGAATATGAGATAGGTTTCGTCTATACGAAGTGTTATTAACATTTACTTGGTATGACCTGTCTGATAGAACATCTGTAATAACGCCTGGAGACCAGAATTTACTTACCGAAGGTTGTAGTTGCACTGAAACTGGTTGGCCTATTTCTAATGAGACTGTTTTCTTTGTATTTTTATCATAAGATTGTTTGGTACCCTTACGTATCTTTTCTATGCTATTCGGAACATCTTCAATGACTTGTGGTTTAAGAAGATTTGGAAGTACAGGCAGAAAACCTCGCGTTCTTCGAGAGTATAAACGCTGAACAGGGCTTGAGTCTACTTTATTTGGAGTATTTCTAAGACAGAGTAAATTCAACCAAAAATCTTCATTATTTTCTGCTGATTTTAATAATAGTTTTTTTGCTATCTTTACTGTGGCCTCTGCTTTTCCATTTCCTTGTGGATGGTTGAGTGATGAAGTAACATGAGTGAAGCTCCATTCTTTGGAAAAATCTGAAAATTACCGGTTTACAAAATTGCTCCCTCCGTCTGTGATAACATTCTCAGGAATGCCATGTCTAGAGAAGTTTTTCTTGCAACATTCTATTACAGATCTTGCCGATAAATCTTTTAGTGTGTCAATTTCAAAAAAATCTGAATAGTGATCTACTGTAATTAAGTATTTAATTTATTTACTATTAAGGGTTAAGAAAAATACATCCATGGATATTATTTGGTAAGGATATTCTGGTATTTTACTAGTTTGCATGGTAAATTTTTGTTGACTGGGAAGAAACTTATTACAAATAGGACAACTTCTAACCATTTCTGTAATATCTTTGGACATAGAGGGCCAAAATATTGCTTGCCTAGCAAGCTTTAAAGTATTTTCAATGCCTGAGTGGGCTTTATGTAGTTTAGAAAGCAATTTTGTTCTTAGAATTTCAGGGATTAGAATTGATTGACCCTTTAGTATAAGACCCTGATAAGTAGTTAAGTCATCTTTAATACTTAAATATTGATGTAAAGCTTCTGGTATATCCTTCGAATAAGTAGGCCATCCATATGTAATGAATTGTTTCAGTTTTTGATAAGTATTGATGTTTTGATGGAATTGCATGATCTAATTCCGCCCAGCCCGTTTCATCATCGGACTACCAGACGTACGGCGATGCGCCATCGGTACATGGTGGACATCCCACCCATACGCACTAAACGTTTTGAGAATACTTTTATTATGCGTACAGCTAAGGAGTGGAACTCCCTGCCGGAGTCTGTGTTTCCCGATAGCTACAATCTAGGGGTCTTTAAGTCAAGAGTGAATAGGTTACTTCTAGGCAAGCGCGATCCATCGTCGACCACATCATCGCTTACCATCAGGTGAGATGGTGGTCAAGCGCGAACCTATATCAAATAAAAAAAAAAAAAAAAAAAAAGTATGATCATTTATCGTTACCTGTTCTATTTCTTTTAAGCAGTTGTCAGATATTGGTAAATCTATGATGGGATTTATGTTCTCTATAATTTTGAATATTTTCATATCTTTGGATTTGTCAACATCATTGCAATCCAAATAAAATCTTGACAAGGCATCAGCCATAACATTGTCTTTTCCTGACACAAATTGTAATTCTAAGCAATATCGTTGTAATGTTAATAACATTGACTGAAGTCTTTTTGGGGCATTAAGTAAAGGTTTTTTGAATATACTTAGTAATGGCTTGTGGTCCGTTTTAATAATTGTTTTGGGATTGCCAATAATGAGTTGGTCAAACCTGGTACATGCAAATACTATTGCGAGCAGCTCCTTCTCAATCTGAGCATATTTCTTCTCAGTAGGGGTGAGGCAGCGTGAAGCATATGCGACTGGATGATCTTCCTGGAACACTGCAACACCCAGGGCTCCTTCGCTGGAATCACATTCAATAATTAGTGACTTATTTTTATCATAGTATTTAAGTGTCTTTATATCACTTACTATAGATTTAAGTCTTTCAAATTCTTTTAGTGCTTTTATGCCCCACAACCAGTCTGTTTTTTCATGTGTGAGTAACCTCAATTCAGCTGACTCTTCGCTTAACTTTGGTATGTATCTACTTAAATAAGTTACAACTCCTAGGAATCTTTGTAGTTCTTTTTTGTTATTTGGAATAGGTATGTTTTTGACTGCTTCTATTTTTGAAGGATCATCAAGATCATCCACTAATACCTCAACTCCTTCTAGACCCTGGATAACTTCACTCATTTTCATTTGAAAATAGTCTGGTGAAGACGAAATGCCAAAAGGAAGTACTTTCCATCTATATTTTCCAAATGGAGTCCAGAATGTGGTTAGTTTACTACTATTTTCAGACAGATTCAAGTGCCAAAAACCTTTTTTAACATCTAAAGTGGAAAACACTTTAGCCATGCCTAGTTCAGGCAAAATCTCATCCACTGTTGTGAATTGATAACGTGGTCTCAAAATAGCCTTATTCAGTGGAATTGGATCCAAACAGATTCTGAATTTGTTTTTCTTTTCAACAACTAAAATGTTACTTACCCAATCAGTATGATTTTCTTCTTTGGTAATTATGCCTTCATTCTCTAATCTTCGAAGTTCCTCTTTTAGTTTTGACCGGAGAGCCACAGGGACACGTCGTGCTTTCTGAATAACTAGAGTAACTGTAGGGTTCACTTCAAAATCAACCTCACCTGTAAAACTTCCTCTACCTTCAAAAACAGACCTATATTTATTAATAATATTATGTGTTTCCTTTGTGTAACTACAAGAAACTTCTTTGCAAAATTTCACAAGACCCATATCAAGACAGGTCTTACACGAGAGCAGAGGGATGTGTGGGGTATGGACAACTTGAAAGGTTACTTTGTGGTTAGAAGTATGACCTGATACTTTCGCTTTGAGATTAATGTCTATTTCACCGTCAATAATAATATTGTGTCCACTGAAACTAAACAAGTTTTTCTTTGATGGCCTCATCTTCTTTCGCACAGCGTCCTCGCCTAGCATTTTCTGGACATTCCGGAGTCCGATGAGCGACTCATCTGCGGCAGTGTCGAGTAGGCATGTAGTTTTTTTCCAATCTTGATTTTTTTTAAATAGAACATTGCAATGTGCAAGATGTTTGTTTGGATCCTCCATTATTTTCTTAATAAATGTAGCTTCCGAGTCTGATTCTGAATCTGTGCATTCTTGACCTTCTTCATTAGTTGGGTGATCTTTAATTTCTCTGACCCTTTTCTTACATACTTTTTCTGAGTGATTACGGCCTTTGCAAGACTGACAGATTTTCCCCCATGCTGGACATTGTTCCTTCTTGAATATGTGTATATTAGCACAGAAGCGGCATTTTCCTTTTTTCGTTTCTTTTGTTTTCACTTTTTTAACTTCTGAAAAGTTTGTAACTGATAGATTTTTTATCTGTATATTTGTGGCTTCTGAAGCTCTGCACAAATTTATGGCATCTTGAACCGTCAAATTATCTTTTTTTAATAGTTCCCTTTTGAGTGCCATATCTCTGATGCCAAGCACAATCTTGTCTCTTAACATTTCTTCCGAGTATGTCTTGTAGTCACAATCTTCAACCAGTTGCGACAGGTTACTATAAAAGATGTCAAACGATTCTTCAGATTGTTGGTAGCTCCAGAATTTGTATCGATTGTAAATAATGTTCTTCTTAGGAACCATTTTAGAACAAATTGTTTTCAAGACTTCTTCGCTTGTTGTAACGGTCGCTTGATTGACGCCAAAGTGGCCATATTTTCTTAGGGCTTCTTCACCTATGGCGCCAAAGAGGATGCCGATCTTTCTTTGTTCTTTTTCTGCGGTCCAGTTATTCATTTGTGTAGCCCTGCAGTAGTTCTTCCAAGATGCTTCGAATATTTTGAATGCATCTTCCGGGTCGATGCTTGTATTGATGGGGGCCGGCCATGGCACGTTAATGGCTTGGTTAGAGTTTTGCAAGCAGTTTATTTGCTCCTGCATCTGTTGTAGGAGCCTTGTCTGCAGTTCGACGACTGCTGTTAGTGATTCGGTCATTTTTAATTATTCACCAACCGCTGCCACCATGTTTTAAAACTACTTGTTGAATTATAAAACTCTTTATTTGTGAGAAAATGCAGTACACGTGCTGGCGTGAAACCTTCTGCCGGGCTCCGCCCAAAAGCAAAGACATTTTAAAACATAGAAGAGAATTCTTAAAACTAAGTAATGGCTACTGGCCTTTTGGGCCATTGCCAACACCACATTCGTAATATATTAAATTATCACGGTTCATGAGATACAGCCTGGTGACAGACAGACAGACGGACCGCGGAGTCTTAGTAATAGGGTCCCCTTTACCCTTTGGGTACGGAACCCTAAAAATGCTACAAGATCATTAAATGCAAAACTCTACACTACGTTAACGAATGCCTTTTCTGTCTTAAGGTCTATTATCCGTGCCCTATTTGTTGGATTAAGTGCCAGTTATCTTAATTTTCACCAAGGGCTACAAATCCAATGGAAAAATAAAGGTGAAAAGAATATTTATACGCTGGAATTTCCCCCCGGTTTTCCTTGTTTTGTGCGGAAAAATATGGTAGGAAGTTATTCTGGGTATTTTACCTTATTTATAATGGTTCTAAAAGGAACCTACGGCACCCTAAAATCTATGCCGTACCTATCTTCACGTATCTGGAGTTCATAAAGACATCTACACGACGTATAATAGAGAATGTTGTGAATAAGGTTTAAATTACTAAAGCAATAAGGATGGCGACATGCCGCGCTGTATAAACGGAGACTCGGAGGTGAAAATGAAACAGTACGCTTAGGGTTGCCACAGAAATTTTCTTTTTTAGGTAGGCTCCAACGTCTTCTTCTTTTTTCTTAATACACTACATAGTGCTAGAGTCAACGCCAAAAATGCGTCATCTGTATTACTCATTGTAAGCTCAGCACGACGTCACGTCACGAAAGGAGTACATCGAATGTACGGGCAAATAAACAAAGTTTGATCTTTGGTTTGATCGCTATTGTTTGATGAAAACGTGAATTTTGACCAACAAATTTGTTAAGAAATGATGTCATTAGAGTGGACCTGTCCAGTCAAAGCACGCATTTGTCAATAACCGTGCAGCTCAACTCAGAATTTGAGGAGCTCAACGAATTGACGAACAATACCAAAGAAAGGACATTCGGGTAGGCCGCATAAATACTCAAACTGCCAGACATAAGAGGAAAGATTTGTTTATAAGTTTGTAATGGATAAACTCAAAAACTACTCAATCGATTTTGAAAATTCTTTCACCAGTAGAAAGCTACAAGTACAAAGCTATTTTTATCCCAAAAAACGGGTCGAGCAAAGCCGCGGGGAAAAGCTTGGATACAATATTTAATTTAAAAGACACTGTAGTAAACAAAAACCCATAAATAACAAACAACGAGACAGCCCTACGTCTTAATATTCATCTTGCCCGCGCCGTCTTTGCGCCGACAGGTAACGTCCAAAAAAACGATCTTATTTCAAATATTAGGTTTCTGTCGCTAACGTTGCTGCGAGTACAAGTACCTGTTTTAAATTTCTTTAAAAATTAAAATTGTATCTGGTAACTACAACACGCTCGAAATAACTGTGCACTTTTAGCTATCGATGTCACTCCGACGTTCGACTCTAGCTATTGGCGCACGGAGCAACACCGTGCGTAATAATTGCCTAATTATTATATTGGCGCACATAGCAAATGTCGGACGCCGCGCGGGTATCACGGAGTGGGGTCGATGACAGTCCATGTGCACAGTTATTTTTACCGTGTAGTCTATACGGCACGTAACACAAAAAATACCGGTCAATTGCGAGTCGGACTTCCGCACGAAGGGTTCCGTACCATTATCGCATAAAACAGCAAAAATTTTACGTTTGTTGTATGGTTAATATTTATTTTATACTGTTTTTAGGGTTCCGTACCCAAAGGGTAAAAACGGGACCCTATTACTGAGACTTCGCTGTCCGTCTGTCTGTCTGTCTGTCTGTCTGTCACCAGGCTGTATCTCATGAACCGTGATAGTTAGACAGTTGAAATTTTCACAGATGATGTATTCCTGTTGCCGCTATAACAACAAATACTAAAAACAGTATAAAATTAATATTTAAGAGGGGCTCCCATACAACAAACGTGATATTTTTGCCGTTTTTTGCTCGATATTAATAACGGCAAAAGGTAGACGCTTGAAATATTAACAGAATATTTAGTTGTATATTCTCTTCAAAAAATAATAATTATTAAATTAAAATAAAATAAATAAAGGGGGCTCCCATACAACAAACATGATTTTTTTGCAGTGTTTTGCGATAATGGTACGGAACCCTTCGTGTGCGAGTCCGACTCGCACTTGGCCGGTTTTTAGTATTTGTTGTTATAGCGGCAACAGAAATACATCATCTGTGAAAATTTCAACTGTCTAGCTATCACGGTTCATGAGTTACAGCCTGGTGACCGACAGACAGACAGACGGACCGCGGAGTCTTAGTAATAGGGCCACGGTAGAATCAACTTTTATTACTTGTATATTTTAATTTTAATTTTTGTTTGATGTTCAATAGTGCCGCTTATTGGCCTAGTCGAATAAATATATTTGAATTTGACTTTGACTTTCATCCCGTTTTTACCCTTTGGGTACGGAATCCTAAGAACTAAAAGTCATTGATCCGACTTGTACCTTACGTAACTTGAAAACATGATTATTTGTTTTTTGGGATATTTTAATAATTTTGGTCTCAAATAAAAGGTATAAGTGTAGAATAATTATCCATTTAAATAAATCGATCTACGCCTTTATGAGATATTAACTCATCACTACATGACAAGTGAAACCGTTACGGACGCCTCTTACCGCGATATGTTTGTATTGATCGTGTTAGCGACACTGCCTTTACATTTTTTTCGTATCGTTTTGAAATATTGGAATATATTGGTAGACAGGTGTTAACGACTTTTATTTTTTTGTTATCTGGCGGTGAGTTTATGTGAGGGTTGGCGGTTGAATATCAGTATTTTACATGGAGTAGACACTCCATTTCCTGGGTTGTGGAGATAAGATAGACAGACGTCTATCTGATCTCCACAACCCATGAAATGGGTAAACGAAAGTTCTTGGCAAGACTGATGATTTTCTGACCGGGACCAAAAATATGCAATAAATGATTACCCATCCACAGACGGACCTTGGTAAGAGTTGCTTAACCTTGAAGATCGCCCCGTGCTTCTGTTATTATTCAGCTACGAGCTATAAAACAACACGGTCCTCCTTTAATGTAATAAAAAACCTCATTCTTCTAGCAAAATCAATTTCTGAAGTGTAAGCAAGATTAATTAGCAAAAGTTTACAGAGCTTAAAATTAACTGTCACTCACAATAGTGGCTAATACAATAACACCGAACTTGCGTAATAAGCTATAATCTAATTTCAACCCTAAAAGTTTGGGCCACGAAGTTAGTTTGCACCGCACGAAGTTAGTTGGAACCGCTTAGAGTCGCTAAGAGTCGGTCTAAACCGGTTTTCGCCGGATATTAACGCCAGAAGCACATAGACTGCGGTAGCGATACAAAACGGAGACCAAACATTGTCTTACATATAGGAAGGACAGAGCGGTATTTCAGACTCCACAATTTGATGGTACATAGGTCAAACTAGACTGAAGCGAGCTCGTCACGTGGTCGAACATCGCGGCGAGCGAGCATTAAAAGTGTCGTGTTTGTTTTAAAATGGTGAACGCGTGTAGAAAACGTTTGGCAATCCATATATTTTCTACCTGGAGCCGAATCATTCGCCATACTACGCCATTTTAACCCCCGACGGAAAAAGTGGGGTGTTATAAGTTTGAAGTGTGTATCTGTGTATTTGTGTATCTGTCTGTGGCATCATAGCTCCTGAACGGATCAACGGATTTTGATTTAGTGTTTGTTTGAAAGATGGCTTCGTCGAGAGTATTCTTAGCTATGTTTGATGAAAATCGGTTCAGCCGTTCAAAAGCGATTCATTCAATCGAAGCGTCGTTAATAGCGTCCTTCGGGGGTATTTAATTGTTTTTATTTATACCTGTGAACGAAGTATTTTAGCTACAGAAAGCTACCGCATCGTTAGGCTAAGGGTCTGGTTTTAATTAAATTGTTTGGGCCTAGTAGGTGGCGAATTAGCTTCCGATATAGCCTGAAGAATTGTCAAACTTAAGTGGCAATGGGCTGGCACATTGCTCGCAAATCGGATGGCCGTTGGGCCGAAAAGTTCTGGAGTAGCGACCGCAAACTGGAATACCTTGCGTGGGAAAACCTCCCACTAGTTGGTGAACGGACAGTTAAGACACTCCAGCAAGTGGAACATAGTCTGTGCTGTACCATACTCGCACCAGATGGATTAATAAGCCCCTATTTTGCCAAATCATATTTTTGCAGCGGCCTACTTGGGTACGCAACCGCACTTCGGTTAGTTTGTTGATAGCAATAGCTTTGCTGCAGCCAGCCTCATTTAATTTTAACATAGCTTCCTGTTTACTTTTGGTGCAAAGCATTCATAAAGCAGTTTCTTTCTAATAGTTTAATTGAACAGGTAAACGGTAGTAGATTTGTAGAGGAGCCTTTGTTTAAATCTGTGAAAGACGAAGTTCCGCGATTTGCGTCTTTGTCTGAGAAGAACCACAGGTAGAACAGAGTTATAAGTAGCTGAAACTTTAAGCGAATTAAGCACTTAGTACTCTTGAAGTTATAATTAAATGAGAACAACGTGGAACTTTGTCAATAGTGGGTGTTTAATAGGATCTATTTGAAATTTAGAGTTTGATTAGAGAATTTGCCAGCAGCTTTGCCTGCGTAAATTATGGCAATTATCACACGGGCGCATTGTTCTGGAATAGAAAGCACCCTATCTCCTAAACCATTCTGTCTTGATTGAATAATAATCATACAAACGTTCACATTCATGATATTAGTTGCAAGTAGCATAATAATAGGTCCTATGAAATGAAATGGAATTCTTTTTTTCAAAATTTGTCATTTGTTTATTGATAAGCGTTTTCATCGTATTTCAATATTTTTTGTCATAATGGATACGTTAGAAATTCGAATAAGTATGGAATATGAGTACCGTCGTGGCAGAACGCGGCACAAGCAGCACGGAATATCAACGACGTTTACGGAGCGAACACTACCGTAACGAACGCACCACCTGTTATTGGTTTGCCCGCTTCCGTTCTGCAAATTTCGACCTGAAAATGAACCCCGTGGTCGTCCGAAAACTTGGGTCGACAATGACGAATTAGAGGCGATTGTGGAAGCTGATGATATTCAATCTACGGCTGAATTAGCAGCAGCTTTCAACGTTAGCATCAAAACAATATTGGTTCATTTGCGTCAAATTGCCTAATTAAAAAAAAAAAATAACAAAACAATTAAACCGACTTTCGCCAGCGAAAATTAACTTTCTTTTCCGAATTTGGTGTATTTGGTACCTATTGTGCCGACTTCTCAAAAGTAAGTAATATTTCGCTTTGTAGTGTTTTGTTTTGGAAGTCGGTTTGATTTTTTCAATAAAACGTTTTTTAATTATCTCCTTTTAGTTTTGGTAGGTACCTCCAATTACCATGAAAACCATTTATAAGTAAAAGTATATCTCATCACGATTCCAATAAGCCCAAAACACGTGTGTGCGTGTGTGTTTTATTTCGGTTTTCCAGTCCTTGCCTTCCGGCTTCATCATCAGATCAGTTCAGAGGTACCATTTTCATCAGTAGGTTCCATTTATTTATAAGTATTTGCTTTATCATAGTGGTGACATACTTAGCATTAATCATAGTGGTGACATACTTAGCGCGTCGATTTGTGGCCTAAGGAGGTTGATTGTGACATGTGAGGATTACGCTTTAAAACATGAACTTGTTTATAATATTAAGAAAAGCCAGTACATGGTCTTTGAGGCCGGTGGTGCTATATGTCCCGACTATGTACCACCTATACGTCTAAATAGTGTACCTTTAGACAGGGTGAAACAGTTTAAATACCTAGGACATATAGTCACGTCTGACCTCAGGGACCATGCTGACTTAGAACGGGAGCGGAGGGCGTTATCTAAAAGAGCTAATATGCTGGCCCGCAGGTTCGCACGTTGTTCGGACGGCGTGAAAGTAACTCTTTTCCGAGCATATTGCACCTCCTTGTACACCTGCAGCCTGTGGGCTAATTACACGCAGAAAAGCTATAACACCCTCCGCATTCAATTTAACAATGCTTTCAGGGCGGTTTTGGGTCTGCCTCGCTACTGCAGCGCTTCGGGTATGTTCGCATGGGCGCGCACGGACTGTTTTCATGCGACCATGCGTAAGCGCTGCGCGTCTCTTGTGCGCAAGAGAGTGCGAGTGCGGGACAGCTCCAATGCCGTTCTGAGTATGATAGCAAATAGGTTGGACTGTCCTTATGTGCGACACTGTTGTGACAGGCAAGTTACATATAGTGTCGCACGTAAGAGACTACTGTAATTAATAATTTTTATTATGGAATATGAATTTATTTGATGTGTTGATATTATTTTGTATTTATCTGTGTGATTTTGTATTTATTATTGAATTATTGATTTATTGTCTGATATGGGTTTAAGACCTGAAATAAATGAATTTTAATTTTTTTTTTTTTTTTTTTTAATTTTAATTTTTAAAATTAAGGAATTCCAGTGGCTATCTGTGGTCTTTTTCACCAGTTCCACTTCACCGACTTCACCAAATGATACTTTCTGAGTGCAAATGATTGTATTGTTGCCTCGATTTCTCCAGGATCCCATCATTAGATCCTGACTTGATGACCATGGGACCACCTAAGAAGTATATATAACCTTTCAAATAGAAGAAGAATTTTGCAAATCGGTCAAGGCATCTTGTGGTGTTCATTCCACATGTCTCAGTTTACTTACGTTTTATAATATATTTTACAAATTTCATCACCGTAACTTTTGAAATTGTATCATCTCATGTTTTCCATTTTTATGTATTCTTTACATTGGTATAAACCTGAAAATCATAAGATTTGTTTTAACATCCAAAACAATTATATTATTTTTAACTCTTGACATTTTTACCTGACATGACATTGTCATTATTTTATTTTCTTAAACCATAGACATAAGATACCATTCTCTATAGCTTATTAAGCTCGTTGTACATTATATTTTTCATTATAAGGGCAGCGGCAGACTGCGCCTCTGTAAACCGTTTTGATTCGTTCACGATTTCTTAATTGATATTAAAATTTAAAATTTAGAAGACATGTCGGAACGAAGAAAAACGGGTGTCACCTTTTTAGTCTGGAATCTGCACTGAACTCTGAAAGTCGTTTGACTACTTAGTACTACGTGTTGTACTATTGTATCCAAAAATTCTCTTTAAAACTATTATATATAAGGCCTGTGAATCTACCAATTCTGTGAAATGCAATAAATATTATTTATTGAGTGTGTTACTGGTTCTTTAACTTCGACGGTCACCGCTTCATATCAAAAGGGCTTGATTGATCAGCATATTAAGTCACAGCCTGACCTCCACACTCCTAGCTGCCTGTTCCTGCACCAGTGCTACTGCTACTGCTACCTGCCTGTTATCCTGACAATTGGTTCAAGCCTTGACCATCTAACTGTGTGCCAGCCCATTCGTCCTGCTGGCTACCCTACTGCCTACCGAAGCGATTCATCTGCGAGCTCATCTGCCTACCTCGGGCATTCCACGCCTTCGTGTCCGTCCAGCTGCCTAGCCTGCCTGCCTGCTATGAAAAACCTGCCCACGTCGTGCGAAGCTGGATCTTCCTAGCTGCCCACGTCGTGCGAAGCCGGACCTTAATTTGTTATTTATATCCTTTTCTTAGTTTTAATTTATAGTTACCTTTAATTTTATTAACGTAACGCTACAACCTTTGAAGTAATCGGGGAAAATACATTAAATAAAAAGATGCCGACGAATTGAATACCTCCTCCTTTTTTTAGGTCGGTTAAAAAAACTTGTCAAATTGGAGCCCCAAGAACTCAATTATCGCCATCGCGAAGTACGCATCGAGACGTGCCTTGCAATGCTCAACAGGCACAAAAACGTAGGTATTTTGAATCGCATTGTTATCTGCGACGTAAAATGGATTCTGTTCGATAATTGCAGCAAGTTGGTTGGATCCTGGTTCAGTACATAAACAATGCCATAAACGAAAACTAATCTCTAGAAAGTGATAGTCACTGTTTGGTGGTCTAGGGCAGGTGTGATTCATCACAGCTTTATACCAAACGGGATGAGCATTGCTGCAGATGTGTACTATGGAGAACTGAACACAATGATGGAGAATATCGCACGTCTCCAACCAGCGCTGGTCAATCGCTCGTCTCTGCTGCTCCTGCAGGACAACGCGGGACCTCATACTGCACAGCAGACGGTATCCAAGTTACAAGAGCTGGGGTTGGAAGCTCTCCGTCATCCGGCATACTCACTAGACCATGCGCCTACAGACTTCTACTACAGTCTTATTATTTAATCAGAAAAAGGACCCCAAATGAATGTTATTGGTGTCCCCTGTTATAGGGGTTAAATATCCAAATTGATAAAGTTTGACGATGGGAATCAAATCCAGGTGTCGCGCTGATGACGAAGGAATCAGTCATACAGAACATCTCAAAATTACTAAGAAGACAAGGAAGTTTTTTGCACCACTTTTCCACTACGGGAGAGAGAAATCGGATTATGAGAGTGAAGAAACAGAGAGTACACTTATGTTTGCGCACACACTTTTGCATTATAATAATAAATATTGCCCGCGTCGTTGGCTAGTCCCCGCTGAGATTGGCCGCCGAGGCCGAAATTCGGTCTGGAAGAATATTATTATTTCTTTGTGATTCTCGGGACCCTAGGGTCCCGGCCCTTTGAAAGGCGTACCAGGGACTGAAAACAACTCGTAAAGGCCTTGTTAGACTTTCACTAGCGAGCACCCAAGGACATTCCCCGGCTGGTGCAGGACTATTGCAGAATATGGAGACAAAACACATTGGGCTATGGGTTTCGTGGATCGATTACCTAAAACAATAAAAGGACTATTGGCCCCTGACCACTGTTGATCTACACGGTTATAAAATGGCAGGGGATTATTTGCACACTCAATGAATGCCAACCCCCCCACCATAAACAGTCTATTCCCCGTCAGTGTCCACTCCAACCGGCCAATAAAGGCAAGCCGGAGATGAGGGACAAGACTTCTCCCTGGAGATCAGGTCCGTGGGGTCGCCACTGCCAACCAGCTCTCCACAAAACTGCCCTGCGGATGAAGACTATTATTATTATGATATGGCAAAAACGCTCTCTCTTCTTATCCGTTGTCTTCATTATTTAAGGTCTTGCCCGTCTTGGCAATATTTGACGGAGTCAACGACGAGCTGCTTCCAAGCCACTCTGTCTTCGGCTGTTCTCAGGGCAGTGGTCACCGTGAGTCCTAGAATCGACCTGATCTGGTCAGACCAGACACCAGAGGTGTATGAAAAAATACCATGTGGACATTCACCTAACGTCCTCGTGGTCTTTTTCCATTCAACTTTCGCAACGCTAGATTAAGTATATTGTTTTCTCACATCATCAGCCCGTAGCGTGGCCTCAATGCCAGTAAGAAAGCATGGAGTGCACTCAACCCGTTCCCTCGCACACAGCTCACAGGAAACACTGCAATCACTTCTGATTCCACTCTGCAACAAATACACCAGGTTACAAGGCTATTGACATAGTATACGAATAGAAACTCTATGTCACGACATGACATAGTTTAAATTCCATTGCAATTGAAATTGATTAGTGACCAATTTCTGAATGTGGAGTTTAGAATTTACTAAGAATTGTACATTCAGGCTTCCGAATTGAGCATTTAGAAGAAAGAATTCTTGCACGTTCTTCTCCATGGAGACCTACCGACCTAGCTTCGTCTTTTGCTTGACAATTCAAAAGTATCTCAACAGTTTCCGCCTTTCCAAAAGGAGGAGGTTCTGTTCGACTTTTTGTATGTTCACCGATATCTCCTACAATTGTGGACTGATTTTGAAAATTCTGTTTTTGTTTGAGTATGTCCCAAAATTGGTCCCATTTTAATTTGGTGAAGATCTGATGAAAAACTTCAAAGATATACAACAGAACTCTTCAATAAATAACGGCAAATCTCTCGGAATTGCTGCAATCGCATCTCTGTTTATTGTTTATATCATTTCATAACATAACATCATGCCAGTGCTCTTTAAAGGGGTACGCAGATGTCTACAGTTCACCTTGGTACATTCTCATTTCACCGGTTATGTTCAACTTGCATGCATGATATTTGGATAATCTATTCTGGCTATTACTAAACAAGTTGCCTATTAGGTACGTACAACAAAAAGTGAAAAATAAAAAAACATTTTTAGAAAAAAACTACCGGCTTCCAAATAAAAAAACTACGAAGTTAAAAATAACTTTATTTTTGGAAGTCGGTGTCCATAAGGCAAAAATTGGTACCTACGAAAGACACCAACTTCCAAAAAGAAAGTAATCTTTCACTTTGTAGTTTTTTTATTTGGAAGTCGGTAGTATTTTTTTCTAAAAATGTTTTTTTTTTCACTAATTGGACAGTGAACCTGTTAAGGCTGCAGCCTCATTAGTGCGTTGCGATGCGTCGCGTCGTTTTACATATATATTTTTAGTGACATGCCACATTATGCGTTGCGTCGTCGCACGCGACGTCTCAACCGAACGACGGACGAGAGACAACGTATCACGGGGTTGATACGTTGCGCTGTTGAAGCACCGGTGCGACGACGGACAGTGTTTGTCACGATCCATTGTCGAATCTGAAATCCACACTGAGACGCTGCTACGACGACGTGCTTGCGTTGCGATGTCGTGCGTCATCGTAACGTAGGTGTGGCATACAATGCATTGATCCGTTGGGACGACGCAATGCACCGCAAGCGCGAAGCAATTAAAAAAAAACTCTTTAATAAATATCCCATTAAAACCAATTCTGACATTGTTTTGTTCAAAAAACAGTCGAAATTGACGAAAACTTCCCTTATTAATATTTAATTTCTAATAAATTATAATTTGTCTATTAGAAAATTACCATATATATGATATTTAGGGAGTATAAATACGCAGGATAGATTCTATGGGGAACATTGTGAGTTCAGCTTACAGTTGTATAACAATACTAAAAAGATGGAGCATTTCAACATTCTTCTTAATTTCTTCATTATTTTCGGTATGGTTTTCATGTAAGTATCTTTTTTATTTAATTTATTGATTTTTACTTTTCACGATATTACCTAGTATTTATTTTTTCTTTTTTTGTACATTTTCAAGACAAACAGATATATTTAGGCTCTAGGTTAAGCAATTATCAAAAACGATTATATTTATGCGGGCGCATTTCATCATTTAACATTTAAGCCGCGTTGAAACGATCAGAGTCTCTTGGACCGAGTAAACTCGTAGGAGTCCACTCGGTTCAAGCTTCACACGAGTGTACCAGGACAGCTATTGATATTAAGATAGTTCACTCAGATCATTTTCTTCATTCTTCTAATGGTAGGGCAGGTAGGGCAGGTAGGGCAGGTAGGGCAGGTAAAGCAGGTTTGCTAACGTAACTGGGATATACCACGCCAAGCACTTGGCCTGATGAGGAGTCACGATGATTCACACGATGTGTTTCCGTGGACCCGTGACATCCGGCTCGAAGGACCAAAAGATGTTGGGGTTTTCTCGACGTTGACGGGTAACCCGGTGGTTGTAGAAGTGAGTTTAACACCAAACCACTGTTATGTTCCAAATATTGATTATGGACACAGTTTTTGGTTGCTGCTAGTAACCTGAGCCGCACTTAATGTTGAGTTACGTCAACGCGCAAATTTGCGTGTGTCACGATTATTCACACGATGTGTTCCCATGGACCCGTGAGATCCGGCTCGAAGAACCAAAAGATGTTGGGGTTTTCTCGTCGTTGACGGGTAACCCGGTAGTTGTAAAAGTGAGTTTAACACCAAACCACTGTTATGTTCCAAATATTGATAATGACACAGTTTTTGGTTGCTGCTAGTAACCTGAGCCGCACTTAATGTTGAGTTACGTCAACGCGCAAATTAGCGTGTGTCGGTGTTTTAGTTACTACTGATTTACTTAATATTGTGCAGTATACTTTAATAGGCGTACTTTTGCTGTATGAGCATTATTGACTCGTACATATGTTCTGTGCAACCACTTGGCGCTAATTTCAGACGGGTAACGACTCATCGGTCGTACTGTAGTTGTGTGTGTATCCTTATGCAGCAATCATGTCACACCCAGTCCCATTTAAGTTGAGCATTTTTTTTTTTTTATTGCAGGGCTACCCCCATCGAGTCTCATGGCTTCAAGATCCTGAACTATGGCGAAGACATCCCCGCGTATCAATGGCCACGTGTCATCTACCGCGAAAGACTTCCGATTATCCACAAGAAGGATACTGCGACCACTACGATTAGTCCCGATGTGCAAACAGACGCTAACGGCAATCCCGTGTAAGGATCAGGATCAGGTTCATCAAGATCTTAGTAAAAACTTATCATCATCATCATTGCAGCCACTGCTAGACACAGGCTTTCCCCAAGTGTCACCACTGTGACCGGTCCTGTGCGTCTCGCATCCGGCAGATTCCCGCAGTCTCAACCAGGTCATCGGTTCTTTTTTGATGATCCTCTCGCAGTTCAATCAAATTGATTGGCTACTGTTAAACCGGACGATCCTGTGGAGACTAACTAGAGAGAGCCTCCAGCCAGTGCAATAAAAGCTAAATCTAAGCGACCACGCTGAGGGCAACCCCCTGTGGGGTACGGACCTCGGCTCAGGGCGTCGCTGGGGGACAGCAAGGGGGCGGGCTGGATCAAGACTAAAGGCCATTGCTCCACCTAGAGGGAGGCCTTTCCACGCAGCGACTTCCGATATGCGGTCGTCACTCCAAAATTTTTCAGCCCCATCGACCATATGTTTTGCGATCAATATGCGCCCTGCCCACTGCCACTTTATTTTGGAAATTCTTTGGGCTATGCCGGTAACCCTGGTTCTTATGTGGATATCCTTCTTTCTGATTCGATCACGCAAGGTAACTCCGAGCATAGCCTTCTTCATTATCCTTTGGGTGACTTTAAGCCGTCCAATGAGGCCCATTGTAGATTATATCAAAAGTAAAATAAATGATTGGAAAAGTTGTTTGGAATTGAGAACGTGTCAAACTTTGGCAGGTTTTCAAACTGAAGTAAATTTTGACAAATACTCCACTTCAAGCTCTTACATAATTAATTTTTTACATAGACTTGACATACTTACATTGATATTTAGATATTTTTTTTTATTATTAAGTTAGTAGTTGTCAAGCGCGAGAGTATAGACAATTAAAATAAAAATGCCAATGTTATAATTAAATTGATTGATTGATTGATTGATTGTTATAATTGATTATTTTTTTATTAATGTTAATAGTTTTGATCATTGTTGTATTCATATCATGGTTTTTTTAATTATTCTTTATTTTGCTATTTTACGAGCCATTCTAAACGTTTAATGTTAGGATTAGTTTATTGGTTTCCAAGGATGATAAATTATAAAAATATTGGTGTTTCTGTAAATTAAAGGGTTATTCGGTTTAGAACAGATTCTGGTTTGGGCAGATTCTTTTTTTGGCAGATTATTAATAAGACAGATGTTTTACAGTCATTTACAGAAGTATTGTGTAAGGATTATATACAAAAGTGTGCTTTGATTAAAAAACTATTTGTTGCGGATAAAAGCACGCACGACCTGATCTGATGTCTGATCTGGTCAGATCAGAAGCGATATCATGTGGTCTCTTTATAGTATATATGCCTCCCATTTTTTAACCTTTGCGTTAGTAAGATTTTTAGTTTTAAGAATAAGATTTTTGCTGTAATTTTGTTACCTTTGCTAAGTATCTTTAATAAAGTTGTTAGTTTGAAATTTACTTTAAATATACCATTACATAAATTGTATGGTTTATGTTGGTCATGTTATTTCTGCCGTATAAAGAATCTGCCAAAAAAAAGAATCTGCCCAATCAAGAATCTGTCCTAAACCGAATAATCCAAATTAAACTTAAAAATTTTGCATACCGTAAAGCAAAATGTATCGGGACTGTCTAGAAATATAACATCTAATCTGTACACCTACATTTAGTAAATAAACGATTTCATTTCATGAATCGATGGTAACAGTCACAGTAAAATCTATGTTTTTATTACAGAGATGATGATTATTTTTCAACGATAATACCTATTGGTGAAGGACAACAAAAGAGGATAGCCGATTTTTATGAAAACATCGCTGAACAAAAAAAATATGGAAAAGTGAGTATAAATACTATAATATTTTATTTAATATCTGGTTTTGTTTACTTTCTTATTCTTTATTCTGTCTGTATTTTCCTTTGTATGTCTTATTTAATTTATTCATACTTAAGTGTTTTTTTTTATGTTGTAATGATCTTATCTGTAACTATTTAAACAATCAGTTTGTATGGACGCTGATCCGCAAACTATAGTTCATTCGCGTTAAGAAAATAGTGAGTTATCATTTCCAGCCAGCCTCCAGACCAATCGGGTCGCAACAAATTAGAAAGCTTGCGACCCGATTGTTCGACGGACCGGCTGACAAAGATGAGTCACTATTTTCTTAACGCAAATGGCCTATAGATAGAACCTGTATCTTGGGAACCTGAGTTGTTCTTACATTAAAGTATCAAATTCTTGTTAACAATAACAATTACCACCAGGGGGTCGGCCAGGGGTACGGTGCGTACATGTGAGATGAAAGACGTGATGTGGATTTCCGTCTATGTGATTGGCCGATTTTTCATACACTTTGCCTTGCCGAATTCATTATGCAATTAGGCTACTTGTATATTTGGGGTTAGGATTGGATAATTTGTTTAGTAATTGTAACGGAAAGAATACATTTATAGTATTCTGGTTTGATTGTTTTAAATGATTTTTTTTAATGTTTTATCAAAGTAAGGTAACATATTTATTAGTGAGTATTATTGAAGCAAAATTTGCAAACTATAATTATATTATTATATGTGAACTATTTTCCTAGAACAGTGTATCGAAAAAGATACACACTGGGGGGAGGGGTTGAGAGTGGGAAAAAATCGGTTCTCTATAACATCTAGATAATTTTAGAGAATAAAAACAAATATAATTTGGATTTGTTTCTTTTTTTTGGCTTTTGGGGCTTTCGGTTGGGCGTGGGCATGCGTTAATGGCTGGATAGACTTGAATGCTATTTTTGAAACGGTGCGATTTTTGTGACGGTGAGTGTATTAGAAGGAGGATGTGTAACTAAGTATTTTCTTTTCATGTTTTTCAGGATTATGGATCCAAAGTCATCTACGGTCGTGTTCCAATGCGTGTCATCCTGGTGTCTTCTTATACAAAACCTCATCAATGAATCTCGAAGATTTACTTTTAAAAACGTCCCTTTGCTCCTGTACTGTCATGGCAAGAAAATTTTAAGCACTTATTATTCAATTTAATTTGAATAAATTCTAAAAGACAAATTGGCTGTACCTTTTTTGTCTTATGTGTACATGTAAACGATTTATTTATCAATATATGGATTTTTATAACTTTAACTGCTTGTTTTATTAACTAAGGGACAGAAAACTCGATTACGCGCACTTTTTAAAATAGCAATACAATATAAAACTTTATTTAATGGATGAAAAGGTACATATTTCAATGAGAGAATCCTGATACACAACACAGAATTTAAAATTCGAATCAATTCAAATTCTCTAACTGTAATGTGTACCTTTTTGCGTAGTGACTAAAGTTCAAAATAATTTACACACCGAATTGAATATACAGCGCAGAATTTAAAATTCGAATTCTACCACTGAAACGTGTATCTTTTGCCCAGTAAATAAAACTCCATAAATTGTCACACTAATATTATGGGTCTACCTTTTATAGCAGATTTTTTTATGTCATAATATTATTATGCATAACAACGGATAGCATAAACATCATTTCGCAGAAAATAGTTTGGCATACACTCATTTATCATACATTCAAACTCATAATTTTGTAAGTCAGAATCATCTTTAGGCATAAATTTCATATCGATAATCATTAAAAGGCAGAACCATCATATCGCAGAAAGTTCACAGTCAGAATCGTCTTTTGGCATACATTTCATATCCATAATAATTGAAATACTTATCTATCACATTACAGATAATTCATAGTTAAAGTAATTTTGTATTTTTACCATGATAAAAGATTGATTGATAACAATTTTGTATTTGTTGTAATTCGCTGTATTAAACAAGCATACACCATGCATGCAGCAAGCAAACAAGCATACACCATGCATGCAGCAAGCAAACAAGCATACACCATGCATGCAGCAAGCAAACAAGCATACACCATGCATGCAGCAAGCATGTAACATCCAAGCAAGCATGCAAGTGAGCATGCAGCAAGCATGCAAGCTAGCATGCAAGTGAGCATGCAGCAAGCAACAGGGTTGGTTTCTGTCACGGCTCCGGCGCTGCGGGGCTCCGGCGGTCCCACGCGAGCTTATCGTCGCAGATGGTTTTAACGCTCACCACCGCAGCTTCGGCTTGCTGGCCGGCTTTGCCTAGCGACAAGACTACGTGGAGTCGGTTTTGCAGCGATTCGTTTCTGTCACGAACTTTTGTAACACAACATATTGACATTTTAAGACATTTCAATTTTAATTTAAGGTTAAAAATGCTATTTCATAGAAATGCCTAATAAAATTATTCCAAATAAATTTCTACCATCTTCATAATATGCCAAGTGAAATTATGCCAAATAAAATTCTGCCATCTTAAAAGTAAGCCATTGTAAATTCGGGCATAGAAACATTAGGCCAAACAATGATTATATTTAAAAACAAATATGCCTTAAGAATATTCGTTTAAAGAAGATTATGCCAAGTGTGTTATGCCTAATAAATTTTGGAGTATCAAGATTCTGCCAGATAGAGGGTACCCTAATATTATAAAGGCGAAAGTTTGTGAGTGTGAGTGTTTTTTTCACTTCTTCACGCTCATACGGCTAGACGGATCTGGATGAAATTTGGCAAAGAGATAGATTATAGTCAGGAATAGCACATAGGTTACCTTTTATCTCGGGAATATGTTCTCTCGGGATAATTTTCGACATTCACGCGGGCGAAGCCGCTTGCAGAAGCTGGAATCACTATAAAAGTTAAAAATTCCGCGAAGTGTAGGTATTCGATTACTATCACTGAAATGTGTACCTTTTCGTTTAGCAAATTTAGTTCTATATTATATCGGTATCTTAAAAAGAGTAGCGTTTCGGTGTGAAATCTGACGATTGATTAGAAATCTAATCTTTGACTGGCTTGAAGTAAATTGATAATTGATCGAAAATTATGCCTAAGTACAATCGTAATCATCAATCAATACATATAATAAATCTGTCGAAAAGTTGTTTTGGTACATTGTAAATATTTCCACCCGGGTGTTAAAGCTGTGACTACTCACAGTTGACAATCGAAATCTGAGGTTCTAAGCCACGCCCACTGTCATCGATATTCTTTGGCAGAATGAACGCAATACTATGTTGAATAATGAACAGGCTGTATCAGGAGTTGTTTACTATACGGACCTTGTGGAAACTAGAACAAATTTCCGTACGTTCAAGCGTTTTTGCCATACCTATTATTGTAATCAAATATAACAGCACACAATGTTAGGACCCATTAATATTAATGCTAATTTTTATCCGTGGTGCTAGGCAACTGGGCTTATGCCAGTTGTAAACGACCCTTTGTACCTATTGGTCTTGTTTGTTTGTTCCGTCTCCAGCTTGATATGAAGGGAAGTCGAAATTTTTATTTTTTTGTACTCCTCCGTTATTCTTTAATGATTAATTTCGTTGCGGGATCCAAGACAGTTAAATTAATTCTCCGGGACTTCGTCGAGCTTCATTTCCTCGGCGCTTTTCTGGTGGTTGCCACTGTTGATTCTGGCTTTCAGGAGTTGCAGTAGTTTGGGAATAGTGCGGTGGGTTTGTCATCGATAGCTTAGGAGCAAACTTCAATTAGAGCGAAAAGTATTTGGATATTAAATACACAAGGCCGACCACGACAACGTGAACCACGTGTCAAAAACGGCAATTTCGTAGATAAAAACCTAATATCATGTGCATTGAAAATATTCTACAAATAACAAGCTTTCAAATATGAAAATAATAAAAAAAAAATTGTTTTATACGAGATTTTAAATTTAAAATTTGCTTTGTCAAAAGTCAAAGTGAAAAATATTTATTTCAACTAGGCCATTAAGCGGCACTTTTGAACGTCAACAATTAAAATTTCCAAATTATAAAAATTTATTCTACCGTGCATTTGGAAAAGTAGCTTGTTATGGAGCAGAACGCATAAGAAACTCCATACTTATGAACTCCTTTAAAAAAAAATGTGTTTTACAATATTTACATAAGTACATACATTAAAATTGCACCCAGCACTACTATACTACATATTGTAGTTATAAAATACTAGCTGTTCCCCGCGGCTTCGTTCCCGTGGGCCACCCACAGGACCTGTTTTCGGGATAAAAAAAATAGCATATGTCACTCAGGTAATGAAGCTTTCTATTGGTGAAAGAATTTTTTAAATCGGTCCAGTAGTTTCGGAGCCTATTCGGTACAAACAAACAAACAAACAAAAAAATCTTTCCTCTTTATAATATTAGTATAGATTACAAGCACTAACAGGTAAATTCCTTCACTTGATAAATAGGAACATGGTTCTCTCATACTCACAAATATTGCAAACATATGTAAATTACCTAATTCAACAACAACGGAACAGTCAATTTTTTTAAACAAAAGGAGAAGAAAATAAAAAATAAACGTTTTCACGAGAAACAAACGTGTGAACAACAAATTTCAGCTCAATCGGACATTGGAAAGTGGGTAAAATTTAACTTGCAATATTAACAGACAACAAAATAAAATCTTGTAAAACGTATATACTATAAACTCCCGCACACGACCGCTTCCGAAAATAGCCGACCGCGGGACCAAAATTGTCTGCTCAGAAAAACATGCGGTTCGCCCAGTCCGTGAATATCTACAAACAATTTAATGTCTACGAAGAATAAAATTTTAAGATGGCGGATTTCACCCATTTTTAAACATCAAATCTTTTAGTATACGAATCGTTCCTTCAACTTATGAACTATCCTGATGGTGCGAAGGAATTTAAATTGTGTCGATAGACAAACACAAACAACACAAACATAAAACACACACACAAACGAACTAATTAGTACCCGTCTCGAACACGGGGTTCAATCCACCGAGCTATTGGATTGGAACTATTGGAAAGAGTTGCATTGACGTCTGTTACTCGATTAATTACTTAATTTCTAGTTTCTTGAAGATAGTTCGTTGGAAGAAGTGGTTAAAATCCGAGTCGGACTCGCGCACGAGGGGTTCCGTACTTGG
This sequence comes from Anorthoa munda, assembly GCA_945859665.1. Taxonomy (NCBI): domain Eukaryota; kingdom Metazoa; phylum Arthropoda; class Insecta; order Lepidoptera; family Noctuidae; genus Anorthoa; species Anorthoa munda. Next base: position 6,923,542 of record OX243896.1, on the reverse strand, counting down.
TCTTCTTCTTTTCGAATCGATGGCACATTTAATTAGATTGTCGTACTTGGTAAATGCGGTTTACAATTTATGACGTACTAGCTGTTCCCCGCGGCTTCGCTCCCGTGGGCCACCCCATAGGACCAGTTTTAGGGATAAAAAATAGCCTATGTCACTCAGGAATAATGTAGCTTTCTATTGGTGAAAGAATTTTTCAAATCGGTCCAGTAGTTTCGGAGCCTATTCGGTACAAACAAACAAAAAAATCTTTCCTCTTTATAATATTAGTATAGATTAAAACAAAACTACTTACTAGATCTCGTTCAAACCAATTTTCGGTGGAAGTTTACAAGTACGTAGTAGTAGTACGTAGTAGTTTTTTTTTTTTCGTTTTTTTTTTAGTTTACAGTTTTTTTTTCGGTGTTTTGGTTTGTGTTTTATTTTCAGTTTTGTTTAGTTTTTTTTAATGTACATCATATATTTTTTTTAGTTTTATCATTCTCTTATTTTATAAGTCAAAGGGGTCCCCCACACACATATAATAGTACTCTAAAAGTCCAGCTCTTATTATAATTAAAAATTACTTCATGGAACACTTGCTGATTACTTAAATATAAATTAATGAATTTATATGTGATAATATTTGTACGCTTCACGGCAAAACATAGAGAATCTAACTAGTATTGTAAGATCCCGCATACCGTATAATTACCTATGTTTACAAGTAAAGATTCTTATTCTTATACACATTTTACTACTTTGGAAGTGTCTCTCGCGCAAACTATTCAGTTTAGAAAAAACCGGCCAAGTGCGAGTCGGACTCGCGCACTAAGGGCTCCGTACCATTATCGCAAAAACGGCACAAAAATCACGTTTGTTGTATAGGAGCCCCACTTAAATATTATTTTATTCTGTTTTTAGTATTTTTTATAGCGGCAACAGATATACATAATCTGTGAAAATTGCAACTGTCTAGCTATCTCGGTTCATGAGATACAGCCTGGTGACAGACAGATGGACCGCGGAGTCTCAGTAATAGGGTCCAGTTTTTACCCTTTGGGTACGGAACCCTAAAAATGATATAAGAAACCTCAATATCATTGTTGAAGACCTATCCATAGATACCCCACACGTATGGGTTAGACGAAAAAAATAATTGAGTTTCAGTTCTAAGTATGGGGAACCCCAAAATTTATTGTTTTTTTTCAACAGCATAGTTCTTATAGTTTCGAAACGTGGCTGTGACATATGGACGGACAGACAGATAGACATTACGAATCCATAAGGGTTCCGTTTTTTGCCATTTGGCTACGGAACCCTAAAAAGGGAATTTCTATTTATTGTTTAATCGAAGTTTTAGCATGATTCTGTATTGTCTGTAGTGCGTGGTAAGACGAAATCGAAAAATGCATCCGATGTAGTACTGTCATCTTCAAAGGAAAGACACCTATAAGAGTGTGGTCCCATTGAGATCTATTAGCTAGTAGATTTAAAAAAGCTACACAGCATTAAACAAGGTTAAACAGAAATGGCAATATAATAGTTCACTAGTTTGGAAGTAGAGTAAACTGGCTCAGATCTCTGGACGGTACCACGCCGGAACGGTGTCAGCAAACCATTCTTTTAATCAATCGTCGATTACCTAAATCAAAGCTAAAGCTACCACACCAATCGACAATGATCAAAGTCATATATCGACGATTGATCGTTTTTTGCGGCTGCAATTATAAATCATCATCATGATCAGCCTTTTAATATAACCACTTCTGGAACACAGGCCTTCTCTCCAGAGAATAGGAAGTAATTCACTACGCGGGCCCAGTGCGTGTTGGTGGATGTCATATATTTTCGATTGTTTAGTTTTAGGACATGGTTCCCTCACGATGTTTTCTTTCACTGTTTTGAGAGCAGTGGTGATGAAATAATTTACACAGAGTAAAGCGCCTGCCTTGATACGAACTCACGACCTACAACTTGTAAGTCGCGACAGTTACCACTGGGCCACCACTGCTCTCTTACCACTGGGCCACCACTGTTCTCCGCAATCATAGATGGCATACTAAAAAAAATATTAAAAAACTGCCTTGTTAATCTAGTCGCCGCAAGTGCCATTGCTGAGCACGAGGTCTGTCTTGGGTTTTCCAGGTCGGGGTTATTCCCACCAGTGGGTTCCCGCATTGTTGAAGCGGGGGGGCTCAGTAGCCCTCGCTTGGTCACCCACGGTGAAGCGAAGAGAAACCCGAGGAGAGGCCGCTCGTCAGTGCTTTTCCGATAAGCCGACGACGTAGCGGCCAACAAGTAGGTTGCGGTGCCGACTGGGTGACATCGCAAATTTGCAACTGAAGCGGGCCGCGATGAAGCTGATGGAGCTTATGGAGCTTCCGATACCCAAACAATATCGCGGATGAGGTTTGGAGGCCGTGGCGCGAGAGGAGTGCCAGTATTGCGGTGCACCACTCTCCCTACCTTCCACGGCCTGGACGGGGTCGCCACCGCCTGATGGAGGACAATAGGTTGCCATGCACGGGGTCGTCTGGCGCCCATGTGCTGGTTTGGTCCCTGGGATGGTCACGGCGTACAGTGTGTTCTGGTGCGCCGGTGATGGGGTTACTCCCCAGAGGAGCGTCCGGTGACGAACAGTTGCGAATCGTCATATGTTCGACTTCCTGATAGATTTGCATCTGATCTTTTTAGATTTAATAGTACAATTCTGAAGAATATTATAAGATAAATATGGGTGCTACTTGCAAAAGATGTCCGAGGGAAAAAATAAAAAGGAAAATAAATAAAATCAGGCTTATTTGTTTATTTATCTATTATAGAAAAATCTTTTCTGTTTCACCAATATAATACCTTGTATATATTGTCAATAAACTTTAAAAACAAATGGTCAAATATGTTTATCACATCGTTTATTATTTTAGAGTTTTTCTGAAAATCCAGAGAAATCTAATAAAAATTCTAACTCTGTTTTAAAGTATATTTAAGATCCAGGAGTTCTACTCTAGCATTCAAAACAGTGTATACTATCGATTAGAAGAATAAAAAAGCGATGTCTGATTTTGAAAGCATTTATCACACTGTGCGGGAGGTGTAAGACAATCTCTATCTACCCTTGTCAAGGGCACAGACATTAAAATAGCTAGCATACAGATTCCTCATCCCATACAAAGAAACCGTGCCGAGTATCTAGCGTTTTTCGTCCGATTATCTGATTATTTTTTGTACATCAATCGCGTTCGGTTACGTTCCACGGCGATAGATAGATGGTGTTAGCAGCGACTTGCAAGTAAAAGGGTTTACTCGGTTCGTGAATATTTTTTTCTTTAAATACAGTGACATTTATTTTATAGTATTTTTGTGCACGTTTTTACAGTTTTGTTGCACCAAAATGTGTTACAATACAATTTTAAACAATCGAGTGGAATGTCTTAGAAGTTTAAAACCGCGCCATCTATTGGAATTAATTTTAAATGATCCGTTCAAATAATCATTGAAATGTGAATAAAAAGCCCAATATTTCATAATTTTGTGATTAGGAAAGTTGATTAAACAAGAACATATAATTGTTATGTTCAATTCCAGAAAATGTTAATTTTACATAAAATTATATAACAAATCGGTGCATATCACGCCATCTTGTGACATTTATTTGAACCACATTTTCTTTCTTAGCACTGGGACCCCGTGTCAAGGGCTAGGGCCAGCGCTGAATACAGGTGCACCTCTGCTTAACCGTTCGGGACACATAGGCGTGATGTTAGTCTTAAGCACAGATATCCTTGAAACTCTGTTAGCTTCCTTTCAAACACGAGAGGTTGAACCTGAAACTAAGCCCTAGACAAAGATAGTCGACCTTTATAATTGGATTAGGTTTATTAGTATCAGCTGCCTGGATATAATTATCGTACTGAATATTGTTTCATTGTGTTTAATTGAACTACAGTATCTAATTTCGGATAACAAGACAGTGTAGACCGCATAAAATAAAAATCCACGCCTTCCACTTAAATTTATATTCAAATACTCGAATAAAGAAATAAGAAAGTAAAATAATTGATTTGCGCAAAGCATGACGCATTGGACTGGAATCCCCAAGGGAAAAGAAAGCATGGCCGTCCCCGTCAAACCTGCAACCTAACTGCCGATTCAGTTTTTTTTTTATTTTTCATTTGACAGAAAAAATCTATATAATTATAGAACCTTCTCACAAAATTTCATGAGAATCAGTTGAGAAATGAGACATGTAGAGAAGAATTTTTGCTCAAGCTGAAACGTAGACGCTTCGCACGCGCTTTGCGCTCACTCGGTCAATAATTTGAAACCACGCTCCTTTTCTTTCATTTTGATAACTCAACAGTATTAATTGCGTGTTTTATGCTGTCGTGTAGAGGGATTTTTGAACATATGAATCAATGAGTGCAAAGAAAGCGTACCATGCGCTATTTTTTTAACTTTCACAATTAGGATGCTGGTGTTGCACCGTGTTGGCAGAAGCAGTGATCATCGGAATGACGTGGAGCGAGATGAAGCGATAAGCTCAAGATTGATCGCGATGGAGGACTTCTGTGGACAACACAAATGTGCTAATGACTAATGTCCAATATCCCTAAATTGTGCAGAGGGCCCATCTAGGGGACATAGGACATTTAAGTCAAGAATTATGCATACCATACAAAAAACAAAATAGCATCCGAAAATAGTGTCCGTAGTCTGTATCCAGCAGTAGAGAATCGTACAATTTTAGATACTTAAACTGTCAAGCATAGTTGAGTACCCCTACTCTATATATATCTATCTATGCTTGACAGTTTAAGTATTTAAGATATTTAAAAAAAACTGGAGATTCCATAATTACATTTAGCACGAATTTAGTCTGATTTACGACCGTGTAAATAAGGTGTTAACAACAGCAAAATTAACATCATCAATCTGCTTAACCACTCTGCTCGACAAGATTTTGACACATGACACACCAGCTGTTGTAACCGCTGTAACAGCACCACAGGTTGTTGCAAATTACGTCATGAAATTCAGGAATTTACTTGAACTTTCAACATTCGAATTTATTCAGAAAAATAAGTTTACGCAGCTATCTTACACAGTAAATTTGAAAAAAATATCTTTATTTACATGTTGCGCTCGGTTAAACCGCGTCAGTCTACTGCAAAATGTGTACAAAATACGAATTACTACACCTTTCCAAATGGTAGACAATTTAGATTTGCTCAAAATATGTACATAAACAACCTTTTCCCTTGCTGAAAAGATGCAAAAGGACAACACAAAGATATACTTATTTTATTTGCGTCCTTATGTTCCTAATTTGTCATACGAAAATTCATAAAAAAACAAGCCAAAATCTGGAAAAAAATTGCTTAAAATTTTGATGCAACCTTGCAACATGACATTTCTTTGGTGTTGTTTTTTTTTTTGCTGTCCATTCACGCGTCTCATAATCGATTAAAACTGCATTCAGCCTAATCGATTAAGTGTATTTCGATTATTTAAATAAAAAAGTGATTTTCAAAAATGTATTGTTTTAAAATTAAAATTAGTTTATAGGCACAAAATAAAATAACAACTTATAGTAATAATATATAGTAATAACTATACATAAATGCTTTCATAATGTTATCAGAACAGTAAATTGAAAAAAAATAGGATTCGTGGCTAAATTCGCGGCGAATTCGCCGAACGTAAAAGAATTCAAAATTCAAATTTGGAATGCAGTCGGTATTCAAAATATTTTATCGGGCACATTTTTATATAAAAGAGAGTTTTACATTGATCATTTCAGACGGTTTTATACAGAATGACCAGTATAAATATGAGTATGTTTATGTATGACTAGCACTCCGCCCGCGACTATGTTCGCGTGATTTCGTTTATCCTATAAATGATTTTCTTATATGCAGTTAGTAAAGGCAATTAAAACTATTAAAAACTGGGTATCGTGGATTTGGGTTTGGGGTTGGTGGGTTTATTGGATTGGGACGATTCGTTATTTGACTTAAACAATAATACATTTTAGGTTATCGCCACAAAGTAAAATCCTCCCCTAAAAACTTATCAACCCTTTTTGCGCCGTTGAGGGTCTAGTTTTGAACAACCTAAATATGCTATTCACTCCTTTCTTCTCTTTTTACTCGACTGCCGAAGGAGGGTAATGTGTTTATCAGTCTATGTATGTATGTATGTATGTATGTGTGTATGTTTGTTCCTATGTGGCGTTCTAGAGACCAAACGTGTTGGCCGATTTTGATGATTCATAAGTCAATCGATTCGTCTTAACCCCGCGAGTGTCACTGGCTACATTAAAATTGGAAAACAGAAAAATGGCAGATTTTGGGCGCCATATTGCGGAGGATATTTTTTTTTTCTTCCAAACCCATCGTGTGGGGTATCAAAATAAAGGGCTTTAAGAGGTGATTTCGAAAATATAAAACACATATGTTTAAATGTACCTAAATCTTAAAAAAAGATAACTAAAAAGTTATAAATAAAAAAAGTTAATTAAAAAAATCTAAAAACCCGACTGCTTTAAAAGCGAAATAAAAAGACTTAAACAAGGAGAAAATCTTGCTGTGCAGTTGGAGGATACATATTCGCGGGCTAGCTGACGAAACCCAGATGTATGCTCCGACTGCAAAGCAGTCGGGTTTTTAGATTTTTTGAATTAATTTTTTTTATTTATCATTTTATGTTAGAGTCTGGCCAACGAAAGTGTGATCTGAAAAACGCGGCAAATTCAAAAAATCCTACTGTGGTATCACCAACTATACCTCTAGTTAAAAGTTTTGATACTTTTATTATTTGTATTTATTATAATTTATTTTTTATTTATTGGCTCCGTTTGGTGAAGTGTGACGGAGCCGTGACTGTCATGGATGTGAGTTAAAAAAGGGGTGTGTAGATTTATTTATTAGTATATACATAATATTAACCCACTTAACATTTAATTTATTAATTACTTAATCATCATACTCAAAATCATAGTCCAAAAATTCAAACTCTAAGTATTCATCTGTATCTGAATCATCATCAATACTTATATAAATTTTTCCAATACTTCTTTTGGTAAGTGATCTCTTTGTTTATATTTATTTGCAACATTTATTACATGGTCCGTCAATTTTTCCAGTCTTCTGCAGTTATTCGGCCAAATGAGGAACATTGAATCATAAACATAAGAAAAGGTATCATCATATCGTAAATATATAACAATCAGCCAACATGGATCAAGATTACCAAATCATACTAACAATCTCAATCACAGACAATACACAGATTAATAATGTTGCCATACCCCAACTTTGAAAATACCCCAGATCACGCTTTCGTTGGCCAGACTCTAGTCAGATTGCGCAGTGAGTTGCCTCAAAAAAAACTTTAACACCCCTAAACCCAATCTTGGAGGGAGTTTTCAAAATGTTTTATGTAAATTTTGATCATCAACTTTTTCCCCAAAGAATTTGATTTTACATACAAACTAATTTTTACCCTTTTCACTTCCTTAAAGGTTGAATTGCCGCAAAATCGTGCCTTAGTGCTTCCCAAGAAAACCACGTCAAAAACGAAACCCTGTCCAGTAAGATTCTTAGCTTGAGTTAGTTTCGAAAAATGTATAATGACCACCTTTATTGTTTCCTTAGGTTGGTATTTGTGCCAAATTTCAAATTTATTAACCCGGGAAATAAAATTCTTCAAAGCACTTTAACTTCCCAAAAATCGTATTTTGGGACTAGATAAGTAAAACTAATAATGAAAACCTTTATGGTTCACTTAGGATGGGTATTAATGTAAATTTTCAAATTTATTAACCAAAGAAATATTTAATATGTGTATTATGGGGTGTTAAATTATTTTTTAAATATACGATATTTCAAAAATAATTTAACACCCCCTAAATCATCTTTTGGGGGTAGTTTCGAAAAACTAATAATGAAATCCTTTATTGTTTATTTAGGTTGGTATTTGTGCCAAGTTTCATGTTGATTGACCCAAGAAATCAGATTCTTCCATACAAACTTCAACATCCCCTAAATCGTCATTTGGGAGTTTCGAAAAACTAATAATGGCAACCTATATTGTTTACTTAGAATAAGAATAATTAGTAGTAGTATTAGTAGTTAGTAGTAGTTAGTATTAGTTATTATTATTTTTTTTTTTTTTTTTTTTTTTTTTTTTTTTTTTTTAAGAGTAATTAGATTTTTCATACAAACTTTCAAACCCCTTTTTACCCCCTTAGGGATGCAATTTCCAAAAATCCTTTCTTACTGCACAATTACGTCACTTGAGGAACCTTTCTGCCAAATTTCATGCTTCTAGATGATTTTCAGCTTAGTTGGTTGACAACCATGCCATAACTCGCATGGAAAGGAACCGCGCAAGAAGATACGCACAAGGTTATTGATATTAATAGTTTTCGGGGAATGCAGATGTAAATACAAAGCAAACTTATGTTCTTAAAATGAATAAAAATAAAATTTTAAAAGTATGTATAGAATAACCAATTTTCATAACATTACAACAAACTCGACCGAATTCAAAACCTAACCATACCATACTCTCAACTCATTATTCAATATATAATTATAATAATAATACCAGCCTATAATTGTCCCACTGCAAGGCAAAGGCCTCTTCTCATACAGAGAAGGCACGAACATTCATCACTACGCTTGCTCAATGCGGGTTGGCGATTTGAGACTATATTTGATTTTAGATTTTATAGATGTTTTCATTCACCGTTGTCAACGATTTCTAAAATATACTTAGAAAGTACATTAATGAATTTGAAAATGGAAATCATTGGTATTTGTCCAGATTTGAACCCATGACCTCAGGCAAGGCGAGGCCTTTAGCCACTGGGCCAGTACGACACTCATTGCAATATAACGAATAATCACAAAATCGTTGGTTCCCCGAAACTAAATTTATCTACACTTGCGTTACAAACTTACATAAAAATATACTAGGCACTCTGTATACTTCTGAGACTATCAAACATAAAGACTCAATCATTATTATTTTTATACAAAATAGTTTTGAATAGCGAACGCATTCCGAATTTGAATTTTGAATCGGATAGATAATTCGGCGCGAAATTATCCACGGTTCGATGAAATTGTTTAGTTGGTTGTATCACGAAGATGTGCGGACGTACCTACCTACCTACATGTAACGTAAAAAGTGTGCGGTGTAACGAGAGTGCCTGTAATAATGGCTTTAAATACTGTGAAATGTAGCAGTTGTAATATTGTTATATCGGAGTTGCTTGCCTTTGTGCAAAACAAGGCGGACGTGATGAACGAAGATAGTATAATACGTTTGTGCAATACGGCGTTCAAGAGTGACGACATTGTTAAGGCCAAAAAGTTACTTTTTGAATCAGTGCAAACTGCCGGTCGGAACATAAACCGTAAAGGAGATGGTAAAGATAAACGTGACATGGAGGATATTCTTCGTATCATAAAGGAGACTGACCCTGAGTGCCTACCAATCTTCGTTGCGAGGGACCTTCAGCTTCTACCACCGGTAACATTTGACCATTTAGATGCTACGAGGCTGCTAAGGGATATTATAAAGTTACAAAATGACATAAGTGTCATAAAAGAAAATTATGTGACCAAAGACATGTTGGAAGTCCCTTCCCCCGAGGTGAAAGATTTTGTAAATAACCGGCGCAGAGGAGCTGGACTTATGGTCAGTTTTGATTGTGAAAGTGGGCCTATTGGATTACCCCACATTTCACCAGGCAAGGGATTTGAAATAACGGACTCGTCAAATAATAACTCGGAGGTACCTCGGAACATAAATACTTCTGTTTCACTCATACCAACACCAAAGCTTCGTAGTACTGACTCGCTCGCACAATCCTTATCTGAGACGCGGGTGCCCGGCGAAGTCGGGTTTGAGGCTTGTACCTTGGTATCAACAAGTGTATCAAAACCTAACAACAAAAATACATACGCCGAGGCCGCGGCCGTCGTTGAAGGAGTGAACCACAGTAAATGGCAACGCAAAGACATGCCGGACGATAAGAATAAATGGACGACGGTACGAAGAAAACGAAATACCAATAAATTCGTTGGCAAGAAAGGGACTGCAGATGTTTCGACGGCATGCAAGTTCAAGGCAGCAAATATAAACATACCGTTTTACATATATAACGTTAGTAAGGACTGCCCGTCAAATGACATAACCGAATACATAAAAGGTAAAACGGGGGTGGAAGTAAACTTAGAAAAAATAAGTATGAAATTAGAAAAGGATTACGAGGCGTATAAATTTAGGATTCCGAAGGATAAACTATCTATGTTTATGGACGAAAACATGTGGCCAAGTGGAGTATCCTTTCGCAGATAGGTATGTGTCGTTCAACAAAAAGTGGACTAATAGTGATAATAAACAACAATCGAGTGCTAGTGATGTTGAACATAAATAATGATTGTGTACGCTAAGGACAATGAAACCATAACGAAACTTATAAGTTTCAACTGTAAGTCTTTTAAAAGATCTTTTGAATGTGTTCAAATGTTAAGTGAGGGTGCTGATGTAATAGCACTTCAAGAGACTTGGTTACAGCCGAGTGAAATACCGTATTTAGGCAATGTAAACAAAGACTTTAGTTTCTTTGGCAAGTCTGCGATGGACACTGGTGTAATGTTACAGGGTCGTCCGTTCGGAGGCGTAGCCTTACTGTGGCGGAATACCACTTTTGATTTGGTGACTGTGATCCCATGCAGTAGTAATCGTCTGGTCGCTATTAAAGTGCATGTGTTGGATAGGTCTAGCCTGGTTTTTAATGTATATATGCCGACTGATTCACCCGACAATCTGCTAGAATTTGTTGACTGTTTAAGTGAGATTGTGGCCATTATGGAGAGTAGTGAAATTGAGAATGTTTACTTACTGGGGGATTTTAACGCACAGCCAGGAGAACTCTTCGGAAAAGAGATGTTAAGTTTTTGTTCAGATCAGAACTGGATTTGTGCTGATTTAGTAAAATTAGGAGATGATGCGTATACCTTTATAAGTGAGGCGCATGGCAGCCGTCGGTGGTTAGACCATTGTTTGGTAACTGAGGCCGCGTGGAAATCGGTTACATCTGTTAAGATACATTACGATGTTTACTGGTCAGATCACTTCCCGTTGGAGGTGCAGTGTAATATGACGAGAGCCAGGCCAAAATCGAATTCACTACATGAATTTCAAATTAATAAAATATCATGGGGTGAACGTAATATAGGTCAGATAGAATATTATAGTATGGAATGTAACTCTAAATTAAAACTTATTGATTTTCCTAGTAAACTGAGTCATTGTTGTGATAATATGTGTAATGAACTAGAACATAATGAAGCAATAGATGATTTATATCAAAAAATCATTTTATCGTTACGAGAGGCTGCCGAGTCCGCCTATGATGGTCATCGTAGAGGGGGGTTAGGAAAAGGTAGACCTGTCCTGGGATGGAACAAGTATGTGAGAGACGCTCATCGGAATTCTAGGCAAAAGTTCACAAACTGGGTTTGGCATGGGAAACCACGCACGGGTATTATTTATAATGATATGGTTGAATCACGAAGAATTTTCAAACAAAAGCTTAAGTTTTGTCAAAATAAGCAAGACCAAATTAAAATGGATATACTGGCATCAAGACATGAAAAGAAAGACTTTCGTGGGTTTTGGAAACACACCAAAAAATTAAACTCCAAGCCTGGCATTCCGGTGAGCGTTGGTGGTGCAAGCACGCCGAGGGAGATCGCGAATTTATTTATGAATAATTTTAAGTTACATCTTCCATTGAAACCAGACGTTGGGGGTGGCGTTGCTGGGGCTGTTGTGTCAGAGGTGCCATCTCGCATTACGGCTAAGCAGATAAGTTTAATTATTAAAAATATGAGACGTGGCAAGTCGCCGGGACATGACAGCCTTAGCATAGAACATTTTGAACATGCTGGACCGCATCTCCCTCGACTGTTAGCATTGTTGTTTACATTCTGTATTCGACACTCCTACCTACCCGCTGAGCTGATGAGAACGGTGGTTGTACCGATACTGAAAAATAAAACAGGTGACGTGAGTGACGTGGGTAACTACCGACCGATCTCACTTGCGACTATAACAGCCAAGGTACTTGACAGTGTGTTGGGGGTCATCTTAGTAAACACCTTGAAATACACGATGCGCAGTTCGGCTTTAGGTCACAGCTATCGACTGAAAGTGCTATTTTTGCCCTCAAGCATACTGTCGGGTACTATACGAAGAGAAGTACGCCAGTATATGCAGCATTTCTAGACCTTTCCAGGGCATTTGACCTGGTTAGGTATGACATATTGTGGGCTAAGTTGCGCGAAGCCGGGGTGCCTGACGCCATAACAAATGTGTTTCGGTATTGGTATGGTCACCAAACCAACCAAGTTAGATGGGCCAATAGCTTGTCTGATGAGTACAGGTTGGAATGCGGGGTGAGACAGGGTGGATTGACCTCGCCATCGCTTTTCAATCTGTACGTAAACCAGCTGATTGTCGGGCTCAGTAGCACACAGGTTGGCTGTTCTATTGACGGTCTTTGTGTCAATAGCATTAGTTATGCGGACGACATGGTGCTGCTGAGTCCGTCAATTAGCGCACTCATGAAGTTGTTGGCGGTCTGCGAAGCGTATGCGGAAGCGCATGGTCTTTTGTATAATGTGCAAAAAAGCAAACTTCTTGTGTTTAGGGTAACCCATAAAAAACCAGCACATGTCCCACCGGTTATGTTAAGTGGTGAGGCCCTTGAAAGAGTGTCAGATTTTAAATACCTTGGGCACATAGTAACTGTGGATTTGAAAGATGACGCTGATATGGAAAGAGAACGGAGGGCGTTGGCTGTCCGATGCAACATGTTGGCCCGTAGGTTTGCGCGTTGTACACCGGAAGTGAAATCAACTCTTTTCAAGGCCTTTTGTCAATCGGTGTACACGTGCACCCTGTGGGTTCGGTATACGCATAGGGCATACAACGCCCTCAGAGTTCAGTACAATAACACCTTCAGGATGTTGTTGGGGCTCCCGCGTTACTGCAGCGCGTCAGGGATGTTTGCCGAAACACGTGTTGATGGTTTCAATACCATCCTACGAAAAAGGATGGCGTCCATGATGCGCAGAGTGCGTGGGAGCCCCAACAGCATTTTGAAGGTCATCCATGATAAGCCGTGTTGCGCCATCATGGCGCACTGGGTTCATGTACACGTGCATGTGCCCGGTGCGTCAGGTAAGCGCAACAAATACATGAATTGATTGTTTTGTTTTGTTACTAACATAGCTTATAAGTAGGATGTACTAACAACATAAACAAGTTTGTTACTAACATAGTTTGTAAGTATTGTGTGTACTAACAATATAAATAAAATGTCGTGTCTAAGTGTCTTACTAACATAGTTTTTTAAGTAATTTGTAATACTAACAAAACTATGGACCTTTGAGTCTGCAATAAAATATTTTTTTTTTTTTTTTTTTTTTTTTTTATTTTTTTTTTTTTTTTAAGAAATAATTAATAGTAATAATTTAAGTACTAATTGTATTTTATGCCTAAAACAGGATTTTTCTATTTTTAAGAATCGATTTGGGATAATCGCTCATTAATCGAGTGGATAGCATAAATAAAATCGATTGCTAAAATCGTTTTGCCACACAACTATTACATTAAAAAAAACAATCTACTTGACGAATTGGAAATTTAACAAAAATAATGTAGTGGTAATGAATTTTACGTATTATTGGACTGGTGTTTGTTAATTACGTTAAAATCAGGGCTTCTTCTTGTTGTTTATTATATTTAGAGACATAATTGTCATATTTGTAATCAATTTTACATGTGGAAGGGTGACCTTTGTGTAAAATAAAAATGTAAACAAACACGATTGGCGCCTAACTTCGACTTTGAATAACAAATAACTTCATTACCACTAATTATTTATTTTCAAATATGGATGAATTCGACCAATAATTAAACAATTAGCAAACCTTTACCCCTGTCGTGGAGTTAGGGTGTCCAAAATCTGCATTTTTATGTTTTTTAGCTTCGACCACCACTGTCATCAAAATGGCGATTATCGTATTATTACACTTGTTTTTAACAAATGTAAATTAATAAACTTGCGCACTTAATCTAAAAAAAATATTTGCGATAACATGTAAGCTTTTTATCCAACTATTTTAATTAAAGCCCCCACATAAGATTCGTTAGGTATCTTAACAATAATTAAGTTATTAATTAGGATGTCGTATGACGTAAATCTGGGGTCCAAAATGAACCGCGGCTGAGCCAGCGGAGGTATGCTTGTCAAGCCCCAAAATGTACCCCGTCCGAACTATACGGTTAAATCCATTGGGAAATACAAGCATGACATTTCAAAGGCAGTTCACAAAAACAAAATTAAAAACAAAACGTTCTTTAATGTCAAATAGTTAACTGCATTTAAAATCCGAACGTGTCGCTCTGTCACTTCAAATGTCATGTCCCCACAGATTCATTAAAACTAATATGGCGGCAAAATAACGAACACTATTCCCTTATCGCGGCATGTAAAATAAGAAACGTCAACGGACTTCTTAAATTGTAACGGCTTTAGTACACCCACTTTCGCCAGAGTTATGTTTAAGTTCCATATAAACTACATTCATTACATACAGTACATACGTTCTTGAACCTTCTAATACACACACTTACACACACTCCAGTTAAGCCAAACTAGTGTTAAGTGTAGCAACTTATTGCTTAGTTTATAAGTTTTTTCTAGTTTTGTTTTATTTTTTATTTCACTGCCTAAAGAGCCTCTGTTTCAAATACAAATACAAATAATTTATTATTCCTTCATAAGTATGTACAAACATCTGGTAATTGAAGTGCTCTTTTAGGCAAAAATAGCCTGTAGTAGAGCACTTCGCTCTTCTAAATATCTCAGTGTTAACTTGTTTGTTGTCTTATGGGTCACAGCAATGAGGAATAATACCACCTGTAATACAGTACCAACTAGCACAGGGGATATTGTAACTGATACTGGCGGCCTTATTATTTTGTAATTAAGACCTCTACTTGAGATAAATTGTTGAGTGTTGTTGAAATAAATTCAATATAAATTCATTATAGTAGCAGACACGCCTCAATCAACAATCTATCGAAACACGTAATAATGACACGATATCTTGCGAAAAAATCCAGATTCAAAGAGTAAAATGCGAATAACTTTTGAACGGCTAAACTGATTTTATTCAAACATAGCTAAGAACACTCTCGACAAAGTCACCTTTCAAACTAAATAAAAATCGGTTCATCCGTTTAGACGCTATGATGCCACAGACAGACACACAGATACAAAGCAACACATGTCAAACTTATAACACCCCTCTTTTTCCATCGGTGGTTAAAAACATGTGCCACCATGTAATAATACCTATCATAAATGCTTTTACGGGAAACACCGCATCAAATCCTAGTCTAACTGAATATTAATGACCAAATTAATATATCGTGTCAGTAAAGGATTTGATCGTGTATTAAATCATTGATCCCAATTGAATTTCAATACTACCTTAATATGTGTAAGTCCTTTGATTGGATATGGCAGGAGCGGGTTCCGTTCGCAAATTAATTTTAACTAATTAAACATACAAAAGATTTAGTATCTGGGCAAGAGTACTCACGTAGTGTGTTCTTGAAAACGGAAGGTGCCATCGAGAATGGCCTAGAATGAGGAGGCGAGATGATTGGGACGCGTACCACGAAGGCGGGTTGAAATCGGCGTGGGAAAAGATTATTTTTTTGAAGAATTCATGTTATGAAGGACTTGGAGAAACAAACAAAACTGGATGTAGCGTTATTTTACATGGATACGACGACTGCTTATCTAATTTCCACAACCTAATTTCATGTTACACGATAACCGAAGGCAACGCTGTTGGACACACCTCTGGTACAGATAATATAATACTAGCATACAGATACCTCATCCCATGTATTTAAAGAAACCGTGCCGACGTAACTAGCGTTTTTCATCTGCTTAATCTGGCAATTTTTTGTACATCGAACGCATTCGGTTCTGTTTCACGGTGATAGATAGATGGTGTTAGCAGCGACTTGCAAGTGAAAGGGTTTACTAGGTTCGTGAATATTTTTTTCCTTTAAATACAGTGAAGATTTGTTTTCTAGTATTTATTTGCACGTTTTTACAGTTTTTTTTTGCACCAAAATGTGTTAAAATGCAAACTTTAACAATCAAGTGGAATGCCTAAGAAATTTAAAAATGCGCCATCTATTGGCATCAATTTTAATTGATCCGTCTAATAATCTTTTAAATGTGAATTAAGAGCCCAATATTCCATAATTTTGTACTTGAGAGAGTTGATTAAACAAGAACATACAATTTTTGTGTTCAATTCCAGAAAATGTTAATTTTACACACATTCAATAACAGATGGAGGTGCATATCGCGCCATCTAGTGAGATTTATTTGAACCAAATTTTCTTTCTTAGCAATGAGACCCCGTGCCTCTGGGCTTTTTACCTCGTAACGACTGCCTAAGATCTACAAAAGGCAGCCGGGCATGGAGAGGTCCGGTATTTAATTGATGGTCAGCAACTTCAGCAAGCATTGATAACCTTGAAACGACCCGTGAGGCTGTAATTATTTAGACACGGCTACTTTATTTAATTTAGCCACGAGCGTTTAGTACGGAGAGATCTCAAGTAAATGCCAGTTTTTCGAGGCCTTAGCCCAGCAGTGGGATGCACCAGCTGGAAAAAAAAAACCTTTCATATACTCATGCCTTTAACTAATTTAGTCATCACACTAATATTATAAAGGTGAAAGTCTGTAAGTGTGTATGTTTGTTACATCTTCACGCCGGAACTGCTGAACGAATCTGAATGAAACTTGGCACATAGATAGATTATAGTCAGGAATATGAATGAATAATTAAGAAAATGTCATTTCTATGTAAAAAGCGTGCTAAGGTATGACGTCATACGATATTTTAACGCACTGTATCGTCATAATTTTTTGTTAACGTGAGAAAAGAAAAATACGTGTCCAATATTTTTTGGAAATCTATGTGTCGGAATAAAAAATATTTTTTAGACATCATCCCTATTATGACAGGTATTTAAAGATGATTTGGAAAATCCAAAGTCCGTCATTCAAAGAGAAGCTTTACGAAAAACAATCTACCTGCTGCAAAAGAATGTAGACAGATATTAACTTAGAATATCTGTCTACATTTTACAGTACACTTAAAATGTACAACTTGGACATACTTCTCCAGTCATTTCTCAAAGGAAATTTCTTCACAACTCCTCAGCCGACTAAAACGCCTAAGCATTACTTTAGTTATAATGTAATGCTTATAAAAGTTAATTGAATTTGAAGTTAACAAACCAACGTAAAGCAGTTGTTGTAAAGTATTTACTAAGTTGTTTACCCAACACTTTAAAGGAATTCGATCATTGATTATAATCTGATGAATAATAATAATAATATAGATAGACACAGAAAACCAACTCCATACAATGAGCGAATGTAGGTGTACGCACTCAAAGACACGTACGACGATCACAAACAAAATGCCGATCATTCTTTTATTGATATAATACGCTCGCATTTGACGCCTCTCATCTGATGGTAAGCGATGATGTGGTCGACGGTATAGCACGCTTGCCTAGAAGAAAAAAAAAACCGGTCAAGTGGGAGTCGGACTCGCGCACGAAGGGTCCCGTACCATTATCGCAAAAAAACTGCAAAAAAATCACTTTTGTTGTATGGGAGCCCTACTTAAATATTTATTTTATTCTATTTTTAGTATTTGTTGTTATAGCGGCAGAAACAGAAATACATCATCTGTGAAAATTTCAAGTGTGTAGCTATCACGGTTCATGAGATACAGCCTGGTGACAGACAGATAGACAGACGGACCGCGAAGTCTCAGTAATAGGGTTTTTACCCTTTGGGTACGGAACCCTAAAAAGCCTTGCCGAGAAGTTATTTTTCGCTTTGTAGTGTTTTGTTTTGGAAGTTGGTTTAAGGCGTAGATACCCTTGAGAAGCTGATTTTAAAATGAGAATCACGGCTAGTCGTAATCTTTTGAGATTCCAAGAATACATTTAGCACGAATTTAGTCTGATTTACGACCGTGTAAATAAGGTGTTAACAACAGCAAAATTAACGTCATCAATCTGCTTAAATCCATTGGGAAATACAAGCATGACATTTCAGAGGCAGTTCACACAAACAAAATTAAAAACAAAACGTTCTTTAACGTCAAATAGTCAACTGCATTTAAAATCCGAACGTGTCGCTCTGTCACTTCAAATGTCATGTCCCCACAGATTCATTAAAACTAATATGGCGGCAAAATAACGAACACGATTCCCTTATCGCGGCATGTAAAATGAGAAACGTCAACGGACTTCTTAGATTGTAACGACTTTAGTACACCCACTTTTGCCAGAGTTATGTTTAAGTTCCATATAAACTACATTCATTACATACGTTCTTGTATCTTCTAATACACACACTTACGCCAGTTAAGCCAAACTAGTGTTAAGTGTAGCAACTTATTGCTTAGTTTATAAGCTTTTTCTAGTTTTGTTCTCTTATTTATTTCACTTCCTAAAGAACCTATGTTTCAAAGATCTCAGTGTTAACTTGTTTGAATCTTATGGGTCACAGCAATGAGGAATAATACCCCCTGTAATACAGTACCAACTAGCACAGGGCTTATTGTAACTGATACTGGCGGCCTTATTATTTTGTAATTAAGACCTCTACTTGAGATAAATTGTTGAGTGTTGTTGAAATAAATTCAATATAAATTCAGTATAGTAGCAGACACGCCTCAATCAACAATCTATCGAAACACGTAATAATGACACGATATCTTGCGAAAAAATCCAGATTCAAAGAGTAAAATGCGAATAACTTTTGAACGGCTAAACCGATTTTATTCATACATAGCTAAGAACACTCTCGACAAAGTCACCTTTCAAACTAAAAATCATCATAAAAATCGGTTCATCCGTTTAGGCGCTATGATGCCACAAAGAGACACACAGATACAAAGCAACAGATGTCAAACTTATAACACCCCTCTTTTTCCGACGGTGGTTAAAAACATGTGCCACCATCTAATAATACCTATCATAAATGCTTTTACGGGAAACACCGCATCAAATCCTAGTCTAACTGAATATTAATGACCAAATTAATATATCGTGTTAGTAAAGGATTTGATCGTGTATTAAATCATTGATCCCAATTGAATTTCAATACTACCTTAATTTGTGTAAGCCCTTTGATTGGATATGACAGGGGCTGGTTCCATTCGCAAATTAATTTTAACTAATTAAACATACAAAAGATTTAGTATCTGGGAAAGAGTATTCACGTAGGGGGTTCCTGAAAACGGAAGGTGCCATCGAGAACGGCCTAGAATGAGGAGGCGAGATGATTGGGACGCGTACCACGAAGGTGGGTTGAAATCGGCGTGGGAAAAGATTATTTTTTTGAAGAATTCATGTTATGAAGGACTTGGAGAAACAAACAAAACTGGATGTAGCGATATTTTACATGGATACGACGACTGCTTATCTAATTTCCACAACCTAATTTCATGTTACACGATAACCGAAGGCAACGCTGTTGGACACACCTCTGGGCTTTAGACTACCCGTAACGGCTGCCTAAGATCTACAAAAGACAGCCGGGCATGGGGAAGTCCGGTGTGTTGATGGTCAGCAACTTCAGCAAGCATTGATAACCTTGAATCAACCCGTGAGGCTGTAATTATTTAGACACGAGTACTTTATTTAATTTAGCCACGAGCGTTTAGTACGGAGAGATCTCAAGTAAATGCCTGTTTTTCGAGGCCTTAGCCCAGCAGTGGGATGCACCAGCTGGAAAAAAATCCTTACATATACTCATGCCTTTAACTAATTTAGTCATCACACTGATATTATGAAGGCAAAAGTTTGTATGTTTATTACTTCTTCACACCAGAACTGCTGAACGGATCTGAATGAAACTTGGCACATAGATATATTATATTCAGGAATAGGTATATGTTCTAGGCAATATATCCCGGGTATATGTTCCCACGTGATACTACTTTCATGCTGACGAAGTCGCTTTTAAAAGCTAGTTTAAGGTATATTTTTGACCTGACTTCCCGCAGAATAGGGATCATGACAGGGTACATAACAGCAAATTCTATTTAGTCCGCCGGTTAAATTATCAAAAAATATTGGACACGTATTTTTTGCTTATTCAAATCAATAAAAAATCCCCAAGATAAAGCGCATCAAAGTTCGGGAGTGGGGGCTTGTGACGTCATTTCTATGTAAAAAGCGTGCTAAGGTATGACATCATACGATATTTTAATGCACTGTATCGTCATCATTTTTTGTTAACGTGAGAAAAGAAAAATACATGTCCAATATTTTTGGAAATCTATACGACGGACTAAAAATTATTTTTCCCTATTATGACAGGTATTTAAAGATGATTTGGAAAATCCAAAGTCCGTCATTCAAAGAGAAGCTTTAGGAAAAACAATCTACCTGCTGCAAAAAGAATGTAGACAGATATTAACTTAGAATATCTGTCTACATTTTACAGTACACTTAAAATGTACAACTCAGACATTCTTCTCCAGTCATTTCTCAAAGGAAATTCCTTCACAACTCCTCACCCGACTAAAACGCCTAAGCATTACTTTAGTTATAATGTAATGCTTACAAAAGTTAATTGAATTTGAAGTTAACAAACCAACGTAAAGCAGCTGTTGTAAAGTATTTACTAAGTTGTTTACCCGACACTTTAAGGGAATTCGATCATCTATACTAATATTATAAAGAGGAAAGATTTTTTTGTTTGTTTGTTTGTTTGTTTGTACCGAATAGGCTCCGAAACTACAAGACCGATTTAAAAAATTCTTTCACCAATAGAAAGCTATGTTATTCCTGAGTAACTATTTTTTAATCCCGAAAACGGGTCATGTGGGGTGGCCCACGGGAGCGAAGCCGCGCGAAGCAGCTAGTTGATTATAATCTGATGAACATCTATATATATAAAAGAAAGTCGTGTTAGTTACACTGTTTATAACTCAAGAATGGCTGAACCGATATGGCTGAAAATTGGTAGGGAGGTAGCTAAGAACCAGGAGAAGGACATACGGTAGACGTAGAAGGATGTAGGGTAGGTAGGGTAGGGTAGGGTAGGGTAGGGTAAGTAGCGTAGGGTAGGTAGGGTAGGGTAGGTAGGGTAGGGTAGGGTAGTTAGGGTAGGATAGGTAGGGTAAGGTAGGTAGTGTAGGGTTGTTAGGGTAGGGTAGATGAATGTTTGGTGTTTTTATGGCAAAAAAAAGTTTGCCGGGTCAGCTAGTTAATAATATAGATAGACACAGAAAGCTACTAATAACTAAGCAATTCCATACAATGAGCGAAAGTAGGTGTACGCACTCAAAGACACGTACGACGATCACAAACAAAATGCCGATCTTTCTTTTGTTGATATCATACGCTCGCATTTGACGCCTCTCACCTGATGGTAAGCGATGATGTGGTCGACGGTATAGCACGCAAGCCTAGAAGAAAAAAAAAACTGGCCAAGTGCGAGTCGGACTCGCGCACGAAGGGTTCCGTACCATTACCGCAAAAAACTGCAAAAAAATCACGTTTGTTGTATGGGAGCCCTACTTAAATATTTATTTTATTCTGTTTTTAGTAGTTGTTGTTATAGCGGCAACTGAAATACATCATCTGTGAAAATTTCAAGTGTGTAGCTATCACGGTTCATGAGATACAGCCTGGTGGCAGACAGACAGACGGACCGCGAAGTCTCAGTAATAGGGTTTTTACCCTTTGGGTACGGAACCCTAAAAAGCCTTGCCGAGAAGTTATTTTTCGCTTTGTAGTGTTTTGTTTTGGAAGTCGGTTTAAGGTCTAGATACCCTTGAGAAGCTGATTTTAAAATGAGAATCACGTCTAAATGGCTAGTCGTAATCTTTTGGGAAAAATATATGTTACATAAGACCGTTTTCTTAATAATTGGTCTAAGAAAATTTTGAGTTTTATTCGTATAACATAGTGTAATTAATTTGTAAAGTTATGTCTAAAACGGACAAAAACACGACAATCGCACCAAAATCGCTAGGCGTATTTTAATGAAATCGACACCATCTCAAAGACAATTTAATTATCTACAGTTTGATTTGAGGTTTTTTTTTTAAATCATAGAGAAATAAGCAAAGTTCAAAAAACTACTTAATTTTGGGTCGCGCGGGTGTGAAACGATTACGCGTTTTGTTCCCTCAAGGTCGTTGGCGTTAGTAGTCGTCTTAATCATTGTGTTAAAACTTTTTTGTATAGCTAGTTCATTATGGTTCAACGTCCTTTCTAGTAAATATGATGAAGGGATTTGTATTTCCTTCTAATAAATGGGAAGAACATGTTATGAAAAGTAAACTAGCCTGAAGAGTATTAAATTCTACTAATATCCTGCAAGAGAAGAAAATATGGTATTCTAAGAATTCAAATGGCTCTGCCTGGTTCTTCAGGGATTACAAGCGCGATATTATGTTGTTGTAATATGGAAATGGAATGAAAGTAATCCAGAAAAAATTATCCGAGTTAAGGGCCTACATACCCTTTAGTGCCTAAACTAAACTTAACGTAACTTTCTAAAGCATACTCCTTAGTAACGGCTAGGTTAAAAGGTTTGAAAAAAATATATATTTATTTAAAAAAAATATATATTTGATTCATGTACATAATTTTGAACACAAGTTTTTTTCGTGTCACTAATAGATTTGCTTTAAAAAAATAATTAATAACACGATATTTTTTCGCAACTTTTGTAAACGCCTCCAAAACGACTTGAATGTTTAAAAATATTTTTACACAGAAAAATTGATGGCTGAAATTTCTTCATAACTAACATAGCATATGTAAATCTAATAATATGTTGCAAACAAAACTGTTCAAAAGGAGGTTCAATATTGATATTTTGGCATCGAGCGGGCGCACGGCCAGTACTGCATTAACATTAGGCGTATATAGCGCCTTAAAACTTGCATTTCATATTGGGTTTCTAAGAAACTGTTTCGCTGGTTTCGTGCTGCTAAACATGTCCTAGTTTCGATTCTGGTGCTTCTCATGTGGTCCCATTAAAATTTTATCAAGATCAGACTAGTAGTTTTTGAGTTATCCTTAATAATGCGTATTAAGGATAACTCAAAGCGAAAAATAACTAAATATAAAAGAAAGTTGTTTTGTTTTGGAAGTCGGTTTAATTATTTTGTTAAAACATGTTTAAATAAACTCTATACATCCAGCAAATCGATGTGAAAATACGTTTATTTTCCTTGGCACGTTAAGGTGTCGGGACAGAGACGACAAGAGACAGGTACGATTTACGGACGCTTGACCTTTGCTGGATCATTCTTCATTGTGTCCATGTTAAGAAATGGTGCAATGCTGTACCTGCGATGTGGACTTTTCCTAGCAATTTATTCCAGGTGCCACTGAATAATGGTATTTTATACAAAGTGAAAGATTCTTTTATTGATTTATATATTTAACCATTTATGCACACACACTTAAGATACAGACAAGAAGAAGAAACAGAAAAATAGGAACATAGGTGATGCTTTATATGTCAGATGTACCTACATACATACATTAACACACGCTTATTAGGGTTCCGTACCCTTAGGGTAAAAACGGGACCCTATTATTAAGACTCCGCGGTCCGTCTGTCTGTCTGTCACCAGGCTGTATCTCATGAACCGTGATAGCTAGACAGTTGAAATTTTCACAGATGATGTATTTCTGTTGCCGTTACAACAACACATACTAATAAAATATGAATGAAATAAATATTAAAGTGGAGCTCCCATTTAACAAACGTAATTTTTTTTTGCCGTTTTTTGCGGTAATGTTACGGAACCCTTCGTGCGCGAGTCCGAATCGCACTTGGCCGGTTTTTTCTCATCGGTGTAGGCAGAAACCACAGGACGCCATCTGCCACGATGTTTACATACTAAACTTAACGTAACTTTCTAAAGCATACTCCTTAGTAACGGCTAGGTTAAAAGGTTTGAAAAAAATATATATTTATTATTGATTCATGTACATAATTTTGAACACAAGTTTTTTTCGTGTAACTAATAGATTTGCTTTAAAAAAATAATTAACAACACGATATTTTTTCGCAACTTTTGGAAACTCCTCCAAAACGACTTGGATGTTTAAAAATATTTTTACACAGAAAAATTGATGGCTGGTATTTCATCATAACTAACATAGCATATGTAAATCAAATAATATTTTGCAAACAAAACTGTTCAAAAGGAGGTTTAATATTGATATTTTGGCATCGAGCGGGCGCACGGCCAGTACCGCGTTAATATTGGGCGTATAACTTGCATTTCATATTGGGTTTCTTAGAAACTGTTTCTCTGGTTTCGTGCTGCTAAACATGATGTCCTAGTTTCGATTCTGGTGCTTCTCATGTGGTCCCATTTAAATTTTATCAAGATCAGACTAGTAAGCAAAAAAAAGCGAAAAAAATAGGTACCAAAAACATAGATTTTTTAAAAGAAAGTTATTTTTAGCTTTGTAGTTTTTTGTTTTGGAAATCGGTTTAATTATTTTGTTAAAACATTTTTAAATAAACTCTATACATGCAGCAAATCGATGTGAAAATACGTTTATTTTCCTTTGCACGTTAAGGTGTCGGGACAGAGAAGACAAGAGACAGGTACGATTTACGGACGCTTGACCTTTGCTGGATCATTCATCATTGTGTCCATGTTAAGAAATGGTGCAATGCACCTGCGATGTGGACTTTTCCTAGCAATTTATTCCAGGTGCCACTGAATAATGGTATTTTATACAAAGTGACAGATTCTTTTATTGATTTATATATTTAACCATTTATGCACACTCACATAATATACAGACAAGAAGAAGATACAGAAAAATGGGAACATAGGTGATTCTTTATATGTCAGATGTACCTACATACATACATTAACACACGCTTATTAGGGTTCCGTACCCTTAGGGTAAAAACGGGACCTTAGTACTAAGACTCCGCGGTCCGTCTGTCTGTCTGTCTGTCACCAGGCTGTATCTCATGAACCGTGATAGCTAGACAGTTGAAATTTTCACAGATGATGTATTTCTGTTGCCGTTACAACAACACATACTAATAAAATAAATAAATAAAATATGAATGAAATAAATATTAAAGTGGGACTCCCATATAACAAACGTGATATTTTTTCCGTTTTTTGCGATAATGTTACGGAAACCTTCGTGCGCGAGTCCGACTCGCACTTGGCCGGTTTTTTCTCATCGGTGTAAGCAGAAACTACAGAACGCCACCTGCTATGATCCTTACATATAGTTA
This sequence comes from Anorthoa munda, assembly GCA_945859665.1. NCBI lineage: Eukaryota > Metazoa > Arthropoda > Insecta > Lepidoptera > Noctuidae > Anorthoa > Anorthoa munda. Next base: position 6,898,107 of record OX243896.1, on the reverse strand, counting down.
TCGGCACGTAACTTGGCAAGAGTCGTTAGATGCGCACAAGTCATTTTTTAGGTCTCTTTGGTTACCTAGCGTGACGCGGGGAGCGTTTAGCTCCGTTCCGAGCGCGCGATTGGTTAGTCAGTTGACACAAGGATCGACTGACCAATCGCGTTGCTTCCACGTTCCGCTCGTACTATACGGTGGTTGGTCAGTTCGCGCACTATGCGCGAACTTATCCCCACTACGCTAAAACCTTGCCAAGTTACATGCCGGGGACTATACTCCTTTTGCTTCACTTACGTTCATACATCTAGTAATACACGCACGCCGGTTATGAGTAGCGGAACATCTGACCTTTCTGAAAAACGTCATCAATAAGAGCTGTCAACAAAACATCGAATTTGATTCGATTAAACCGAAACAACACAATATATTTTTCTAAGCTTCATAAAGCAAAACCACGCCTCCTGTATTTCCGAGAGGGCTAGACAGAGCTCTACCAATACTACACACATCTCGCTAGTTATATATATTAAGTCCCATGTTATAAGGGACGAACCAATTCCGATATAACTGAGCACAAATCAGGACTCCGGCAGAGCCCGCGCAATGCTGAGCCGTATTTAAATTATTAGTTAACAAATAGGAATTTCTTGTACGTTCTTTTCCACGTAGGTATTTCCGAACGGATGGTAGAATCACTTAATCATGATCCAGCCCTAGTTGTCCCCCCAGCGACGCCCTGAGCTGAGGTTCGACCCCACCGGTCACTTAGGTTTAGCTTTTTGTGCCTTTGGAGGCTTTAGTTTAGTCTCCACAAGATCGACCGGGTAAGCAGTAGCTAATCACTCTAATTGAAATGAGAGACGCCTCATAAAAAAGACCCACTCCGGCAGGCTTATTACGTATCTTGGAAGAGCAAAACGATAGCAATTATTGCGCAATAATTGCTCTTCGATCACGAATCCGAATTATGTATCAGCGATAGCCGAGTGGCTATCGCTGATACATAATAATTGTTGTTGCTTGATTGCCAACCGCTCCCAAATCCACGGACCACACCATCAAGTGAGATAGTGGTCAAGCGCAAGCATATTACTAATAAAAAAAAGTAATAGTAGTATTTAATTGCAATTCAGAAACACCGAGCGATTAGCAAATATTTTTTTACGTAATCCCGATGTTTAAGACATAAAACATTCGATCGCGCGATGACTGCGCGATCGCTGCGCAATTATTGCCAATTGCTGTTTCATACGTAATAAACCTACGGGGATTGCTACAGAGAAATTCCAGATGGAAAAACTTTCTTGTCGACACCGAGAAGAAAGTTTATTTAATCACTGTATATACCGTATATAAATTCACATAAGAGAACCTTTACATTAACGCGAAAGAGTACGTTAAAAAACTCGCACTAAGACCTTAGGTACCTGAGGTGTATATCACGTGCACTTTTGATAAACTTCAAATAAAGGCACGTACCAATATAATGTCAATCAAGGTTAATATTTGATAAGTTTTTCATACCGTTACGAGATAATTGACAAAACTCTGGTGTTGAAGGGCAAAAGCCGTCTGACCTCTACAAACTTAAAGGACCTTCTTGGATCTATCTCGTAGCATAACATCACGCCTGTGTACCCCAAAGGGTAAGATAGAGATGTAACTTTAATACACTCACATTTCGCGAGATATCTTTCAGAAAAGTTTAAAGCACTATCTACATATTATTGCCGGATGCCTGTCCCTGACGGAACACTTATGTACTATTTGTATCTATTTGTATCCTGATGACCCTGATACTGAGAGTAAGGAAGAGAGAGATGAAATGTGTGGACAGCGTTTAATAGTGGGGACCTTATTCACATCAATCGCGGGCTAAAAACTAGACTGAGCAGTTTTAGATGAAAACAAAAACCCAACTACTTTTGCCCCACCCCAGAAATCGAACCCAATGGGGATAACGTTTTATTGCTCACCAGTTGGCGTCATTGTTGAATAAGGTTCATAAATGTAGCTGTTAAATATTGCGCACGGAAGCAAAGTTTGTTTTTTTTTTTTCTAATTCCGTAAATGAGCGAATAAATTTAAAATCGAGTATGCCGCAGTTTTGCGCAGTCCCTCTTTTTTCGAAAAAAAACAGAGGAAAACATTTTCCGAAACATAAGACTCTATTAAAGCAGTAGTTGGTAAAACCCGTACCTATCGTAATCTGCCATATTTGGCAAATATTCAGAACAATTTATTTATTTATTTGGAAACTCAACAGCTTATTACTTTTTACATGAATAGATGTTCACCTCACTGTCAATGAACAGCCCAGTGCAGTTGCATCAACGTTACATGCATCTTAGCAAACACACACACACTGCACAGTGACAGCGAGATGATGACAATTATCTCTTAAGCCAATAACAGAGTTTCACGGCATGGATAAAGGTAGGTTAGGTTATGTTAATTAGCTACACACAAGTGCAGCTATTAGTGATCATGTGATATTGAAGACTCATTGATCACATTAAATCAGAGTTAAAAGTATTTAAATATGTAAACATGTAAATATGGGTATATTAATTAGACAAAGGGAAAACAATAAAATATTAGCGAAATCTAACATCATGGGAACAATAAAAATATGTAAATAAGCGGTCGCTAAGCAATGGTTGCTAAGTCCCGTACTTAGCTTAATCTTCCATATTTGGAAAATATACACAACAATAAAAAAAAAATGTAAATAAACTCTCGGTCAGCAGTGGTTGCTAAGGTCCCGTACTTGTCTTAATCTGCTATATTTTGAAAATATTCACAATATAATAAACTGTCGCTAAAAGCCGGAAAGCAATTAATTTTTACATTTTGTAGACCTCAGTTGTAGACCAGCGCCCCTAGCGTAAAATTCAAACGCGGTAGCCCGCATTGTTCATGCTCAGTAGTAGCGCTTATAAACACTACATTAATCCCTTGAGTGCTCATTAGCAGACACAATAGAAAAATAATTGTTTCTGGGAACCAAAGTTCCCAAAGGACACTCAAGGGGATAACGAGGCAGTTCTATCAAAAAGATTTAGAGAACTAGCACCTATTTTAATAAATATTCGTCAATTTTCAGTAGCCTTAGAGTTTGGTGAAGAAGGAGCTCGTGACTAAATAATAACATTTGCACGGGTCGATCTTCAAGGTTAAGCAACGCTTGACGAGGTCGGGCCGTAGATGGGTGACCATGACAACATACCAAGATTCCTACGTACCTCGGAAAGCACGTCAAGCCGTTCGTCCCGGCTGTCATTTGAAGATCTTTGACAGTCGTTACGGAGAGTCAGAAGCCAGGAAATCTGACACTAGTCTTGCCAAATAGGTGTCGTATTACCCAGTTACTGGGTAGTGGAGGTCAGAAGCCAGGAAATCTGACACTAGTCTTGCCAAATAGGTGTCGTATTACCCAGTTACTGGGTTGTGGAGGTCAGAAGCCAGGAAATCTGACACTAGTCTTGCCAAATAGGTGTCGTATTACCCAGTTACTGGGTTGTGGAGGCCAGAAGCCAGAAAATCTGACACTAGTCTTGCCAAATAGGTGTCATATTACCCAGTTACTGGGTTGTGGAGGCCAGAAGCCAGAAAATCTGACACTAGTCTTGCCAAATAGGTGTCGTATTACCCAGTTACTGGATTGTGGAGGTCAGATAGGCAGTCGGTCCTTGGAATATACTGGTACTCAGTTTTTTTTTTGTTAGGCTCGCGCTTGACCACAGTCTCATCTGCTGGTAAGCGATAATATGGTCGACGGTGAAGCACATTTGCCTTGAAGTAACCTATTCACTCTTGACTTAAAGACCCCGGGGTTGTAGCTATCGGGAAACACGTCTGTGTCTAAGGAGTGCCACTCCTTAGCTGTACGCATAATGAAAGTATTTCCGTAAAACGTTTAGTGCGTATGGGTGGGATGTCCACCATGTAACGATGGCGCATCGCCATACGTCTTGTATATCGATGATGAATCAGGCTAGGTGAAATTAGATCATGCAATTCCATCCCACACTCCCTGAAATGCAACCGATAAAAAACAACTGCGAACGACAACTGGTAATTCGGCGACGATGTTCAAGGTTCTGGAGCTTTGACTCGACCAGTGCTTCCCACTTGCCACTTCGCCACCACTACTCTATAAGAGACCAGAGCCCTTATAAGACCCATTAAATCCCACATAAAAAATAAATCGCCAACAATAAAAAATCTTTTGTCAACAACTCGAGCTTCCGTTTAAACGTTCTGCCAGAATTAATTGCATAGAAACTTTTTCGTCGAAAATACGATGGAAAAAAGAACTTTTTCGATTCCCAACAGATTCTAACTTTGTCGTATTTCTGTTACTCATGGAGGAAGGAATTTATGTTTTTTAAATGCGTTCAAGTTATACCGTTTTGCATGGGAAAATGATGTTATGGAATTTTTGGAATGCTTACTGAGAAAGCGTTGAGCGATTTTTGGTAGGGGCAAAACTTATGGGTTCCCGTCACCGGCATCCTAATTTGAAAGCGTAATCGACATGCTTATGTGACATATGACGGAGTAACTGTGTTTTTTTTAATAATTGTTTTTATTTATTTCTCGAAAAAGCCTGTCATTTGAAGATCTTTGACAGTCGTTACGAGTAGTCAGAAGCTTGAGATCTGACACCAGTCTTGCCAAGGGGTACCGTGTTACCCAGTTACTGTTGTGGAGGTCAGGTAGGCAGTTGCTCCATGTAAAATACTGGTACCTAGCTAAATCTGGTAGGACTGGAAGCTGATCCCAATATACTTGGGAAAAAGGCTAGGCAGATTGATTGACCAAAAAGCCTGTCTTACAAACAATATTACATAGTAGTAAAAAAATATAAAAAGCTTTAAACCTTAGGTCATTTTTAGATACTCTGACTCCTAAACTAGGTGTATATTCCTGTGACTTAGGGAGTCAGAAGTTGCTAGTCTGTCACACAAAAACACAGCTATTCCAGTTTTATGTGTTCACTTCTGTCGGCAGTTCCCTTTTTGCATATTTTTACTTGGCTGCTGAAGGAGAGTCATGTGTTTATCAGTCTATGTATGTATGTTTGTTCCTATGTGGTGTTCTAGAGACCAAACTCGTTGGCCGATTTTGATGATTCTTACGTCAATCGATTCGTCGACCTTGCGTTTGCAAATGGCGGGTTTGGGCGCCATATTGTGGGGGCCTATTTTATTTTTTTAACCGACTTTCCAAAAAGGAGGAGGTTCTATGCTTGACTTCATGGTTGTTATTTTTGTTTATGTATGTTCACTGATATCTCCGTCAATTGTGGACCGATTTTGTAAATTCTTATTTTGTTTGATAGAGTATGTGCCGAAATTGATCCCATTTTAATTTGGTGAAGTTCTGATGAAGAATTTCTGAGTTATACAACAGAACTCTTCAATAAATAACGGCAAATCTCTCGGGATTGCTGGGGCAATAGAGAGGTATACAAATTTTGGTAGAAATGGTCTCCCTTTTTTCAGTATAGAGCAATATTAAAGACATAACCGAACAATTTTGTACACTTTATTTAGCCACAACTTTCTGTTACTTACTGGGTTTTTATATTCCTTAGGGTAATTTGACCAGTCCTTTAAAACTTGAATATTGTTAATTACCATATAAAAAAACTTTTTTATAATAAAATAATACCGACTTCCAAATAAAAACACTACAAAGAAAAAATTACTTTCTTTTTGGAAGTCGGTGTCTTTGATAGGTACCAATTTCTTTCGTTATGGAAACCGACTTCCAAGTACTGTAATTAAATGTCTATTCAATAACCTATAAAAGTTGTAATTACTGGAAGAGATTACTAACACAAGTATATTTCTTACTTAAATGGATATTCCCTAAATACCAAATGTAATAGTATTCTTAAGTTATTGAAATAAACATTTATTTATTTATTACTTTGTAGTGTTTTTATTAGGAAGTCGATTGTATTTTTGTTAAAAAAAGTTCTTTTGTTTTCACTTTTTAGTTGTACCTAAAGGCAAGTTCTTTAGTAAGGTACCTATAATAATTAGTTAAGTTATTATAGTCTATTTTAGGTTTCCTTATTAATAAATAAATAATAAATAATAATAAATATTTTATTTCTTTCAAAAAGTACAATAAATAAATCAATGCAACACAATGGTAATGGTAAATAATTGTACAGTGGGGCAATTATAAATATTATAAATATTTCTTTCTACACACTGTGTCTTCGTCTATCATCTAACTATCCTGTCGCAGGTCTGCTGGAAGAAATTTCTATTGAAATAAGCAGTACCTTTGTGCTCTTCTATCTGTATTCTTTCTTTTCTCTGTAAAGTGTTTTGTGTGTACATAAATAAATTAATAAAACTATAGGTAATGCCAGAATAGATTACGCGAATATCATGAAACATGAACTTAACGGGTGAAATGCGAGTGTACCAAGGTGAACTGTATATATCTGCGTACCCCTTTAGACCGTACTGGCGTGATGTGCTATGTTATGAAATGGTATAGACAATAAAAAGACATGCGATTGCAGCAATCCCAAAAGAGTGGCCGTCATTTATTAAAGAGTTATGTTGTATAACCCCGATATTCTTCACCAAATTAAAATGGGACCAATATGGAAACATATTCTTTAAAAAAAAACTTAATTTTCAAAATCGGACCACATTTGACAGAGAAATCGATGAACAAAGACAAAAAAAAACATAAAGTCGACACCACCACCTTTTTGGAAAGTCGGTTAAAAAGACGAAAATTGTTTTGTGTGGCATCTAGTAACTCATTTATTTTTTGTTAGCTATTTCGCCCCACTCTCTGGGCCAAGGCCTTCCCCCATTCCTTCGATTTCTCTCAGTGTTGTGCTTCATCTCGCCAATTCTCGAGGAAGTCATCCCAAGCTGCCATCTCCTCCTCGGTCTGCCACGACCCCATCCAGCCATGTCAGGGCTCCAGCCCTGTGATATAGGGGTCACAGCTTCGACAGCACCCAACAGACATGGCCTACCCAGTCTCTCTTAAATATAGAATAGAATAGAGTAGAGTAGAGTAGAGTAGAGTAGAGTAGAGTAGAGTAGAGTAGAGTAGAATAGAATAGAATAGAATAGAATAGAATAGAATAGAATAGAATAGAATAGAATAGAATAGAATAGAATAGAATAGAATAGAGTAGAATAGAATAGAATAGAATAGAATAGAATAGAATTGAATTGAATTGAATTGAATTCACTCTCAAATCTCTTCTCTGAATTGAATTCAATTCAATTCAATTCTATTCAATTGAATAGAATAGAATATACTTTATTGTACACCATAAAAGTTACACATCTATTTTATAAGAAAAACTTAATTGTACGGGTACAAAGGCAGTCTTATCGCTGACAGCGATATCTACCAGACAACCTTTGAATGGACTGAAAGAGCTTAGAATGAAAAAAGGGGGGGTAGTCTGTGGTGTACTGCTATTACATTAAAACATAAATATATACAAAACTATATTGTTATAATAAATACTATCCTTAAACTTGTATACACATATACTTACATACATATATACTTAAATATGTACACATGTTAACAAATTCAAAGAAAAAGGGACAACAGAATATATATTTGAATAATGATGAAAGAAATTAGATCCAAATATAAAAGCGTTAGAGAGAAAGGAAATGGTTTTTAACTAGATTCTTAAAAGAATCCAGTGACTGGGCTTGTCTAACAGGCAACGGCAACTCATTCCACAATCGCACAGCCTGGACCCTAAACGATTTGTCGTAGAACTTAGTAGAATGAGCAGGCATCAAAATAGGAATTCATTTAACATAGTAATTCTGAAACTTAGTCTGTTCAGGATCCAAATTCAAACGTCCACATCAAAATGTCTTTGTTTTCTAAGCCATAAATATTTTGCCACTAAAAATATCTCCCCGAAAACTATCAGCTACCAAAATCCCAATGTGATCTGTAAATAAAAAAGAAAATAACAAATATCTTCGGATCACATACCTCGGATACTTTGAACAAACTATTTGCGGAGATATTTCTTTTTCTCTCTTCTGTTATATATTGTTTCGACTTTGATACCTGCTCGAATTGAGAAATACCAAATAACAGATCTCAAAGTTGTTTGTAGGAGTGACATAAGGCTCTTGAGGAACAATTCGACCATTAAATGCTCAAAAAAGTTGCAAGAAGATTGTGCTTTTCAGAAAGGCAGAAATATTTTTTTTCTTTTGACTCGTAAACATAAAGTGACGACGATATAATGAGCTGAAATATCTTGTGACGTCACGCCGCTAGTACACTTTATATTGACATGTTGACGTCACATGCCTCCACTCCTGAACTTTGATCCATTTTGTCTTTTTCATTTTTTATTGATTTGGTAAAGCAAAAAATACGTATCCAAAATTATTTGATAATATCACTGACTGACTAAATAGAATTATCATTTTTCTACCCAGGAAACATTCCTATTGAAGTACAGTGGAACCTACTATAGAGGTTTCATTATAGTTAAGTCTATTAGCATTTAATGATTGTCAAGAACACAAAATATTATCGGATTACCACGTGACATTGCGAAGCCTGTGAAGTTTCTATGCTTTTGGGCGGAGTTGGGCTGGCTTTGTTAACCAGAATCCCTACGCACAACGGACCAAATGAGATTCTAATTGCGGGAAAAGGAGACCCCATCATCGTCGTCATCGTCAGCACGTGACATTTCAGAAGTGCATGGCTATCCCAAACATTTTGAACTTCATGACAATCGTTTTCGTTGATAAAGTGTTACTTAATTTGGGCCCTCTTTTTCGCAATACCTAAGCGGTTTTTAGGGTTCCGTAGCTAAATGGCAAAAAACGGAACCCTTACGGATTCGTCATGTCTGTCTGTCTGTCTGTCCGTCCGTACGTCACAGCCACTTTTTTCCAAGACTATAAGAACTATGCAGTTGAAACTTGGTAAGTAGATGTATTTTGTGAGCTGCATTAAATTTTGGGGGTTCCCCATACTTAGAAATGAAACTCAAAAATTTTTGCGCTAAAAAATGTCTGAATAGTTTGCGCGAGAGACACTTCCAAAGTGGTAAAATATTTGCCCCCCCCCCCCCCCCCGCCTGTAACTTCTAAAATAAGAGAATGATAAAACTAAAACATGTATATGATGTACATTACCATGTAAACTGCCACCGAAAATTGGTTTGAACGAGATCTAGTAAGTAGTTTTTTTTTAATACGTCATAAATCGTAAACCGCAATTTACCAAGTACAGAACCCTTCGTGCGCGAGTCCGACTCGCACTTGGCCGGTTTTTTTTTCTATAGGCTCGCGCCACTATCTCACCTGATAGTAAGCGATGATGTGGTCTACGGTGAAGCACGCTTGTCTAGAAGAAACCAATTCACTCTTGACTTAAAGACCCTAAATTGTAGCTATCAGGAAACAGACTCCAGCAGAGAATTCCACTCCTCGGCTGTACACATAAAAAAAGTACTCCCAAACCGTTTAGTGCGTATGGGTTGGATGAAGATGGAGGAGCTCGTGGCTAAATAATAACAGCCGCACGGGTCGATCTTCAAGGTTAGGTCGGTCCGCGGATGGGTGACCATTTCAACATACCGAGTTTCCTCCGCGCCTCGGAAAGCACGTTAAGCCGTTGTTCTCGGCTGTCATTTGAAGATCTTTGACAGTCGTTACGAGTAGTCAGAAGCTTGAGATCTGACACCAGTCTAGCCAAGGGGTACCGTGTTACCCAGTTACTGGGTTGTGGAGGTCAGATAGGCAGTCGCTCCATGTAAAACACTGGTACTGAGCTGAGCCGACCCCAATATAGTTGGGAAAAGGCAGATTGATTGGGTTGGATGAAAATGATGATGTGGGAACTTTTAACATTCAGGTATCCTGTGATAATTAAAACAATGAAAACTCATGAAATGCAATTAAATACCAACCAAATAAAGCTATTATTGTCTATGTCAAGTGATTTAATTTCTATGTTATATATCGTACCCGTGGGTTTCCGGTATTCAACACGGGAACATTTGCATAGATATTATTGATCTGTTATTGTAAGGTCGCTTTGAATACCAATTAATTGATATTTTGGTATAATTTATTGAATAGAATATAATGTTATGGATGAACTGTACAGCTAATACTTAAACTTCCTTGTCGTATTGATGTCATCAATTTGATTCCGATTCAGAGAAATGTAAGGATGCCTGTACAGTCAAAAATAAAATAAAAAATCGAAAACGTGTTTATTTTTCTTCCACAAATAGCATTCATTAAAACTTAAAAACTATTAAATCATCAAAGTTATAAGCAACAAAAAATTACAAATATTATTATTATAGTTTAATTTTTTTTTCCTTTATTCATTTATGTACATACTTTTTACATTTTTAAATATTAGCTTATAAAAATACAATAAAAAAAACATTTAAAAATATAAAAAATAGTAGCCCACCGGTATCGGGAACAGGGTCCAAGCTACCGGTGGTCAAGGCTTGTTATTATAATTTTACGGTGTACAATAAAGTATATTCTATTCTATTCTATTCTACGATGGTACAGTACATTGAAATATCGTGATCTTAATGGCTAAGCAACGCTTGCCGAGGCCTGTGCTTGGAAGGGTGACCACCCAATTCATACCGAGACTCCTCAATGCCTCAGAAAGCACGCAAACCTGTTGGTTTTGGCTGTCATTTGAATATTTTTGACACCCGTTACGGATGGAAACAAGCCAGAAAATCTGGTACGAACTGGTCTAGCCAAGGGGTATTTTGTTACCCAGTTACTGGGTTGTGGAGGTCAGATAGGACGTCGCTTCATGTAACATTAAGATCCTGATGTAAAATCATGAATTATATTATCAACTAAAATGTCTCTCGGTTAAGCAGTGGAATCCCAAATGGATGGCTGGAGATGTCGGGTAGGCTGTTAATTAAAGTAAAACTTAATTCATGCCTGTTCTTTAATTCGCCATTGTAAGAAGATTGAAATGAAACGTCAAAGGAATGATACAATACGAATGAAATAAATGAGCAAGAGTGAACGACCGAGACCAATCAGTATTGCCTGCCATGAATATTAAACATTATTTTTACAAATTCAAATTCAATCTTTATTTGATCAAACATGAGTACAATACACACAACAAATTGCCAATATATAAGAGATGTTAAAAAAAAATACAGGGCGTCGTATTTGCCTTAAATAATGGCGTGCTAATATTAATAATAGGATAAATAAAGAACAATCAAAATCATAATATTCAAATCAAAATAATAATTCAGAATGTCATATATGTATGTCATATATGTCATATAAATAAATAAATATATGTTTAGACAATTTAACAAAAAAAGTGCCGATAAAATTATCAATCTAGAATGTCAGTATTATTATTAAACATGTCAAAATATTAAATGTAGTGTCCTACCGAAACTAGTTTTAATGACCGAAACCGAAACCGAATTTCGGCAGCAGTCTCAGTTTCGCCCGAAACTGAAACCGAAAACTTCCTTCTAAGGATCATGTTTTGAGGGAAAAATAAAGAAAACGTTACTATAATCCGGAAACGGATTGCCTTCTAGGCTCAGAATTTCCTAGTGAATATAATTTATTACAGTTTGCACTAACTTTAGATGAATCAGATGAAATTTTTTCGAAAAATTGCCAAATGCTGTTATTTAACATTAAAAATATAAAAAATAAATAAAAAATGTAGAAACAGAAATGAAATATTAATTTTATCATACGGATACTTATAATGTGATTTTTTATTTCGTGGACTAAACTGACATTTGGGGGGTTGTCACTTTATCGTCACATTAAAATAGTGTCGTACCCTAACTATCCTGAGTGATCGAAATCGTTAATCGAAAATCGAAGTAGATCGAAAATGAAACTATTTCACGGCATAAAAATATAATTTGTTTAGAAACTAGCGGCCCATATTTAGTTTCTACTCATTTATGTCAGACTTAATTTTATCGATTGCATTTATTTTATTGTTGATTTCACATTTAACACAATAAAAGTTCATGTACTATGTGTATGAATACTGTTATATTTAAATATATTACGTTTATATTCATAAAACATTTATTTACACCAATTAGTAAAAATAAATTCAGGAGTCATGTCACATCGATTCGATGAATCACTTATGATTGAGCCTTACCTACAACACTATGCTCCGCGCTTGCAACATTTAAAAAAAATAAGGTCCATAGCAGCTGTCAGTTTAGTCCACGAAATTAAAAATCACAGTATAGGTAGGTACCTATGTAAGTACCTACTCATTCAATTATAAGTGTGTTAATTTTATTTAAAAAAAAAGAAATTTAACTGTACTTGCCACTTGAATACCTTGGTAATAAGTATTAAAATGAATTTTGAAACTCTGACTGCTTAATATTATCACCACTAATGAACTATAGTAAGTACCAAATACCTAACTAATGTTTGTTTAGGTATAGCATTAGCGAGAGAGTTAAATCAACCAAAAAATATGTAGATAGCTAGGTTAAACTTGATCCTACTATAATCTATATATTAATTTGTTATAATGAATATTTTTTTAATGTTTACTTTACTACCTACTCTTATGCTATATCATGTAATAAAACTAACCAAATTCAAAATAAATCACGCGAAAACTCACAACAAACAAAACAAACTGCAAACACAAGCCAGTCACGGCATGATTAGGCACGTGGACGCGGCAAAATGTCTTGTAACGCGCCGAACATGACCGATCACAGCGCGAGAACTTTCGAATGCAGTTTCGGTTTCGGTCGTAGTTTCGGCAGGTTTGCCGCCGAAACTGAAACTAAACCGACATCGTTTTTTTTTCCGAAATTCAACCGATACCGAAACCAAACTTTTGGTCGGACGCTAATTAAATGTCAAAATTATTTAAAAATGTCGTACAAATGATAATAAAAATAATATAAATGATAAAAATAAACGTTCTAGAACGTCACATACATTAATGTTGCCACAGCTGTCAACACTCTCCTAAGCTGATGATACAATAAATCAGTACTATCACCATACCTTTCCCCGCGGCTTCACTCATGTGGGCTATCTTATATAGCCAGTCTTATTTACCTATCACCCTAAAGAAAGGGTACTTATGGTCTACGTACAGTGTTCACGCGGAAACTCAAACACACGTCTTCCCTCAGCAAACCCAATTCAAATGTAATTATTTCTCCGTTAACTCAGTAAACAGAATCTACTAGGATCTGTCTTAACGATGTTGCAGTTACAACGTTGCATTACAAGGTTTTGCCTTCCACGTGTAACGTGTTATGCAACAAAGTTATCAAAGACACAAGAGTACTAACCAGCTAACTAGCGAATGCACTTAGCAGCATCTTGGTATTAGTACCTACTTACTTGCTGATGAGGCAATTCGAAATGTTGGTTTATAGTGAAGCCTTAATTATATAGGAACAACATACGGTCACAGATCCCTTATCTTATCTTATCTTATGGAGGGGCCGAGAACATCTCGGACACTTCGACCCATTGGGATCTATTGTGGTCCCCTAGATAACTTACTCCCCCCCAATCTCGTTGAAAACCGTTTTCATGAGTTTTACAACGAGACTAGGAGATATGAGCCTATAGTCTTCTGGTTTTGGGTATCCAACCCCTAGGAGACCCATTCGCTTACCAGCCAGTGCATCGCATGTGCACAGAAGGTGCTCCATGCGTTCCGTATGTTCCCCACACAACCTGCACACGGGAGTCGTAGTTAAACCCATCTTCATGAGCATGTCGTTGGTTCCAAAGTGCCCAGTAAAGGCCCCAAGCAGGTAGCGGATTTGCCCCCTGCTCATGTTCCAAATGCATTCCCGGGCTTTGAACGTAGAGCCTAGGAATTTCTTGGAGTGTTGCAGACCGGTGTTAGACAGCCAATAAGTTTGTTGTCTGTGATCAGCAAACTCCCTAAATGCGGCTTTTACGAGACACGTCGAAATGCCTACACATGGTTCTGGACCCACAAATTCATTTGCTGAGCCCTCTCTTGCCAGTTCATCAGCCACTTCGTTACCATGGATTCCTTTGTGCCCAGGGACCCACATCAGTCTCACCCTGTTGTGCTTCCCAAGCCTGTTTAGGGCCTGGATAGCATCCAGAATGAGTCCGGAGTCCACTTTGTAGGATGCCATGGCTTTGATTGCAGCCTGACTGTCACTTAGAATATATATGGATTTACCTCGGGTTCTCTATCTATATTCTCTTGAGCACAGGTTATTATGGCAAATGTTTCCGCTTGGAATACAGTTGCCATCTTCCCTAAGCTTTTGCTACATTTGTAACCTTTTGCGTATATGCCCGCTCCTGTACCTGATTCCATTTTGGATCCATCAGTGTACCACACCAGACTGTCTTGTTCTGGTGGATCGAGTCCCTTCTTCCAGTCCTCTATTGTAGGGATTTGGACCTTAAAAGACCTTTCAAACACAAATTTAGTTTGCATTTTATCGGATAACATGCTTGTTACCCGATCCAGGCCTTCATTCTCATCGAACTTTGTATGGTTAGTCTTTGGCTTAGAGGCATCCCATAGTCCAGCAACAGCAAGACGATGTAATGTCTTCCTTGCCTCGAATTCAACCATCATATGCAGAGGAGGGATATTGAGGTATCTCTCAATCGCTGCCGTTGGTGTTGTCCTGAAAGCACCTGTGATGCCGAGACACACTGTTCTTTGTAACCTGGTGAGTGGCGCTTTGCACGAAGCAAGCTTTGTTCTTGGCCACCACACTAGGCTGCCGTATGTGATAATAGGTATTATCATTGTCCGGTACAGCCATCGTATCACTTTGGGCTTTAACCCCCAAGTTTTACCGTAGGTGGAACGACACATGCCGAACACTCGTAAGGCCTTTGTCGTTATATTTTCCACATGAGTTTTCCACCTGAGTTCTTTATCAAGCGTTACGCCCAGATATTTAACTTCGGTGGACCAGGGCAGCTTTATTCCATTGAGGGAGAGCTCTCCTAGGTGTTCTAGTTGTCTCTTCCTCGTAAATGGAACAATGACTGCTTTGCTTGGGTTGATAGAGAGGTGGTTCTTTGTACACCATTCCTCTGTCATCCTCAATGCCTGTTGTAATAATCCAGAGACTATGTTCGGGAATTTACCATTGACCATTATTGCTATGTCATCTGCATAGCCTACTGTGTAGAATGGTCCGGTATTGAGTTTGGTAAGTAGCGAGTCTACTACCAAGCACCACAATAATGGTGACAGCACCCCGCCTTGCGGGCAACCTCTTGTTGTTTTTGCACTAAGTCTGTCTCCCATCAGTTCCGATCTGACTATTCTGCTTCTCAGCATATAGTCAATCCAGTTGCACGTGGTATCGTTGATGCCATGTTCCTTTGCAGCAATGCGTATGGACTCAAATGTTGTTTTGTCGAAGGCTCCCTCTATGTCGAGGAAAGCCCCGACACAAATCTCTTGTCCCTCTAGCGCAGCCTCGGCTCGACTCGCAACAAAGTGCAATGCCGTTTCCGTAGATTTGCCCGGGCTGTAGGCGCACTGTAGTTTATGTAGAGGGAATACTTTCAGTGGTCCCTCTCTTAGATACCTGTCTACCAGTTTCTCCAGAGCTTTTAAGAGAAAGGATGATAGACTGATGGGCCTGTAAGCTTTAGCTTCTTCATAAGTTGGTCTACCCACCTTCGTTATAAAAGTGACTTTGACCTCCCTCCATGCCTTGGGTACGTACCCAAAGGCTATGCAAGCTCTGTAGAGCTTACTCAAATGGGGTACCAAAACAGATGCCCCTTCTTGCAATAGTATTGGGTAGATGCCATCCGGACCAGCGGATTTGAGAGGCTGGAAGCCCGCTATGGCCAGCTTCAGTTTGTTTTCATCTACCACTTTCTTTGCCGTGAGCCAGTTACTTTTGGACGTGTGCCTTGTGAGCTCATCCCTTGTGACTGGTTCCTCTTCATCGCTATTGCGCAGTATACATTCCGGGAAGTGGGTCCTAAACATCACACCCAGAGTGTCCTGTCCAGTTTCCGTGAGATACCCATTCTCATCCTTTACAGATGATAGTGGGTTTGTCTTAGTCATGGACATTGCTTTGCACAACCTCATTCCACTTGGCAGAGTTTCGATGGAGGTGCAATGCTGTCGCCAGTTAGTTCTTTTGGCCTTGCGTACCGCCGTGTTATACCTCGTTAACATGCTATGATAGCCAGAAAAATCCTTCCTGGCTTTTGCATCATTAAAGGCCTGTCGTCTTTCCTGACGTATTTTGACTAGTTCAGGAGTCCACCATGGTACCTTTTTGCTAAAGGCCTTTTTCTCTGGGCAGTTATCTTCCCATGCGCCGATGGTGCCCGCCTTGATTCTGTCCGCTTCGAATTCTATATCCAGTATGGAATTAAGCTTACCTTTAGGGCTCCCTAGATTTACTTTAAGGTCCCTCCTGTATGAGTCCCAATTTGTATGCCTTGGGTTTCTCCTTCGTCTAGTTTCGGCTTCTCCCGCCGTCCTAAACCTAAAGCATATATAATTATGGTCAGACAGAGAGATTTCGTACGATACATGCCAATTTTCAATATGAGCGCTGGCCCTGTTTGAAGCCAGTGTCAGGTCAATAACTTCAGTTCTCGCAGAGGTCCTGAAAGTAGGTTTATTGCCTGCGTTAAGGATTTGTAAAGAAGAGCTTACCACAAAGTCCAACAAATCCTCGCCTCGTTTGTTGACATCTGAGCTGCCCCAAACGACGTGGTGAGCATTCGCATCGCAGCCAAGTATCATGTCGAGATTTTCTTGGTTGCCGTAATCAACCAGTCTTCTGATTTGAGGTGTTACTGGTTCCTTTTTTTCATATGGGAGGTAGGCAGAGGCAAGGATAATTCTCCTTTTCTCTGTTCCCGCCCCCACTTGGATCAGAGCTGTTGTGAGATCCCTGTAACAGAAAGTACGTAAGGGCATTGCCTCTATACCGCCCCTGATATAGATGCAAGTCCTCGCGTCATTAGTTGGACAGTCATAGAGCACCATGCCTCCTGTCCCACCTAAGCCTTTTATAGTCCCCTTATACAGATAAGGTTCCTGTATCAAGGCAATGTCATATGTATTCAACTTCAATTGCCGAGCCAGAAGGGCAGTAGCGGCTCTGCAATGATGCAAATTGATTTGTACACACCTTAGTCCTTCCATCTTGGATATCTTGATGGGTTTGTGTTGTTGTTGGGGTGTCTCAGTTTTGAGGCTCCCCCTCCATCGCACTCTCCTCGAGAGCAGTTGGCGACTGAATCCCCAGGGTGTCGAGGCCCTCAAGGATGTCATCCTCGAGGTCCGCCTCTGACGCCCCGGTCTGGATCTCTGCCTCCTGCGCTACGTCTTCAGCAGAGACCTCGTTGATGGCCTCCTCACTCTGCGGTGGACCATCTTCGGAGGGCTCCACTTCTGCTTCCGCAGTGGGTGCCTCTCCCTTGTCCTCTTCCAGGAGCTTGAACGAGTAACGTTCAATTCCTCCTGGAAGAGAGTAGCCCGCGGCCTTGATGACCCCAGCGGACACCCCGTCCATGAGGACGATACGACGGATGCCGGTCTGCTCAGTGAGAGTATTCACGACCTTCCAGTCGTCCGTCCTCAAGGCAGGGTTAAGCCGCTGGAGCAGTCGAATGGCCCGGGCCGAGTCTTTCAACGCCAAGTTCCTACTCTTCCATGCCATTTTGACTGGCTTTGGAAGGTCCTTGGCGTCGACGACCTTGAGTTTCAGGGAGCCCAGTTCCACATTGTGGATGGCACCCCGAAACCAGTTAGCTGCTTCAGAGTTGTCGCAGGATACATGAACTGCACCCGCGACAACTCCGGAAGCAACCGTGAGAACAGGCAGAGGATCTGGCGCCACTTCCAGTTTCTCAATGATGAGCTCCTGAATCGGCACCAAGTCCTCCGCCTTCAAGTACTCCACCGGGTACTTGACTGTGATGACAGCGAGTTTCACAGCCGCCACCGCATCCCTAAAGGATCCGGTTGAGGATGATTGCCCTTGGGTCTTCATCCTCTTGGCCGCCATGTCCCCGCTGTCACCGCTGAGAGCAGCACGCGGTCTTTTTGATGGGCCCTCCGTAGGAGTTCCCTCTAAAGCCGCCTGCTGTCTCAGCTTTTGGCGCTTTTTCCGCTGCGCCCCAGATCGTCCAACCGGAAGCCAGCCTGATTCATGCCGGCCACCTGGAGACGACGAGGTGCTGTCTTTGCAGGTCGCGTCCGGGGCCCCAAGGTCCGAGGTCATTCGACCTCTAACGCAAGGGTCCCGTGTCGCGCCAGCTTTAGCAGCACCTTTATGCCCGGTGGGCTGGTTTGCAGTTCCGCCCTTCGGTGGTCCTACAGCAGTGCCGACCCTCGACAGTGCCGCAGCAGTACCGTCATTTGACAGTCCCGCCGCAGCCCCACCTCGGGACGATCCCACTGCAGTCTCGCCTCTGGGCGTTCCTGCCAAGGAAAATACAGTCCCGGCTTGCGCCGGTCCCGCCTTCTGGTGTGCAGTCCCAGCTTTCGCCGGTCCCGCCTTTTGGAGCGTAGTCCCAGTTTTCACCGGTCCTTTCGCCTTGTGGTTTTTTTTATTTAATGATTCCATTTAAAAATCCCGATAAGAATTTTCATCCCTCGACTATCCCCACCCGCCATAGAGTGCTCAAGTGGCGATGCTGCGGTAGCACCAGGGATTAGTCGAGGGATATAGCCCCCCCCCATTAGTTGCTCACGAGACTGCACGGCACCAACCCACACCGCTACCACTAGCGATGCGAGCGAGCGCCGCCGTCTGCAAGCCCCCAATGGGAGTGAACTCGCCTGGGGGCCGTCTGACCGGACCCCGCAGCTGATTGACCGTAGCTGGCTAGGCTACGGCCTCCCGTGTGAGAAGAAATCCGGGCCAAAGTGGAGTGTTGCCTCCGAGACGCTAAACTACCTACGCTCATCGGCTCAGCCACCAGGATCCCATCATCCTTCCGTACGGGTCCCCGCGCACGGCACAAACACGCGGGAGGTCATTGCTATCCATCAATTGTCAATCATCTTGATCAATGGTGGACACCCAGGGGCATGACCTCGCCACCCCTGCGTTGCGTCGCCCGGTGTTTTCAGTTACGTCTATTTCAGAGGGAATTAGACCAATAACAGGGCGGCAACCACGAGAAGGAAAATCACCGCACTTGCCTTGAGGATCTACACGACCGTTGCGCTCTCCCTCAAGACCACGCCACCTTGCCGGCTCTGAAGGAGCCAGGCAAAGTAGGACTGCATCAACAAAGCCAAGCCCACAGGGCTTGTCGCTGACAGCTCAAAGCGTAAGTTTGCTAACACAGACCAGCCCCAGACACAGATCCCTACCATCATACATATCTTTGTAATTAGTGAAGTAGCATTTTGCCGTCGCTTCACTCGCGTATTCTATTCCACTGGAACTTTCTTAGTAGGCAAGATGTGAGCCTCTATCAGACTTAACTCGCATTATAACTCAATACAACCCTGGGTAAAGAAAAACCGGGCAAAATTTAAGATCTAATCATTTGACTGTAAAACTTGTGTGATGGATGACGGACAGACAGACAGACGGACTCGAGAGTGACAACAATAGGACTCCGTTTGGACCCATCGGGTACGGGACCCAAAAAAAGGCAACGGAAAGACACTTCAAAAGGTCAAGTTAAAATCTGTTCTACCTCTGCCATCCACCTCTTACCGGAGTTCACAATTTAAATTAACACAGCATAGCATACCGCGGGGCACATTATGTATGTAATTGTTTTAAAATTGTGTCCCCTTTTGTTTGTACATACATTCTGTGCGTTCCGAATAAACTAGTTTTCTTTCTTTCGTATTAAAGTAAGTGAGTCAAACGCCTACCTTATTTTGAACCTAAGATGACTTCAACTTGTAAGTCGGGGCCACTACCACATAAATTTTAATTATTTTCTTACGGTGAGCTCCAAATTACCTCAGCTCTATTCTACTACGTCTTCACCTTTATTAATTACTTCCTTAATGAGGTAGCTATAAGCTACCACCTAACCAAGGGCCATTACATTTCAACACAACCCTAGCCTCCCCAAAATTTATTCAACAACTAGACCTTATTACGGCTTCCTGTGCAATTTACAATGTGGGCCCGAAATAGTGGGCCCTTACACCAGAGTGCGGACATAGAGCACCGAAACGGCTCGACGGTCATTGCTAGAAACGGCAATGTCAAACCTTTTTGTAAAAAGCGTGTCACCGTTTTGTCATAGAAATTGACAGCTCCTGACAATTCTGACTAAGGCTAAGGCAGCTGAAACATGTTGACAGTTGTTTCAACCACGTGAGTCATTTTTTTTTTGCATGGAGAAATGCTCATGCATATTGCACTACCACGTGGAGATAATGAAACTCCACGGTGTCCTACTGTGCCACTTATCGCGGGAACACAGGCACGCGTTAGCACTCACCGCGACCCTGCCGCGGCTGTCTGTCACTGGACCCTCCTCGGGGGAGTACCCCCATCACTGGCGCACCAGAACACACTGTACGCCTTGACCAGGGACCAAACCAGCACATGGGCGCCAGACGACCCCGTGTATGCTACCCTTGGTACCCCTGTAACGGGTCAAGGGCAATGGTCCCGCCACCTACCATTTTTCGGCCGTAGGGGATAGGGAGACCGGCTAACGCAATACCGACACTTCTCCTCCCCTGCGGCCCCCCACCGCGTCCGCCATCAGACGGTGGCGACCCCGTGCAGGCCGCGGAAGGTAGGGAGAGCTGCGCACCGCAATACCGGAACTCCTCTCCCGCCGCGGCCTCCAACCCTCAGCCGCGACATCGTATGGACCTGGGACGCTCCATAAGACATCGCGGCCCGCCTCAGTTGCGATGTCACCTGTTATCAAGCGGCACCGCAACCTACTAGTTGGTCGCTACGTCGTCGGCTTAATCGGCAAAAGCCCTGACGAGCGGCCCCTCCTCGGGTTCCTCTTCGCTTCACCGTGGGTGACCAAGCCACGGCTACTGAACCCCCCCCCCCGCCTCGAAAATAACCCACCGAGGCGGAAGGTAACGTCCTACGTAGGCTAAACAATATTCTATGTCCTTGTCCAGGACTATGGTCTACCAGTGGTTTTATCCAAATCCTTTCAGATATTAGACGTGATTTATAAACAAACATCCACTCTCATTTAAAATATTTGTAGCATTTTATAATTATAGCGTCTCTATTCTCTGCCAGCTCGGTCTTTCCGTATTCTGTGGGTGCCCAAAACAGTTTGTCAAGAAAATAAAGCGATCTCCCGTACGATGTATTGCTATACAGTGTACGACCATTTTCTGTGATTAATTAGTCTGTATAGACCCAACTGAACTTCTTTTTGACATGGATTCGTAGTGCTAGTACTGGATGTGGCAAAAACGTTTTATTTTATGACATGTCAGAGTCAATTATCGTTTGTCAAGTCCTGGGTGTCCAAGGGAAGATTTCCTAACCTATATTTGATAAGAGATGGCACGTTCAGGGTAATCTCTGAGTTTACGAAAACTGCACATTTTGTAAGGCACAACTTCCAGGATGACTGAGGCGTGTGTAATACTTGATTAATACTTGAATATTCCTATTCGTAGTTATTGTATTTTTTTTTATTATTATTAGCAATTCACTCACACACTGTTCCGTTGTTGTTGAATTACGTATTTAACTATGTTTGCAATATTGGTAAGTATGTGAGAACCCTGTTCCTATTTATTTAATTAATTAATTTACCTGTTAATGCTTTTAATACTTTATACCTGTACGTAGTATAGTGTGTAGTGCTATTCTGTGTGCATCGTCCTCACATATATGAATTTATTAATGTATATACTTATGTAAATAAGGTAAAAAACCATTTTTTTTTTTTTAAGTGTAAGTATGGAGTTTCTTGTGCATTCTTCTCCATAACAAGCTACTTTTCCGAATGCACGGTAGAATCAATTTTTATAACTTGTAAATTTTCATTTTTGTTTGACGTTCAAAAGTGCCGCTTATTGGCCTAGTTTAAATTAATATATTTGACTTTGACTTTGACTTGATTGTCCATAAAGCTCGAAGTGCAAGTGAATTTAAAGGTTTCTTTAAAACATTTTTTAAACAGACCAGGCATTTCTTTTACTTTTTTTCGCAGGGCGAAACACTTAAAATAAAACAAAAAATAGTTATTATAAACCGTAGGTTATACGCACATTATGAGAAGGAACATCTATGGCCATATCCAGCACTCAACCCTTCATAATTACAACCTATGTATTTCAAAACCACCCCTCGATGAATTATAATGGACATTTACCTTTCGTAACCGGTACCTATCTTGCCGCTAACGACTCGTTGTTAAACAAGTACGATTCAATTGTTCCCGTGTTATGTCTAGCCCACAATGAAGGTAGGCACAGAAGATTGGCTAGCACCAAAGTAACCGACATAGGCCGAAGTATTGCCAACTTAAATGGCAATGGGCAGGGCATAATTCTCGCAGAATGTCGCCACTCCAAAAGCTTTTGAAGTGGCGACCGCGTATCTGAAGATAATGCATTTGAAAGACCTTTCACAAGGTAGACCAATAACTTGGTGAGAGACTCAAAAGACCACTAGATTTGAGAAGCACGGGGTTGGCTTATCTTCGGCTGAAAGATGGGAATAGGATAAGGAAAACGGTGGCTTCATGCAAAGAGCCAAATACACACACAAATAGACATACTTCACGTACAGACATACTTCACGTACAGCCAGTGCACGTGTTCTCGCGACTAATATTTTTTTGAGATTATTGTAACGGACTGTGTGTGCTTGTGCCCCTTTATCGCTCGTTACTTAGTGCTGAATTGCCGTGCTTCGTTCAGTAAAAAGCATGGCAGTAGGTCCCGGCTGTTATTTTGTTGATCTTAGTCAATCGGTACAGTCGTCTGAAAGCCACAAAGTCCTATAACCAGTTATGCTAAGGAATATCGTTTTACTCAGTAAATGGGTTTAAAAGAACATTACCGAAAGTTAGACTAGTTAGCTACTTTCGGTTAGACTGTAAATAAATTCCAACTACGTTGGGAAAAGGCTCACGCCCCATGCCACCGCAAGAGAGGTCCTGGGCGTCGAGAGTCCACCGTAGGCGCGAGTTTGCGGACGGCGACTAATAGATAGCTCGCTGTCCGATAAGGACCAGACCCGAAACGACTGCGCGTAGTGCCATACGCGCGCTTCTCAGCAAAAACTGATGGGGTCTGCTAGGGCCGATGCCAGTCTGGGTCGCGGATAAATTTGAAAAAGAGAAACTTACCGCGGCCCTGGCTCAAGCAACTGAAGGAACACGGGTAGGCCCTCCCTCTTCACCCAGAGCGGGAGAAGTCATTCGACGAGATCCAACGCAAAAAAAAAATAAGGCAGGTGATAAAACTGATAATGTCGTACGGAGTCAACATTCTGTACTATTCTGTCTATCTATTAATTGTTTGAAAACTTGTTTGATTTATTTTCACCCCTTCGGATAAAGGGTACGAAATGGTTTTGATATTGTTAGTTTGGTTAGAAATCTCACAAATTGGCAGTGTGAGTAATGGGTTTAATGATTTTGACTGTCGTTTAGGATTAGTTCGGGTATCTGAGGTTTTAGGAAGTTTAGATTAAGTTCCACGTGTGAGAGAGTTGGAAATCTATAAATCTCGTTTAGGAAAGCCCAAATATTGTAAGGAGTAGTGAAAAAGGGGATTTATCATCATTATTTAACTTGGTTTGTAGTATTCCAGATTGCAGAGGATATGATGACACTACAAGCATCGTTTTGTTATTAATAAGATCAACGTTGTAAAAGTATAGTCCATTTTAAGTTGCCTAAATTGTTTCTACACACTGCGTCTTCGTCTCTCATCCAGTGTCGCAGGTCTGCTGGAAGAAATTTCTTTTGAAATAAACAGTACCATTGTGCTCTTCTATTTGTATGAATTTTTTTTTGTTATGTATTTTGTCAACAAACATGATCACGTCCTTTAATGGATTTTTCCTCATTCGCCAGAATTTCTTCCGGTATTCAAAATGAAGGAAGTAAAAATGTCCCGATAAATTCATTCTCCTTGGCCTAATTATACTGTACCTACCTTAAACATAGGCAATGGACTGATCGATACCCGTCCAAAATTTACTACTCTCTCTCTCTCTCTCTCTCTAGTCATTTTCTTTCACACATAACATCACATCATCAGTCAATTAATGGTCCCACTGCTGAGACACAGGCCTCCTCCGTGGCAGTAAATTTTCTTTATTTTTTCTTAGACAAAGCGACTGTTTGGTCAATCCTGTATTCTTTCTGCAGGTCGTAGTGATGAAGGAGACGCTAAATCAGGATTAAAGAAAAAGACGACAACTGTAACCCTACAATGATGTCTTAATTTTAATTAATTAAGATTTCGATGTGAGAGAGAGAGGAGACATAAAAGACGAAAACCCTTGTCCGCACGATAACTTTATCTCTCTCACACGAACAGAAATGTCATTAATCAATTAATGCCAAGGAACATGTGTCGTGAGGAAACTTTGGGGTATGAATATGGATGGCAATAAGATTAAGCGAAGACCAAACACGATTAAAATATTGTGTGATGATAAATGCCTAGAAAAGGGGTGACTGCTGGAATGTCTACTAGCAGATAAGTATGGAGAAGAAGATTAGATTAGAAGAGTCACAGTGAATCTTTGTGTCTCTGAAGTTGGCTTTGCTAACCATTTCGCAAGTAATAGTTTGTCATCGAATTTACTGCATTTAATAAGCGAAATAGGACAATGCAACAAACATAAGCGAGTGAAAGAGGCAGGTAGACAATGCTATCTTTACATTGACACATAAATAGCAACTGCGCAGAGTCTTGCAGCCAACTTCAGAGACACAAAAATCCGCTGTGACTACTGAACCACCGATCCCTAAAATTTGGGATCAGGAGAGAGATCCAATGGATGCGAGACACACAGGCTGAAATGGCGACATTTAGGGAAGGCCAATGTTCAGCAGTGGTCGTCTTTTGGCTAAAAAAATGATGATGTTGAAAACAAATTGATTATTTTTTTACCTGGAAAGGGAACGCTCAGTCCATTATCCATGCCAATGATTCCTACGTACCTGTGCTTAGAGGGTCACATAGAAGCCAATAAAAACGTCACACTGTATAGATCCGGCCAGATTTACGGGCGCAACAAAACTTTTATTGGAGACCTCTAAAACCAGCGTAACTTGGACTCTTTTTCTAGAATGTTGTTAAAGATAGCTGTTCCTTTTTTTTGTGAGTGAGTAAGAGTATGGGTCTATTGGAAGTGGCCTTGTTAAGATATAAAACAGGAATTCTTCCTGCCATCTTGTCGTGAATTATTTCGTTGGGTTATATCATACGTTGTAAGTGTAATAAAGGTGTTTTTCGATATTTTATTGAGGAATTGACTATTGAGGAAATATTTTATGAGTTCTAATGGAAAATAAACATATTTATCGGTTGTAAACACAGCGTTTTCGGTGATACTGCCTATATGTTTACTCAGTTTAAGTTACTCGGTATGAGTTATTATGATTATGTAACTATGTATGTATTTAGAGTGTAAAGTTTAGAAAGACATAAAGTAGGTCAAGATCAAAGAAATGGTGGAAGGAGTGTTTAAAAGGTTAAGTGACTAGAAGTATGACTGTCAACAGAGAAGTATGGAAAAAATCATCAAAAAACCCGACTGCTTGAAAAGCGAACTAAAAAGACGTAAAACCAAACAGCATAATTTTCTCCTTGTATACGTTTTTTTAGTTCGCTTTTCAAGCAGTCGGGTTTTTTGATGTTTTTAATTAACTTTTTTTATTTATATCTTTTTAGTTTTTTTTTTTTCGAATTAGGTACATTTAAACATATATGTGTTATATATTGTTTCCTTTATTTTGATACCCCACACGATAGGTTTGGAAGAGAAAAAAAATTTGGCCCCCCACAATATGGCGCCCAAGAACCGCCATTTTTCTATTTTCCAATTTTAATGTAGCCAGTGACACTCGCGGGGTTAAGACGAATCGATTGACGTAAGAACCATCATAATCGGCCCACGCGTTTGGTCTCTAGTACGCCACATAGGAACAAACATACATACATACATAGACTGATAAACACATTACCCTCCTTCGGCAGTCGGGTAAAAAGGAGGAGGTTTCTTAATTCGATCGTATATTTTTTTTAATGTGTTTTCGTGGATAACTTCGTCGTTTATGAACCGATTTTGAAAATTATTTTTTTGTTGGAAAGGAGATATCCCAAGGGTGGTACCATGATAATGAAACCAGGATCTAATGATGGAATCCTGGAGAAATCGTGGGAACTCCTCAAATAATATAGGCATAAATATAGTGATTTTGGTATTTTCATTAATAATGCAATCATTTGCACTCAAAAAGTATCATTTGGTGAAGAGGAACTTATGAAGAAGACCACAATGGCCACTGCAACTCCGAAATAAAACAACGTATCCTAGTCGTGTTTGTGCTTATTGGAATTGTCATATGTACTTATCATTTGTAATTTGGCTTTATATGATTTTATGTTAATTGGAGATGCATACTAAAACTAAAAAGAGGAAAATAAAAAACTATTTAACAAAAAATCAAACCGACTTTCAAAACAAAACACTACAAAGCGAAAAATAACTTTCTTTTCCGAAGTCGGTGTCTTTTGTAACCATTTTTTTCCTTCATTCGACACCGACTTCGGAAAATAAAGTTTTCGCTTTGTAGTGTTTTGTTTTGAAAGTCGGTTTGATTTTTTGTTAAATAGTTTTTTATTTTCCTCTTTTTAGTTTTAGTATGCATCTCCAATTAACATAAAATCATATAAAGCCAAATTACAAATGATAAGTACATATGACAATTCCAATAAGCACAAACACGACTAGGATACGTTGTTTTATTTCGGAGTTGCAGTGGCCATTGTGGTCTTCTTCATAAGTTCCTCTTCACCAAATGATACTTTTTGAGTGCAAATGATTGCATTATTAATGAAAATACCAAAATCACTATATTTATGCCTATATTATTTGAGGAGTTCCCACGATTTCTCCAGGATTCCATCATTAGATCCTGGTTTCATTATCATGGTACTACCCTTGGGATATCTCCTTTCCAACAAAAAAATAATTTTCAAAATCGGTTCATAAACGACGAAGTTATCCGCGAAAACACATTAAAAAAAATATATGATCGAATTAAGAAACCTCCTCCTTTTTACCCGACTGCCGAAGGATGGTAATGTGTTTATCAGTCTATGTATGTATGTATGTTTGTTCCTATGTGGCGTACTAGAGACCAAACGCGTGGGCCGATTATGATGGTTCTTACGTCAATCGATTCGTCTTAACCCCGCGAGTGTCACTGGCTACATTAAAATTGGAAAATAGAAAAATGGCGGTTCTTGGGCGCGATATTGTGGAGGGCCAAATTTTTTTTTTCTTCCAAACCTATCGTGTGGGGTATCAAAATAAAGGTTTTTTAGAGCTGATTTCAAAAATATAAAACACTTATAAGTTTAAATGTACCTAATTCGAAAAAAAAAAATAACTAATAAGATATAAATAAAAAAAGTTAATTAAAAACATCATACGTACGGATACGTATTCGCGAGCTGGCTGCCCAAAACCAAACGTATCCTCCGACTGCACAGCATGATTTTCTCCTTGTTTACGTCTTTTTAGTTCGCTTTTCAAGCAGTCTAGTTTTTTGATGTTTTTTTCCATACTTCTCTGTTGACAGTCATACTTCTAGTCACTTAATCTTTCAAACACTCCTTCCACCATTTCTTTGATCTTGACCTACTTTATGTCTTTCTAAACTTTACACTCTAAATACATACATAGTTATATAATCATAATAACTCATACCGAGTAACTTAAACTGAGTAAACATATAGGCAGTATCACCGAAAACGCTGTGTTTACAACCGATAAATATGCTTATTTTCCATTAGAACTCATAAAATATTTCCTCAATAGTCAATACCTCAATAAAATATCGAAAAACACCTTTATTACACTTACAACGTATGATATAACCCAACGAAATAATTCACGACAAGATGGCAGGAAGAATTCCTGTTTTATATCTTAACAAGGCCATTTCCAATAGACCCTTACTCTTACCCACTCACAAAAAAAAGGAACAGCTATCTTTAACAACATTCTAGAAAAAGAGTCCAGGTTACGCTGGTTTTAGAGGTCTCCAATAAAAGTTTTGTTGCGCCCGTAAATCTGACCGGATCTATACAGTGTGACGTTTTTATTGGCTTCTATGTGACCCTCTAAGCACAGGTACGTAGGAATCATTGGCATGGATAATGGACTGAGCGTTCCCTTTCCAGGTAAAAAAATAATCAATTTGTTTTCAACATCATCATTTTTTTAGCCAAAAGACCAAAGGCCAAAAGACCACTGCTGAACGCCTTCCCTAAATTTCGCCATTTCAGCCTGTGTGTCTCGCATCCACCGGATCTCTCTCCTGATCCCAAATTTTTGGGATCGATGGTTCAGTAGTCACAGCGGATTTTTGCCTCTGAAGTTGGCTGCAAGACTCTGCGCAGTTGCTATTTATGTGTCAATGTAAAGATAGCATTGTATAACTGCCTTTTTCACTCGCTTATGTTTGTTGTATTGTCCTATTTCGCTTATTGAATGCAGTAAATTCGATTACAAACTATTTCTTGCGTAATGGTTCGCAGAGCCAACTTCAGAGACACAAAGATTCACTGTGACTCTTCTAATCTAATCTTCTTCTCCTTACTTATCTGCTAGTAGACATTCCAGCAGTCACCCCTTTTCTAGGCATTTATCATCACACAATAAATGTCGTTTGAAATCGTGTTTGGTCTTCGCTTAATCTTATTGCCATCCATATTCATACCCCAAAGTTTCCTCACGACACATGTTCCTTGGTATTAATTGATTAATGACATTTCTGTTCGTGTGAGAGAGATAAAGTTATCGTGCGGCCAAGGGTTTTCGTCTTTTATGTCTCCTCTCTCTCTCACATCGAAATCTTAATTAATTAAAATTAAGACATCATCGTAGTGTTACAGTTGTCGTCTTTTTCTTTAATCCTGATTTAGCGTCTCCTTCATCACTACGACCTGCAGAAAGAATACAGGATTGACCAAACAGTCGCTTTGTCTAAGATAAAATAAAGAAAATTTACTGCCACGGAAATCCACATGCCTGCAAATTATGCTAAAACTAAAATCCTTAACGGTAGAATCAGTAGTACTTAAAAATTACTGTGTACTATCAACATTTAACACAAAAATAAAGAAAATGAAGGAAAACATCTTGAGGAAACCGGCATGCCCTGAACAAAAAATTCGAAGACATGTGACATCCATCAACTCGCACTGGGCCCGCGTGGTGGATTACGGCCCCTCCCCTCTCACAGGTAGGAGGCCTGTGTCCCAGCAGTGGGAACATTAATAGGATGATGATGTGATGTTATGTGTGAAAGAAAATGACGAGAGAGAGAGAGAGAGTAGTAAATTTTGCACGGGTATCGATCAGTCCATTGCCTATGTTTAAGGTAGGTACAGTATAATTAGGCCACGGAGAAAGAATTTATCGGGACATTTTTACTTCCTTCATTTTGAATACCGGAAGAAATTTTGGCGGATGAGGAAAAAGCCATTAAAGGACGTGATCATGTTTGTTTGTTTTAGAAATGAACACAAATTCAGGCTATAACACATTTAGGACTCTGGGACACATGCCTTGTCTGTATGAGAGAACAAGAATATAGAATAGAATAAAAGAAATCATTTATTCGACACAGACTAAACAATAAGAATAGTAAATAAAAAACTGGCCAAGTACGAGTCGGACTCGCGCACGAAGGGTTCCGTACCACTATCGCAAACAACGGCAAAAGAATCACGTTTGTTGTATGGGAGCCCCACTTAAATATTTATTTAATTCTGTTTTTAGTCAAACATCATCTGTGAAAATTTCAACTGTCTAGCTATTACGGTTCATGAGATACAGCCTGGTGACAGACGGACAGACAGAAAGACGGATCGTGAAGTTTTAGTAATAGGGTCCCGTTTTTACTCTTTGGGTACGGAACCCTAAAAATCATGCTGTGCAGGAGGATACATATTCGCAATCTAGCTGATCCCTGATCCTCCGACTGCACAACATGATTTTTTCTTGTTTACAGCTTTTTAGTTCGCTTCCCAAGCAGTCGGGTTTTTGATCGTAAAATATATTTTTTTACAACTTTACAGTAAATTTTTTTTCGAATTACTTTCAAACATAGAAGTGGTATATATTTTTGTAATCACCTCTTAAAACTCTTATTTTTTTACCCCACTCGATGGGTTCGGAAAAAAATATGGAAAATATAGCCCCCAAAATCCGCCATGTTTGGACTTCACCTATGCGGTCAAGACGTATCTAACGATGTCTTAATTATATAAACCTGCAGTTTGAAAGATATGTGGTAATAAAGAATATTACATACATACAAACAAACAAACATACAAGATATCTACCATTTCCTTGCAGTCGGGTAAAAAGTACAATTACAATTTGTGCTAAGCGTGCCCATATTGAAAGGGTTACCAACTCAGCATTTGCAGGGCATTAGAAACTCAGAGCCGCTTAGCGCAGAAAGTGAAAGTGGTCAGTAATCCACCACGTGGTAGAAATCCACCAGTGCAGTTTGGCTGATGTCAAACGTCTTATTTTAGCCTTTAAAAATCTTGGGTTTGTCATGCGTGAAACCCGTGACTTTACTAACATGTCAGCAGTGAAATCACTTTATAATGCGTTGGTGCGAAGCAACTTGGAAACTAGTGCTATCATCTGGAATCCTTATGAGACTAAATATTCTCAGATGGTGGAAAAGATGCAGACAAATTTACACGTTACTTATATATGAGGCAATTTGGCGTCTACCCGTTTTACCCGCTTATGTTCCCAACTCTCTTTGTAATAGGGATGGTTGGGTACTATAAGTTGGAAGTAAGGCGCAATCTTGCTCTGGTCAAATATGTCTTTATGGTTTTTCGTGGGATGCTAAACAATCCACAAATCTTAGAATCGTTGGGATTACTCGTTCCAAACAATAGGCTACGGTTGGGGCCGAGGAAAAGTCTCTTTAAAACTCCGGTAGCCCGCACGGGCGCACGGTTGGCGCAGTGGTTGAGCAATTGACTGCTGCGCTGCGTGTCGCGGGTTCGATTCCCGCACGGAACAAAAATTTGTATGACCTACAGATAATTGTTCCGGCTCTGGGTGTTTGTGTATGTGAGTTTATATGTTTGTAAATGCACCCACGATACAGGAAGAAATTCCTAGTGTGGGGCAAAGTTTTTTTTTTTTTTTTAAAAAGAAAAAAAGAAAAGCCCGTACCAACATATTAAAGTTTGCTCCCGTGTGTCGAGCAATTACGATTATTAATATCATCTCTCAGCGATTGGACATTTTGTCCTGCTCTTTGGCGGAATTCCAGAGGGTGACAGTGAGTGTATTGTCTTCTATGTAAAGTGTCATCACTGTATGTAACAGTCGCATTGTATGACTACTTTTATTACCTTGGGTTTTACCTGTAAAAATAAATGTATGTGTAAATGAATAAATAAATAAATATTTTAGTTAGAATATGTTAGATTTGAAAACAGTGGTGAGATGGAAAAGACACATTAATAAAATTATCATAGCACTTAGAATTTAAATAAATTGTATGTTCTAGAACTATATAAAGAACAGTAAGTATTTAAGTTAACAAAACTAAAAGAGTTTTATCAAACAGCTTGAAAAAGTCTAAACCAACTATAACTTATAAATTAAGAAGCTGAAAAGGTACTGATTATTGAACGAAATACGAACGATTTCGTTCAAAATGAACGTTTTGAACACAACTTTGCCGAACGGTTTCAATGCGATACCTATTGAAAATATTACTCGGCACAGAAAACTTAATTTTCTTTCAGTTCGCAATTTGCTACAGATTTCTCATTTCCGTTTTGAGCAATATGATCCACAATAATAATTATTAATTGGAAAATAAGGACTGTTCTCCGACTCCGGACTCCGGATATTCTGCAACTTAATTAAAAACGATTATATTTTTTCATAATATAACTTCCTTTTTATCCGACTACGGCGAAGCAAAAAGGAGGGTTATATTTTTGACCGGTATGTGGATATGTATGCAAGTTTGTATGTATGTGTGTTCATCTGTTCCCTCATAACTTCTAAATTACTTATAATAATTTGACAAATGAGGTGTCGTTGGAAGCGTCTTGTTTGACCGCTGGTTATAGGCTATGTGACGTCACATTAAATTGAATATGGCTTCGTCTAGACGACACGAAGTAAAGAACAAAATTCTTTAGGGTTCCGTAGCCAAATGACAAAAATCGGAACCCTTATAGATTCGTCATGTCTGTCTGTCTGTCTATCTGTCTGACCGTCCGTATGTCACACACACACAAACATATAAAAAAAAACAATAAATTTTGGGGGTTCCCCATACTTAGAACTGAAACTCACAATTTTTTTTTCTTCTATCCCATACTTGTGGGGTATCTATGGATAGGTCTTCAAAAATGATATTGAGGTTTCTTATATCATTTTTATCTAAACTGAATAGTTTGCGCGAGAGACTTCCAAAGTGGTAAAATGTGTCCTTTCCCCTGTAACTTCTAAAATAAGAGAATGATAAAATAAAAAAAATATATGATGTACAATTACCATGTAAACTTCCACCGAAAATTGGTTTGAACGAGATCCAGTAAGTAGTTTTTTTTTTTAATACGTCATAAATCGTAAACCGCAATTTACCAAGTACGGAACCCTTCGTGCGCGAGTCCGACTCGCACTTGGCCGGTTTTATTTCGCTCCATCCCGTCACGTTTGATATCATTGAACAGGGATTTTAAAATGAAGTACGTCATATTTTTGTCAAGTGTACCGTTTGCGAGGTATATCCCGTCAAAGTTATTGAAAACAATTTTTTTACCCGACTACGGCGTCGCAAAGTCCTCTCTTGTAACTTATGCATTATCTAGATACATGTTAAACAACAAACCCAAAACAGAAAAAAAATGTGATGTGGCTCTGCAGAAACCCCAAAACACTTTGCAGAATGTATTGATTTGTTACGGTAGGTTGTATACGACCACGGTTATCCTCTACGGAATAGTTTGTACATAACAATTTCATATGAGAATATTTTCTTGTTTCATGCTTTTTAGTGTGATTTTTCACTAGTCGGGATTTTTTTATGTATAGAAAAGCCGAGTGTTTAATGTGATAAATTTTATTATTGGTTAAGTATTAGTGGATGTTACTGTTTTATTCAAAATTAATGCTCGATTGATGATAATAGAGTCGCGTTTTATTACATTGACGTAAAAATACCATCAATACCAGCTAGATGCACTAGAGTCGATCGAAAAGCGGCCATGGGGTTCATCGGCAATGCGGCAAAAGCACTGGTCAACTCAAGGCTCCAGAGCCTTGAACATCGTCGCTGAGTTGCCAGCTTGTCGG
Organism: Anorthoa munda; assembly: GCA_945859665.1. Classification (NCBI taxonomy): domain Eukaryota; kingdom Metazoa; phylum Arthropoda; class Insecta; order Lepidoptera; family Noctuidae; genus Anorthoa; species Anorthoa munda. The sequence continues at coordinate 6,864,512 of OX243896.1, read as the reverse complement.
CTTTTTATCGGTTACATTTCGGGGAGTGTGCGATGGAATTGCACGATTTAATTCCACCTAGCCCGTTTCATCATCGGACTACAAGACGTACGGCGATGCGCCATCGGTTCATGGTGGATATCCCACCCATACGCACAAAATGTTTTGGAAACACTTTTATTATGCGTACAGCTAAGGAGTGGAATTCCCTGCCGGAGTCTGTGTTTCCCGATAGCTACAATCTAGGGGTCTTTAAATCAAGTGTGAATATGTTATTTCTAGATGGTGGTCAAGCGCGAGCCGATAGACAATAAAAAGAAAAAAAATCCTAGCGAAATGTAAGTTTACTATAATTATGGTGCATCTCTGCCAAACCCTTTGGATAATATAGGCGTGATTTGACGTTACTAGCAGGTGGATTCTCAAGCCCAAAATACTTACTGATATGTCATTGTTTCAAAATGATTGTCAAATCTCATTTGAAAGTCAAATGAAAGGTGATTACGTTCACGTATTCATTTTATTTCACAAAAAAGGGCCATTTCGATCGTTTCGTTTCGCAATCAATCTTTTTTACAAGGCTTTATGTAGTTTCACCTGTCCTGGATGCCAAAGTTAAGGGTAAACGGCCACGATGTGGTCACGACCCCCAGCATTGGCAAGTGGAGAAACATCATCAAACAGAACCATTTTAAATCATGATGTGGTCAGGACCCCCAGCATTGGCAAGTGGAGAAACATCATCAAACAGAATTATTTGAAATCATGATGTTGTCTTGACCCCCAGCATTGGCAAGTGGAGAAACATCATCAAACAGAATTATTTGAAATCATGATGTGGTCATGACCCCCAGCATTGGCAAGTGGAGAAACATCATCAAACAGAATTATTTGAAATCATGATGTGGTCACGACCCCCAGCATTGGCAAGTGGAGAAAAATCATCAAACAGAATTATTTGAAATCATGATGTGGTCATGACCCCCAGCATTGGCAAGTGGAGAAACATCATCAAACAGAATTATTCGCAATCATGCCGTGGTCACGACCCCCAGCATTGGCAAGACATCATCAAACAGAATTATTTGAAATCATGATGTGGTCACGACCCCCAGCATTGGCAAATCGAGAAACATCATCAAACAGAATTATTTGAAATCATGATGTGGTCATGACCCCCAGCATTGGCAAGTGGAGAAACATCATCAAACAGAATTATTTGAAATCATGATGTGGTCACGACCCCCAGCATCGGCAAGTGGAGAAAAATCATCAAACAGAATTATTTGAAATCATGATGTGGTCATGACCCCCAGCATTGGCAAGTGGAGAAACATCATCAAACAGAATTATTCGCAATCATGCCGTGGTCACGACCCCCAGCATTGGCAAGACATCATCAAACAGAATTATTTGAAATCATGATGTGGTCACGACCCCCAGCATTGGCAAATCGAGAAACATCATCAAACAGAATTATTTGAAATCATGATGTAGTCACGACCCCCAGCATTGGCAAGTGGAGAAACATCATCAAACAGAATATTTTGAAATCAAGCTGTCGTCCATAAAGGAATAAGGGAATCAACGCAAGGAATCCCGGTGTCTGTAGTGTATTGCAAGGAAAATTTTACCCGGATTCCGGTTTACGATTGAGCTGAAATATTGCATACATGTGTGTGTAGGTTGGATGACAATGCAATATTATTATGATATGGAGCTGATACAATAAATGAGCTGAAATGTGGACATGGGAACTCGTTAATTAATCGACGATGACCCATCGAATTGGGGCTCTTTTGATTCGTCTTGACAAGGGCCTTGGTCTTAGATGATATCAAGAGTCTAATGATGGAGCTGGAATATAGCCATAGAAACTCTTCCATTAAAAGACAACACTATCGAGTTGGGGTTCTGTCATCCTAGATGATATCCAGGGACTGATGTCATGTGGTCTATGCCGTAGGAAATTAAGAACCTTAAAGAAATTAGGAACCTGGAAGATAATTAGCGACAGCTTGTAATTTTATATAAGCCGAAAGATTACTAGGTGACACTGAAGGCTCCGGGGTCATGGGCGGTTAGATTGGGGATTATGTCCGCCCACCAAGTGACTCCAGGAAAAACGGTGGCATAGCGAACGTGTGCTGCCGCGCAAAGCGAGGCTCAGGGGAGACGCTTCTCAGTCTCTCCAGGAATGTGCCCAGGGGTGATGCACAAAGGGGTTTCCGGGGTGGTTTTAAGAGGTAATGGGGCCGCTTCCAAGTGTTGATGGTGATCACCAAGATGGTTAAAATCCTACATTCCCTGGTCTTTTCCCCAAAACCAGGCGCCTTTTGAAGGTTTCCCCCAAGTCAACAAAAAAAAGGTGAGTAAGCCTTTCACCAACTATATTGTGGTCAGCTTCTAGTCATAGTGTAACTGGATGCAGCTAAGTACCAATATTATACATGGAGCGACTGCCTATCTATCGTCCACAAACCAGTTACTGGGTAACACGATAACCACTAGTCGAGACTGGTGTAAGGTATCCTGGCTTCTTACTACCCGTAACGATATCAAAGATCTGCAAAAGAAAGCCAGTATGGACAAGGCACGGAATAATCTCGCAATGTATTAGTGTTCACCCATCCACGGACCAACCTTGGCAAGCGTTGCTAAACCTTTAAGACCGACCCGTGCGGCTGTTATTATTTAGCCACGAGCTATACAAACAACACGTTCCTCGCTTAATCTCCAGTTTAAAAAAAGCAATACCAACAAATAGTTTAAGCACCCTTGAAAAAGAGAAACTGTGAAAAATCACGTTCCCCTCAGCTGTCACAGTGAGCAACAAAAACGGCAGAAACGTTGAACTAACACTGAAACATAAATTGGTTTATCAACATCACGTTTGTTCGGCCAACAGTTAGTTAACGTTTCGTTTGACAGAAAAACGATGGAAAAAAAGTGGTTGCACGGGTTGCAAAATATTCAGTCATTGGATTGGTTTATCAGTAGGTACGACGTTACTAGAAAACAATGTCAATAATTAGACAACAACCTAAATATTTGATTTAGTTATTCGGTACTGAAAATAACGTAATACTTACTTGACCATTTATTCGTTCTGTAAGAGCAATTACGCAATACACGTCCGTATCCGTGATCCGTGTCTGGGATTTTAGTTCCGAGTTCAAAATGTTCTGAATTATGACAGACTAGCTTCTGCCAGCGACTTCGCCCGCGTGAATGTCGAAATTATGCCACATCTTTCATGGGCTGCTGTGTTAAATTCTATAACAAAATACCTTGTGAGATATTAAAACTAAATGAAAGAAAATTTAAAACAATAGTTAAAAACACACTTTATAAACAAGCATATTACAAATTAGATGATAATATTCAAGATAAGAATGCTTGGAAACGTGCTGGTCCTGCTCCATAGGGCAATCTTTAGTGTAGACAAAATCAAACTGGTTAATTTGTATTCATAATTATAGTAACACTTTTTTTTATTTTTCTTCTCTTTTTGTTTAAAAACATTGACTCGCACACTGTTCCGTTGTTTTTGAATTAGGTAATTTACCTATGTTTGCAATATTTGTAAGTATGTGAGAACCATGTTCCTATTTATCAAGTGAAGGAGTTTACCTGTTAGTGCTTGAAATACTTTATACCTATATGTAGTATAGTAGTACTGGGTGCATCGTCCTCAATCACATCGTCCGAATGTATTAATGTATGTGCTTTAATATTGTTAAACACCATTTTTTTTTTTAAAGAATAAGTATGGAGTTTCTGGTGCGTTCTTCTCCATAACAAGCTACTTTCCCGAATAAAATCAATTTTTATTACCTGTAAATTTTAATTGTTAACGTTCAAAAGTGCCGCATAATAGCCTAGTTGAAAAAACACATTTGACTTTGACTTTGACAGGGGATCAAATTCCTGGAATTAAAAGTATTCTTTGTACTATTCCTGGCTATAAACTATCTCTGTGCCAAAATTCGAAGTAACATACATACAAACACATACACACACACTCACAAACTTTCCCCTTTATAACATTAGTGTGACTATTTATTTACACATTACGTTTAATAGTAAATTAATAGTAAATAACCTACAAAAGTTGATGATCAAACAAAACTTCGAGACGACTTCTCGAACAAAAATTATTTCACCAACTAATTCAAAAGATGACGTTGAGTTAAACCAGATATTATTTTATTTAAATACGTAGAAGTTTAATCTCAAATATAACAATGTATGGGCACAGATAATACAATACTAGCACACAGATGCCTTATCCCATACAAAGAAACCTTGCCGATGAAACTAGCGTTTTTCTTCTGGTTATACTGATTATTTTTATAAGTATATCGATCGCGTTCGGTTCCGTTCCGCGGCAATAGATGGCGTTAGCAGCGACTTGCAAGTAAAAGGGTTTACTCGGTTCGTGACAATTTTTCTTTAAATATTAGTGATGATTTGTTTTATAGTATTGATTTGCACGTTTTTAGAGTTCCATTGTACCAAAATGTGTTAAAATACAGTTTAGAACCGCGCCATCTATTGGAGTCCGTTTTAAATGACCCGTTCAAATAATCTTAGAAATGAGTATTAAGAGCCCAACATTCCATAATTTTGTGCTGAGAGTTGATTAAACAAGAACATTCAACTATTATGATAAATTCTAGAAAATGTTAGTTTTATACACAATTCAATAACAAATCGATGCAAATCACGCCATCTAGTGATATTTATTTGAACCAAATTTTGTTTCTTAGCACTGGGACCCCGTGGTATAGGCTTCTGTCTCTATCGATTGGGATTGACCATAATGACATGTGCAATGTCGGCTGGACATTTTTTTAAAATTATAGTCGGTCATTATTCCTCTACAATATCTATTCTCTACAAAGTTTGAGGAGATTAAGTAAAACATCGCAGTAGGTACTTTAACTAGATAGTACTTTTCTCGCTCCCCGCTTCCTAATTCTGAAGTAACTACAAAGTGGAAGCTAGGTAAGTGGCTTAGGGAGACCGCTTAGTTAGTTGTTATAACTTAATGAACCTAGTTTTTGATCATACTTAGAGAATTTACGTACTACTGGGTATTTTGAATGGCATTATTTTGATATTCCTGTTGGAGATTTATGTGCACATAGAAAAGCACGAGAAGAAAAATACCTGAAGGATTTTTTTTTATTTGTTTTTTTCATTCTTTGCAAGCCTTTTTGCCTTGCTTAAAAAGAGAGAAGAAAGAGTGAAAGAGTGTTGCATCCTATGAAAAATCAACTTGTTTGTTATTTTTTTTGTTTTTCGCTCTATTGGATGCTAAACCTGATTGCGATGTGTTCGCGGACGATGTGGAGTACTGTGATATGAGCGAAATCTTAATTTGTAAGTGAAAACATGTCTCTAACAACATTTTTTAGAGACATTTGTTGTTTGGATATATTGGAAGGCCTCCTACTACTGGCCCACCGCCAATGACTTGCATAAGTTTACGTAAATCCTATGTTTAGCCCATATTTAGCAGTGGACTTCTTTCGGCTGAAATGATGATGATGAAATAAATAATTTAATCATTGGCTACTTATGGCTTCGTCTTTGAATAAACTATATTATTTATTATATTCTTTATTGTACACCACAAAAATATATACACAGGACAAAAAAAAAACATAAAAGCAAGTGTACAATGGGCGGTCTTATAAATAATAAATCCTTTATTTCACTCTTCACAAAGTTTCACATCAGTATATACTTACAAACTACATTTATATAATACCAACAAAAAAAAGCATACAAAATATGATCCTTTGTGAGAGACTGGAGTCCATACTAGGATACCCTGTGTGACGGATCACCAGGCCCTCACCCCGAATCCGCGTCTAAGTCAATTATTGGTATACGTAAATCTTAACAAATCACATACTATATTAGGAGATAAAAATATTGTTAATTCAACACAACTCCGAAAAAATATAAAAAGGGAAAAATTAAATTCCAATTAATAAACAAACAGAAAATATAGTACAATTTAGGTAGATATCTTTAACGAATAACAAGTGATGGTTGTGAGTATGCATATAAAAGAAAGCGTGTATGAAGGTGTTTGCGTGAGCGAGCGTATGTGTGGTGGTTATTTAGGCATGATGGTAAGATCCAAGATACATTCTACGAGGGAACAATGAGCAGCTGCTCCGTGGCATCGTAATCCAGCCCTTGTAACCAGACTGAGAGTTTTTTTTTGCAAAGCTGTTTAGGAAGGGCATAAATTGATAGGACTTCATTTATTTTATTGTACAGATAGTTACCGAGGAAACCAAAATGTCGACGGGCGAAAGTTGTATGAAAGCGAATTGTGGGACAGACCGCATGTTTACGACGCTTATCCTTGAATAAGTTAGGGTCATAGGTAAGGTGAGAGTGTTTGCGCAAAATGGTATTGTAAATAAAGAGTTGGCGTACAGTTAAAACTTCAACTCTCTCATAGAGCTCCTTGGTTGGAAATAGGAACGGCAGGAAATGGCTCACTTTTAAAACGGTCCTTTGTGCACGTTCAATCCGAAGCATGGATGTTTTTGTCGCGCCCCCCCATATAGTTATGCAGTAAGAGAGTAGCGATTGGCACAATGCAAAATAGACAGTTTTTAAAATTCCGGTGTGCGCAACATGACGAAGATTTTTAAAGACATATATAAGTTTTCGAATTCTGGACACAAGAGCATCTATGTGCTGGTGAAAGCTGAGAGTATTATCTAGTATGACGCCCAAGTACTTCATTGATTCTGTATGTAGTAGATGGGGACATGAGCAATGAGTGTTGTGAGTCAACAAGCACGACGATGAATGGGCGATAATATTGAGATTATCGAAAGAACAAGGTGGTTTTTTAATATAAAAAGAAATGTACTTCGTCTTGTCGACATTGAGAGCGAGTCTATTGTTAGCCAGCCAAGATAAAACCAAGTTTAGCCCAATCTGCGCACTACTATAAACTTCGGACCAAGTGTCGGCCTCAAACAACAGCGCTGTGTCGTCAGCAAAAGTCACAATCCTACCGCTAGGCAACTTGAGCTCACAGAGGTCGTTGATGAAAGTCAGGAATAAAGGGGGACCGAGAATACTGCCTTGGGGAACTCCGTGGATGACGGGAAGATCAGTACTAGTCCACTCACCAACCTTTACTCTCTGGAATCGATTTGTAAGGTAGTCCGAAAAAAGATTCAGTGGCATACCCCTTATACCAATGTTCTCCAACTTCTTAATCAACAGTGGGACGGAGACCGTGTCAAAGGCTTTGGCAAGGTCCATGAAGATAACTATAACCTTTTTGTTTACATCAAGTTTTTCAGAAATAAACTTGGTTAAATCATGAATAGCGTCGCTGGTCGACAAGCCCGACCGAAAACCATACTGAGAAGTTGAAAGTAGGCATTGCTCCTCAAGGTACTCGACCAAGCGCTTCTTCATGATTCTCTCCAGCACCTTCGACAAAGCTGGCAGAATGGAAATTGGTCTGTAGTTGTTGACACAGGCTCCGTCACCACTTTTGTATATGGGACGAACCTCTGCTACTTTCCAGGCGTTTGGGAATTTGCCGGAGGCAATGGCTAGATTGCAGATATATTCAATTGGAGGAATAAAGAATTGCCTATATCTCTTCAGGACACTGGTAGAGATGTTGTCGTAGCCAACAGCGCAATCAGACTTAAGACTAAGGATGATATTTTCAATCTCTTCTGCGTCTGTGGGGAGAAAAACCATCGACTGAGGATGTGACTTAAGTGGTGGCGAACGGTTCGTGTTATCAGAACAACAGCAGTCCGCGATATTTTTGCCGATGTTCACAAAGAATTCGTTAATGGAATTGGTAGAAAAAATTGGATCCCTAGTGTTGATTAGTTGTGAGGCGTCATTTATGATGTTTTTAGTGTGGGTAATATCTTTTATTGTGTTCCATAATTTTTTGTTATTAGTTTTAGCCGCAGTCTGAAGTTCCATTTTGTTATGTTCTCTTTTTATTTTCTTCAATAGATCGTTACAGAAATTTCTGTATCTTTTATAGGTTTTTATAATTATTTGATTGCTAGGATTATTTTTTGCTTTTTGGTGCAGCTTGTCCCGATTTCTCATACAACGCAATAATCCAGGCGTAATCCAGGGTTTAGTGATTTTCTTACGGTTTGATGTTTTAATAGTTTTGGTATGAGACAGTATAATTTTATTAATTGAATTATTGAAGCACTGAACAGCAAGGTCGACATCGGTCATTGTAAACAATTCATGAAAGCTGAGATTAATAATTGCATCGTCCAATTTTTCGTAATTTAAAATTTTAATTATTTTAGGAGTTTTGTTTTGAGGTTTACCTACCTCCAGGATAAGTATGCTTGCATCATGATCGGTGATAGAGGATTCAGTAACATAACAAGAAGCTGACAATCGTGTTCTCAGAATAATGTGGTCTAAACAAGTTTTATTATGTGTTGGGAAAGTATAAGCTGGTAACATGCCATGGGATGCTAAAAGATTAAGATAATGAGCTGAATTTGCATCCGCATTAGTCTCTGTTATGTCCACGTTAAGATCCCCTATTAAAATTAAGTTTTTTATACTAGAGATTGTATTCAAAAAAAGGTCAAGAGATGAAAAAAAGTTATTAAGGTATTTATAACCCGCAGGCCGGTAAACTGCCAGCATCGCCGTACTTTGATTAATTTTGATTAATAGGCAGTTACAGTCAGAAATAGTAGGTTCCTCTATGCAAACGCTTATGTTATTTTTGTAATAAACAACAACTCCTTCATTTTGTGTTAAGTTATTATTCGTTTTACAGTAATTATAACCATCAAGCGGCGGAATGCGATGTGCACAAGACAACCAGCATTCCGTTAAGATAATGAAGTCCCAGTCTATTCGCGATCTCTGTAACAACGTGAGCAAACCTGGTGTATTGCGTGTTATACTTCGGATGTTTTGGTGTATAACCTTAAGTGATTGATTGGAGTCAGTTACAATGTTACCACAATTGTCAATATCGCAGATGGACGAATGTGCCACGGCAATGCGATCGAGATCAGAAATGATGTCTTTCGTACTATTGAATTTTATTGTTTAGAATTAGCGAGATCTTATTTATGTTGATGCTGCAGGGATAGGAAATCAAAATGTGAAGCAAATAATGGGTAAGCGAAGTAAGGTTATTCATCAAAACAAAAGATAACGTAAACATGCTGTTTGCTGCCAGTAGTAGTACACGCATGTGCGGGTAGAAGTGCATTTCAACAGAAAGCGAAAAAATAGTGTATGGTATGGTGACGCTAATGCAAACATTTGCAAAGTCGGTACAAAAATAAAAACATAATCTCAATTGTAGGGTATGTCGATTTTTTTCTGACAGCGAAGTAAAATTAGTATGTTGCTGAACAAGTACGACCCGTGTTATGTTTTTAAATTGATGTAAACAAAGATATTTACGCTCGATGAATAAAGTTAAACTTAAACTGGTGCAACATACAATATTGATTAAGATTATAGCTGTAAAATGATCTTTAACAATAATTTTGTCGGAGTGAAATTTATTTTGTTTAATAACTAGTATTCGTGTGATGTTTGTGGCAAGGTGTTTATCTGTAAAGTGTAATGTGTTAGTTTTTATAAGAGTGATGCACAGTAACTTACTAAATAGGTGATAATACAGTATGAAGGTAAGTGCAAGTCATTTAGATTTCAGTTTAAGTAGATCTTCTTCGTGGTCAATTCGAATAGGACGAGATGATTCTTTTTCCTTTATGTAAATCTTGCCGTATGAATTCCAGAAGCTGTGATAATTATTCTCATTTTTAAAATTCTTTACTAAATAGCGCAATCTTTTGGCAGTAGGTGTCAAAAATTCATCAATGTATATAGGTTGAGACTGAGATGATGTAGCCAACTTAATATGCGAAGTATTTAACTTATTGTTTATGTTCTCCTTGTTAAACATCCTACATTTTTTTATCAAATTATTCTTCATAAAAGTTGTAGTAAATTGTACGATGATAGGGTTCTTTCTCTCCATTTTAGATTTGATTCTGTAGAAATCGTAAACATCGGTGTCACTGATTGGCTGACCAATTACTTTGCCAAGATCTTTTGCAATGGTTCGAAGCGTCTCCTTGTTTTCATTGCGGTCTTTAGGGATGTTATTAAGTTCAATCGACGCCGCTCGAGAGTTTCGTTCCAGCAGCTCAATTTTTGACTCTAAATAAGCAATTCTTTTTGTACTTTTATGATTTTCCTGCTCTAATCCACTCATTCGTTCCAAGAAAGTGTCGTATTTATCAGAGACAAATTGTAGGTTTTTCCTGATTTCATCAGTTCGTTCTTGGACAGTAAATATTGCCGAGTTCAGTTTCTCTAACTTGAGATTTTGATCCTTCTGAAAACCTTCAAACATTATCGCACAGGGCAAACCTTTACAGACAACCTTTGGATGGACTGAAAGAGAGGAGAGAAATTTAGGGTTGTCAGTGTACAATATATCTTAAACAATAATAAATATACATAATAACATAAAATATATACATACAATACTAATATATAACGAAAATATAACAGAGAAAGGAGAAGACTAATTATACTAAAAGGAAATGCTCCTTCACCATTTTTTTGAATGTTGGTAAGGATTGAGCACGCCTCACTTCAATAGGTAGTGCATTCCACAAACGAGCTGCTTGAACTGTAAAAGATTTGTCGAAGAAGGATGTGGAATGCACCTATACCTACAGTTCTAAAACGCACTGACTGGCGGCTTAGCGATTTAGCAAATCACCTGGCGAGAAGCGAAGTATATCGATATTTTAGAACGTTGTTTCTACTTCGCTTCTCGCCAGGTGTTTTGCTCAATTGGATCGTAACGGGCTGTACTGACACAAGCCCGCGCGATGACCGAAACACTCGAAAGTGGCTGACTTACAGCGTATATTATGTTTTTTTTCATCAAAATCTATTAATGTTATTATAACCCATCAGCATTTCAATATTTCCAAGGTGAACTAAAGGATATATCAAAATCAAGAGCATGCTTAAAACGAACGAACGAACTCAATTTATTTATATAGCGGCACGCTAGCATTAATGATCTTATCCGTCGTGCTCTTGCCACCGCCGGGGTGCCAGCTGTCTTAGAACCCAATGGCCTGGCACGTGTCGATGGGAAGGGACCAGATGGTATGACCATAATGCCATGGAAGTTGGGTAGGTCTTTGGTGTGGGATGCAACTTGCGTCGACACCCTTGCACCATCCCATCTTCCTAGCACGGTGGGCTGCGCTGGGGCGGCTATTGCAGGTGCTGAAAACCTCAAACGGCGCAAATACAACAACTTAATTGGTAATTATGTTTTTGAGCCGTTTGGGGTTGAAACACTAGGGCCATGGGGTCCAAGTGCACACCTATTGTTTCGGGATATCGCCAAGCGGTTGGTCGACTCTTCACGTGACCAGAGTGCTGACGTTTTTTTTGGCCAAAGAATCAGCATTGCCATCCAACGTGGCAATGCTGCCAGCCTTCTGGGCACTTTTCCTGTTGACAGCGATGTGGACGAATTTTTTGACGCCCCGTAATTGTACATATTAGTTTTTCTTATTTTAGTTCTAATATTAGTTTGTAAATAATGTACTTTAGATATAATTATTAATTAATTTCAATTAAAATGTATCTTACAAAAAAATAAAAAAAAATATCAAAACCATATCTAATTATCATCTAAAACTGCAGTGATGACATCAACATAGCTTCGAGTTTTTTTCCTTACGCAGATTCCAGATTCAATCATCAACATTTTTCCAACAATAACTCATTGGATGTTATACCCAGTGTGTTTGGAGACAGGGTTTATAATTGTGTGTGGCGATATACATACAAACAATTCAATAAGTCTGTGAAGTCATTTGCGACAAGACACATATTTATTTAGGTCAAATGATTTGATGTGGTCTAAAGTGTTCCTTGTTGTGTACTCTTCTATTATTAAGGCGATGCCACATAATGACAGGTATTTTAATATTGTGCTTCACAATTAATTTATCTTAGCTTTTCCGCAGAATAGACAATTTCTCTTTAATTGTTTCCTGTATCTACTTACTTATCTACTTCCTTACATGATTTTGTAACTATTTTTTATTTTGGTGGCTAGTTGGTGTGTATCATTTTCCAATAAACATTTGTTCGGACTTTCAAAAAGCGTCTGTTAAGCTTTTTGAGAGTTCGAACAAATGCTATGAATGTGCAATATAAATGAAGAAATTAGGGCAAGTAGGAAAATCAGGTAGGTCATAAAAAAATCTGACTGCATTCTGGTGTATAACTACACCAGATAATGACACTTGCCACAATTTCCTTTGCCTCAATCCTAATTTGCCTGTTTACCAAGTTTTCTTAATACATATAACATTTTCATGTTGTTTTGCCTGATGGCATCATATTATATTATCATCCTTGTTATGAATTATAGTTTCTATTGTTCAATTCTTTAGCTAATTGTTTACTTACCTAAACTAACATGTTATCATAAATTTCGTATCTACTTCCTAGTAGTCTGTCAAATAATTTTGTCCGAACAAGTCTCTATTTTATCAACCTCTTGAAAAAATACATTTATATATTGGAAAATGCAATTTTTAAAATACATATAATTATGTATTTTACATACACTCTAAAAAAAAAGAAGTGTGTTTTTGTTATTACGTATTTTGACGATTTTTTGATCATCTTTAAATTGTGAGGCATTTTTGGTGACTAAAAACTATTGTGTCTTCTCCTTAAAGGTATAAAATTACGCACATGTGGCGAACTCTTTAGTTACCATATGATGACATTGAACTATTAATTACATGGCATTCAAACTAATAGAACGAACGGATTCATTCAACACTCAGTTGTTTCCAAGACGCCATTTGAAAACATTTAGTGGACGTTTATTAAATATTTTAGTGTAAAAATGTGGTCTAAATAATATTTTATTGCAGTAATTTAATATTATAGACAAGGTGGAACTGTTTAATTATACAAACACATAGAAAAAATCAAAATAACGGTTTATTTTATGGTGTCCCACAAGGAAGCATCTTGGTGCCAACATTAACAAAATAAAATATAACAGTGATTAAAATAACTTTTAATTTAGTGTAAAACAATAAATAGAAAATGGTACAAATAAAATATACGTTGAATTTAATAGTATTTATAATCTTGTTGATACGGACTATAAAAGTTTTTGGTAGAGATCTCAGTGAGCAAGAAAGAGCATTAAGAGCGGAGTTTGTACAAAAACTATTGAATAGACAAAATAAATTAGAAGGAAAAATCAAACTGTTGGGTGGTGCAAGTAAATATGAAGGTAAGACAGATATTTCAGTCAATACTGGATATCGCTGAAAACCAGCGCTGTGGCTCTGTCTCGCACGAGAGTCTCAGCATTATGCTGAGTGATGACCGTTTTGCGTGATTGTGACGCATACTTTGTATTTATATTTAAGTTTTACCTTTTGTTTTTATGTTCTTTTTATGTTATGCATCGTACTAGGCGCAAATGAACTCTTATTCTTCCTTCTTTTATATGACAGTCAAAAATAAATATACATCTATTACTACTGATAACAGAATGTTTATCTGCAAAACTAGTTTTTGCAGCTGGAGGTGTTCAGTATAAAGTATAAAGGAAGTGACTGCTGATGGCTAATAGTGATGATTGGGCGTTGAAGATACGAGTATGCTGCGCCCATACCAGTATGGGTAGGTAAGAGCAGGGAGATGATGAAGTGCTCAGTAGCAGCTTGGGTTATGGACTTATTCTATGATACTTAGAGCGTACCTTTTTTTCTTAACGGAGGGAAACCTTCAAAAGGCGCCTGGACTTTTGGAAAAAGACCAAAGGGTGTGGGATTTTACCGTTCTGATCACAATCACCCCGTGACCTCTTACGATACCACCTTCGGACCCCTTCTGTGCAACGCCTGTTAGGGGACATCATTGCGGAGACTGAAAAAGCGCCTCACCTGAGCCTTGCTGTGCATGGCAGCACGTGATCAGTGCACCACCATCTTTACTGGAGTGGTCGGACAGTCCCCAAACTGAGCGCCCACGACCCCGGAGGCTTGTAACATACCTGACAAAATGTATTTGAAATATACAAGCTTACGTTAAGTATTTTTTTTCAGGAAATGTATACATTTATCACGCTGGCCGCTGGGGTGCTGTTTGCGATGACTCCTGGGATGATGAAGCGGCTGCAGTGGTCTGCAAATCCTTTAACATGACTGGAGTAGCCACGGTTGGAGGACAGTACGGAGAGACTATTGGTCAGTTCAATCATATTTATTACCTCATTCATTGTGTCATTCTTATCCCAGTTGTATCAAATGCAGTGATTAGAATGCATGACATTTTTTACCCGGCTGCAAGGAAAGGGTTATGTTTTTTGCGCGTATCTTGTATGTTTGTATGTATGTAATATTCTTTATTACGTCGTATCTTTCAAACCACTTGACGGATTTTTATAATTAAGACATCATTAGATAGGTCTTGGCCGCCCAAGTGTTCTTATATAAGTGCCGTTAAAAAAAGGAACATGGTGGCTTTTGGGCGCCATATTGTAGGAGTTGCAATTTTTTTTTCTTTGAAAGCCATCGGTATCAAAATAAAGGGTTTTTAGAGGTGATTACAAAAATATCTACCACTTAATTTTTTAAGTCATTCGAAAAAAAAAACTAATAAGTTGATAAAATCAAAAAACCCGACTGCAAAGATGTAAGCAAACAACAGTGTGTGACAAGAAGAAAATCATGCTGTGCAGTCAGATGATACGTATTCACGAGCTGGCTGACCAAAACTATCCTCCGACTGCACAGTATATTTTCTTCTTGTTTACATCTTTGCAGTCGAGTTTTTTGATTTAATCAACTTTTTTTTTAAATGTCCGGCTTATTTGGTTGCCTCTCACAGAGAGGAGGCCTGTGTCCCAGCAGTGGGAACATTAATAGGCTGATGATGTGATGTGTGATATGATTTGGTTGCGATGTTGCTGAATATTATCATTAATTATATATGGTATAAGCTTACTAAAAAAAATTATATCCAAGTAGTATCCAAATCAATTACCTAAAGATCCAATGTATCTGATATAAATATTTTTCTAAGATTTATTTGGCAAACAACATATTTCATGAATCACATAATATTAATGACAATTTTTTGTGAGACTGTTTTAGTAAATTACGTAATTTTTTAGTTAGAAATTCTCATAATCATTGTTTGCTTTATATTTTATTTAGAAAAATACTGGTTGGATGACGTGATATGTCAAGGGGACGAACCATCACTCTCTAAATGTATTTTCAACCGATGGGGAGCTTCGGACTGTGGCAGAGACGAAGCAGCAGGAGTTATGTGCATGCCTGAAACTGAATCACCGAGGAAGAAGTCTGTGCAAAATTCTTGGTCATCGACTCAGCTTAGAGAAGTTTTAAATGAGACAAATGCATATATAAGGCTCATTGGTGGTAAGAATACCAAGGAAGGAAGAGTTGAGGTAAGATTTCAATCTAACGGCAAAACTATCAAATGGAGCTCGATTTAAGAAACCGGCCAAGTGCGAGTCGGACTCGCGCACTAAGGGTACCGTACCATTATCGCAAAAAACGGCACTAAATCGCGTTTGTTGTATGGGAGCCCCACTTAAATATTTATTTTTATTCTGTTTTTAGTTTTTATTTGTTGGTATAGCGGCAACAGATTATACATCATCTGTGAAAATTTCAACTGTCTAGCTATCGCGGTTCATGATATACAGCCTGGTGACAGACAGACAGACGGACCGCGGAGTCTCAGTAATAGGGAACCGTTTTTACCCTTTGGGTACGGAAGCCTAAAAATTACCGCTAAGTCCCATTCTGCCAATGTCACACATTTTTGTACATCAAGGGTCATCGGAAACAGAAACAGAAATACATTAAAAAAAACTAACAGAAAACTGTCTTTTTCAACACTCGAAATGAGGCAGTTGCGACAAGGCAATGAGGGCTACCGTTTTATTGCCCACCAGTTGGCGCTACTGGTAGGTAAGGTCCTCAAATATTGCTGTTAAAAGTTATTATTACACGCATGCAAGCAAAATTAGCATTAAAATCATTTCTAATGCCGTAGAAGAGCACTTAAATATAACATCGAGTATGCGGCAGTTTTGCGCGAACCCTTTTTTCGAAAAAAGGAGGGTAACATTTTCAAACATAAAACTCAATTAAGCAGTGGTTGGTAAAACCCTTACCTATCTTAATCTATTTGGAAAATATTCACAACAATAAAAAAGTAGTATAAAATGGCGCTAAAAGCCAAAAAACTGTGCGATTTGACATTTTGTAGACCTCACTCTACACCAGCGCCCCTAGCGGCAAACTCAAACGCGATAGCCCTCATTTACTCAGTACCTATAAGTTACAAGATTTTACAAACCTAAGGCTCTAGACAAAGTGTCATTGTATCAGCGACTAGCTGTGCCCGTTGCTTCGCTCCCGTCAACCACCCTACCCTACCTGCCCTACCAAACCTAAAAAAAGATGAATGCAATTGGTAAAGTCACGTGACCAAGGGAAATATAGATTCATTTTTTAGGGTTCCGTACCCAAAGGGTAAAAACGGGACCCTATTACTAAGACTTCGCGATCCGTCTGTCTGTCTGTCCGTCTGTCTCCAGGCTGTATCTCCTGAACCGTGATACCTAGACAGTTGAAATTTTCACAGATGATGTATTTCTGTTGCCGCTATAACAAAAAATACTAAAAACAGTATAAAATAAATATTAAAGGGGGCTCCCATACAACAAACGTGATATTTTTGCCGTTTTTTGCTCGATATTAATAACGGCAACAGGTAGACGCTTGAAATATTCACAGAATTTTTCAAGCGTCTACCTGTTGGGTACGGAAATATTCACAGAATGTTTAGTTTTAGTTGTATATTTACTTCAAAAAATAATAATTTATAAATAAAAATAAAAAAAATAGAAGGGGCTCCCATACAACAAACGTGATTTTTATGCAGTATTTTGCGATAATGGTACGGAACCCTTCGTGTGCGAGTCCGACTCGCACTTGGCCGGTTTTTTTTAATATATATTGGCGATGGTCAAAATACCAAATGTAAGGGTCACAGGTGGTTTTTTTAACCGACTTACCAAAAAGGAGGAGGTTCTATGTTCGACTTCATGTTTTGTTTTTTTTTTTTATGTTTGTTCACCAATATCTCCGTCTTTTGGGGACCGATTTTAAAAATTATTTGTAAGAACATGTTCTCAAATTGGTTCCATTTTATTTTGGTGAAGATCTGAAGAAGGACTTCGAAGATATACAACAGAACTCTTCAATAAATAACGGCAATTCCAGCTCTCGGAATTGCTGCAATCGCATGTCTGTTAATTGTTTATACCATTTCATAACATAACATCACGCCAGTACGCTATTAAGGGGTACGCAGATTTCTCATTTCACTGGTTATGTTCAAGTTTCATGATATTCGAGTAATCTATTCTGGCGTTATAGGTACCTTACTAAACAACTTGCCTATTAGGTAGGTACAACTAAAAAGTTAAAAATAAAAAATCTTTTGCAATATTTTTTTGCAATCACTATGGCGACGCATTCGTTACTAGAATGTCACTTCTTTAGACACTCTGTTCCATCTATATTTTAATCTATAGTCTTTGATTTTAATATAAAAATTGATGTCATTAAATTCGATGTTTTAGCGATAAGATTGCGTACTGTTTCTCCCTATTATAGTCCCCGGCATGTAACTTGGCGAGGTTTTGGCGTAGTGAGGGTAAGTTCGGGCATGTTGCGCGAACTGGCCAACCACCGTATAGAGCGAACAGAACGTGGACGCGATGCGATTGGTCAGTCGATCCTTGTGTCAACTAACCAACCAATCGTGCGTTCGGGACGGTGTTAAACTTTCCCCGTTGGTAACCAAAGAGACCTAAATAAAGACTTGTGCGCATCTAAAGAGTCTTGCCAAGTTACGTGCCGACAACATAACTCATAATATAACTAACTCATAATTTCTTAATTATAAAGAAATAGCTGTCGCCCGCGTGGTATTAGTATTCTCCAATATATTTTTTTTGTTTTTTGTTAATTATCGCCTATGTGTCATTCTGATCTATATTTCTGTAAAGTTCGTCATCAAAATCCGTTCAGCAGTTTTTGCGTGAAAGAGTAACAAACATCCATCTATCAATCTTTAGTAGTAGGATTGCGATGTATCAACAATATCAATTCCTTTTTTCTGTTCATGTGATATCTGTTTTCAGGTCTTCCACAACAACAAATGGGGCAGCATCTGTCCGGATGGCTGGACGCATTACGAAGCTTCCGTCGTCTGCAGGCACTTAGACCTGGGTTATGCTGAGCAGGCTCTTCAAACTTATGCCTTTGGATTCTCCGAAGTCGTGATCAGTGGTATCAACTGTGAAGGCAATGAGAAAAGCCTTTTTGACTGCAGACATCGGCAGAATAATGAAGTTAGGTGTCCTGGTGATTTTGGTGAGTACATTGTTTATTATTAAATGTGTGTGTGGTCGGTGTTTATTTTATATGTTAGGAACTTAATGATAGCACGACGGTGGACAGGACGGCGTGGACAAAGAAATCACGTTGCACCGACCCCAATAAAAATGGGTCAAGGATAGGAAGATGATGACGATGATGATATTTTATCATCAGAAAGACTTGTATGAAAGGCACATGAGTCAGATATTACATATAGAAAGAAAAGAAAGAAAGAAAGAAAATATATTTATTTGGCACAGACTAAAAGACACAACATATAACATATAAATACATATACCCAACATATCGTGGGTTAGATCAAAGGAAACTGCCCAGGTAGTACGAGTAGGTACTATACTGTTTTTTTGGGTGTGGTAAATCCTCCAATGACTTCTCCCGCTCTTAGTGAAGCGGGAGGGCGTGTCAGACTTTTACTGACTAAAACCCACCCGTTTTCCTTCAGTTACTTGAGCCAGGGCCGCGGTAAATCTTTTTAAAATTTATCCAAGATCCAGACAGGCATCAGCCCTAGCGGACCCCGTCAGTTTTACTGACATCTCTTTGACTCGCTGTCGACTCGGTCCTGGTCAATCGGACGGCGACCTATCCGTTACTCGCCGTCAGCAAGCCCGCTCCTACGGTGTCCGGGAATTGGCTTGCGACTCCCGACGTCCGGGGCGTCTCCTATAGTGGCTAGGGGCGTGAGGGCGTCTCTGTTGCGTCTCCCTCACGCGTTCCGCCACCTCCTTCGCCAGCATTACTGCTTCGCAGAAGAAGGTGACGGCTTCCCATGTCCTCTCACCGCTGATCGACGAGTAGTTACTATCCTGTGAGATATTTTTCGAATTTAGGCAATTTGTCATAGAACGTTTTCTTTTCTGTCTCGATTAATTTTTGACCAAAAATATTTATTATTCTGATGCACACCAAAACTTACTCTCAGTTAAATCGGTCTACGAAGTTTGATTGTATAATTGCCAATTCACTGTTTCCATAAATTTGTTACATAATATAATTTACTCCCTGTAAACTACGTGAGAAGCATTAACTAAAATAATTACAAATTCATTACAGATGCAAATTGAATCACGTTTAGTAGTTTAATACCCAAAGATTAACATTAGTTACTAGAACTGGGGTAATTTATCAGTGTACGTTTGTTTACGTGATTTACATTACATGTGACTAATTATAATTCCATGGGCTAGGTTACTTCTCTTAATAAGAAGGAATAAATCTTAATCACTACGCTTAATGAGTGCGGGTCGGACATTTGAGACCAAAGTCCAAGGTTTCCTCACTATGTTTTCCTTCACCGTCAGCCAGTGATGTCTAGGGCTAAATCAATCTGCCTAGCCTTTTCTCAACTATATTGGGGTTGGCTTCCAGTCTTAACGGATTTAGCTGAGTACCAGTGTTTTACATGGAGCGACTGCCTATCTGACCTCCAAAACCATACCCCTTGGCTAGACTGGTGTCAGATCTCAAGCTTCTGACTACCCGTAACGACTGCCAAAGATCTTCAAATGACAGCCGGGACCAACGGCTTAACGTGCTTTCCGAGGCACGAAGGAAACGCGATATGTTGAAATAGTCACCCATCCACGGACCGACCTCGTCAAGCGTTGCTTAACCTTGATGATCGACCAGTGTGGCTGTTATTATTTAGCAACCTCGAAAATCACGATAACTTTTTCCGCAACTTGCAGCGTAAGAAGCGGATCTTTTAAAAAAAGGGATTATTTTCGACTTGCACGCGGGCGAAGCCGCTGGCAGAAGCTAGTAATATTATAAATGCGAAGGTTTGGATGGATGTGTGTATGTTTTTACTCATTCACTCTAGAATGGCTGCACGGATCTGGATGAAATTTAGCACAGAGATGGATTATAGTCTGATATAGCACATAGGCTGCACATAGGCTTCATCTCGGTATAATGTTCCCTTAGCATAAGAAAACACTTTTTACGCGGGCGAAGCCACTGGAGAAGCTAGTATTAATATAATTTGGAAAATTGCTGGATGCGAGAAGCAAATGTCCGGTTGATGAATCGACCGTTGGAACAAGCAAACCTCCAGCAGTGGACATATTATATCGTCTGAAATGATAATGATGAAATAAAATAGAGCTTATTTTAAGCAAGCCGAATGCCCGATGGGATTACAAATTGGCCAAAAAAAAAAAATTGGTTATTTGTAAGAAAGAAATATAATTAAAAGAAACTTTCTTCACCTATTAAGCTCCTTTAGGGGGTTAATTTCCAAAAATCGTTCCTACTAGTTGATGCCAAACTTCATCATTGAAAATTTTGAACAAAATTTCACGTTTCTTATTCCCAGTAGTATAGATTGCGTTTTTTTACAGTGAATGAAGAACGATTTTATTGAATTAGAATATCGCTTTTGGCTGGAATTTTGCAGTGACTGAACCATTCCGCTGGCCAACGTATCCAAAAAGTTTGTTATATGAAAGTTACCTTGTATATAACTATTTCTGTTTAGTTATTAGTAAAATAAACAATAATAGGGATGATGACAGGGTACGAAACAGCAAATTCTATTTAGTCCGCCGATTAAATTATCAAAAAATAGCGTACACGTATTTTTTGCATATTCAAATCAATAAAACTTCACCAAGATAAAGCGCATCAAAGTTCGGGAGTGGGGGCTTGTGACGTCACTTCTATGTAGAAAGTGTACCAAGGGCTGACGAACGCACTGTATTGTCATAATTTTTTGTTAACTTGACAAAAGAATAATACGTATACAATATTTTTTGGAAATCTAACTGACGGACAAAAAATATTTTTCTAATCATCATCCCTATTGTATTATTTAGTAGTAGCTTGGGTAAAGCTATCCTCTTACTCCTGATTAAGTCTGTTTTTCCCAACCATATTGGGGTCAGCATCCAGTCTAATCATATGCAGCTTATCTGACTTACACAACCCAGTAACTAATAATAATAAATAACTTTATTTACATAAGATAACCATACAATACATGGATTCCCTGACTCCTGTGCTAGGTGATTGACCTGTGTTACAGGAGCCAGTGCTCTCTTCCGGGGAGGAATTACAATTCATTCTTATGCAGATTAACAGAGTAAAATTAAAACTAAGGAACATATATTAAACTAATAATAAAATCAAAGTCCGGCGCGAATGTGTTTGTGTGTGAGTGATTGTGTGTGTGTGTGTGCACGTATGTGATAATGTGTCTACGTGTATTGTACTAAAGGAAGGATTTGTCTCACGAGATGGTTACTAGTATTTGCTCTGTTTCTTCGTAGCTGAGGGACAATAACCATGGCAAGGCTCTGCTTGTCATAAAGACAAGCACAGTAAGTCTGTAAATTGCGAGTTTACTGTTGACCCTACTGTAAATTTGGGAGCTTTGGGCACGATAGTGACGTCGAGCTAGTAACTGGGTATCACGCAAACCTTTTGGGCTTCTGATTAACCGTAACGATTTATTTTTCAAATTGATGACCAGAGCGACGTTGTCGACCCCGGGACTAATACAAAAATTTCACGGAATCCTAAAACGTCACAAACCTTTGGCTTTAAATTCAGATTAACCCTGCAGGGTTCCCGTAATAGCTTTTTACGGATGAATTAATAAATTATATCCGTAATCCCGGGAAATAATTTAATACATTGAATTGGTGAAATGCGAAACAGTATCCTATTAATTGAATTATAAAAAATTAATCGGCTTAACCTGGACCTTCGCAATATAAAAAGGCACGCCCTAATAAACAAAGAGAAAATTTGAACTGTGTTTTATAATAATTTGTTGGTTTTTTATGAATTTTAATTAATTTCGTGTCAGCTTGATCTATATTGTCGCTCTTTTGTCCTTATCCCTATTTATATAGGGCCAGCGTAACATGCCTTCCTCTTTTCAACCGACTTCAAACAGGAGGAGATTCTCAATTCAACTGTATGTTTTTGAATGTTTGTTTCACGATTACTCCGCCAATTATGAACCGATTTTGATGATTCTTTTTAGGGTTCCGAACCCAAAAGGTAAAAACGACCCTATTACTAAGACACATAAATTTTAAGAAAACCCTAACTTTGAGGGTCGAGTAGGACCCCGTGATTGACTGTTTAATTAAAGGTGAACGAAATAAGTATACATAGATACAATATACTCACGCCTTGTTCCTAAGAGAGTAGACAGAAACTACATATAGCAAACCACCACAAAGATTCATTAAACCTTTTTTACCCTAAAAAAGGTTTAACGAATCTTTTTGGTTGGTACCCAAAGGGTAAAAACGGGACCCTATTACTGAGACTCCGCGGTCCGTCTGTCTGTATGTCACTAGGCTGTATCTCATGAACCGTGATAGCTAGACAGTTGAAATTTCCACAGATGATGTATTTATTTTGCCGCTATAACAACATACTAATTTTTTAAGTGGGGCTCCCATACAACAAACGTGTTTTTTTTGTCGTTTTTTTGCGATAATGGTACGGAATCCTTCGTGCGTGATTCCGACTCGCACTTGGCCAGTGTTTTTTAATTTTTAAGTAGCTTTTTACTTCTCATGTGGTCGCATATAAATACCATCCAGATCTGACGAGCAGTTAAGATCTTAATAATTCGTATTTTCATGGTAATAAGGTACCAAAACCAAAAATAAAAACTTTCAGCAAAAAAAAAACTGACTTCCAAAACAAAGTACTACAAAGCAAAGCACGACAGACAGACAGACAGATGGACGGACAGACGGACAGACGGACAGACGGACAGAAGGACAGACGGACAGACGGACAGACGGACAGACGGACAGACGGACAGACGGACAGACGGACAGACGGACAGACGGACAGACGGACAGACGGACAGACGGACAGACGGACAGACGGACAGACGGACAGACGGACAGACGGACAGACGGACAGACGGACAGACGGACATACGGACAGACGGACAGACGGACAGACGGACAGACGGATAGACGGACAGACGGACAGACTGACAGACGGACAGACGGACAGATGGTCACGTGAGTGACTGCAGTAGGGTACCGTTTCCTAAAAAGAATTTTGTTAAAAATTAGGTATTTTCTTAACTTGCCCGTAAGTTACACTTTCCAGAATGTGATCCTGTAGTTACACTATTAGATGGTGTGTTAATACAACGTGAGTGTTTTTTTACAAAATCAACAGGTTCAAGCCCAAGCTAGGAATATTGATTTTAAAAATAATCAAAAATCTATTGATACAGTTTTAGTTTTCATCAAAATTATACTCGAGACTCATTTCCATTAAACGCACTTTGAAAACTCACTCTGTATAAGCGGCCAAATTAAATTTATTCGCAAAACTTCAAACACCTGATGTGTATCATTCCATTACACAGTATTAAATTCTGTTGAGGTTAAATTTACGTTAACACTATCCAAACTTTGTACTAGGTTACCAAACTAACTCGCAATAGAGGAACAAGCTAAGCTATAACTTTCCTAAAAGCCAAAACTTTTGAGCTCGAATGTGGTGGACCTAGTTGGTAGAGGTACAAGCTTAGCTATGATTTTCCTAATCTCCAAACTTTTGAGCTCGATTGTGGTGGTAGGTCGTCGTAGATATGTGTGTGTTGAGTATTTTGTTGCTCATTAGGCTAATAACAAACTTATTGACACTATGCTGTATAGAATTTCAAGTGTAAATAGTAAATATATATGCGTGTTTATTTTAGCTATATATATACTTTTGTACCCAGTTTACTTTAATTTGTTTTTTTTATGCACCTGCCATGTTGTCTCTCCACCACACTTGGTTGACTGGTAGAGAATGCCTTAGGCATCTCCACCTATTTTTCTGTTTATCTGTTGCATGAAGATTTAATAAATAAATAAATGTGTTTTGTTTCAAAGTCAAAGTCAAATACATTTAACCAACTAGGCCAATAAGCTCCACTGTTGAACGTCAAACAAAAATTAAAATTTACAAGTAATAAAAGTTGATTCTACCGTGCATTCGGAAAAGTAGCTTGATTTGGAGAAGAATGCACAAGAAACTCCATACTTACTCTTTTTAAAATAATAGGTGTTTTACAATATTTACATAAGTATATACATTAATAAATTCATATATGTGAGGACGATGCACCCAGAATAGCACTATACAATATACTACGTACAGGTATAAAGTATTAAAAGCATTAACAGGTAAATTCATTAATTTGATAAATAGGAACATGGTTCTCACACACTTAAAAATACTACAAACATAGGTAAAATACCCAATTCAACAACAACAACAGAATAGTGTGTGAGTCAATTTCTTAAAAAATATAAAAAAAATGAATACAATAACTATGAATATAAATTGGAGCAGGACCAGCATGTTTCCGAGCATTCTTATCTTGAATATAATCATCTAATTTGTTATAATCTGCTTGTTAACAAAGTGTGCTTTTAACTAAACTCTTAAATTTACTTTCATTTAGTTTTAATATATCACAAGGTACTTTGTTATAGAATTTAACCAGTACAACTCTGCCCCAAACAAATTTACAGCTGTAGCTTGATCGACTCGACATTTTAAGTTGTCAGGACGAATGAGTCGTGTAGAGTGGACGATAATTTCTTTAAAAGGATCTTTTGCCTAGAAAGTTCTTAGATTACTGGCTCCTTTTTCCTCTGGATGTCTGTATATTTATTTCGCCCTGAAACTCTAAAATTATATTACAAATTTTTTATAACAGATGTCTTCCAACTGTAACGACAAGGCTCAAGCCTACTTGATATTCACTCCAAATAAATAACTTTGTTAGAATATACGAGTATTATTTTCTATGCCTTTAGAAAATTACATAGCAAATGGCAATAAAAAACTGTTCCGAACTATGATCAATAACTGTAATACACACAAAGAGAAAAGTTTTTAGGGTTACGCATCGGATTAAGATGGGCAACTGGGAAAATTTGCTCCACATGGTATCCAAAAAAAATCCTTGTGTGTTCACGATAACATTTATGTTTGTCATTAAAATACTGTGATTTGGAAACCTTTTAACATTGGTATCAACATTTTGAGAACCAAAATTAAAACCTGTGAACTGAATTATTTTGGTAGATCAGTACATACTGTAGGTATGACAGTGGTGTGGTGTGGACAGTTCTAAACGACCCTTTGTGCCTATTGGCCTTGTTTGTTCTGTCTCCTGCTTGATTTGGAGGGAAGTGGAAAATTATATTTTTTCCTACTCCTCCGTTATTCTTTTCTGACAAATTTCGTTGATCCAAGACAGTTAAATTCATTCTCCGGAACTTCGTCGAGCTTCATTGCCTCGGCGCTTTTCTGGTGGTCGCCAATGTTGATTCTGGCTTTCAGGAGTTGCAGTGGTTTGGGAATAGTGCGATGGGTTTGTCCCAAAAATACTGTAGGTATTAATATTCCTATTAATGTAAACAGAATATAAAGTATTGAGGTAGTGAAAAACTTTTTTACTAAAAAATACAATCGACTTTATTTCTTGATTAGTGTTTTATCTGGAAGTCGGTTGTATTTTTTAGTACAATAGTTTTTTATTTTAAACTTTTTAGTTGTGGTTCCTACTGGGCAAGTTATACATATAAAGGTACCTATGATGTCCATATTGACTCAATTAAACTTATTGAGTAACGTTGTTTACTTTCGTATAAGAAATAAAATGGTGTAAACAATACACGATAGATTTGCTGTAATTTATTCAAGAGTTACATTGAATATCGCCGAAGTTCTTCATCAGATTTTCACCAAATTGAAATTAGACCAATTCGGGAACATGTTCTTTAAAATAAAAAAATAATTTTGAAAATCGGTTTACAATTGACGGAGAAAACGGTGAAAATCCACAATATAATAGAACCTTCTCCTTTTTGGAAATTCTGTTAAAAACACAAAATCAATCTGAATGTTTCTGTTTAGAATACTAACCCCTATATTTACAGTAATTTACTCGTCCTCCACACACAGACAGTTAAAGCATGTTTATTTATTTATTTAACAAGGTCTACCAACGACTCATCTACACATTAATTCTAAAAAAAGTTCTAACATTCAGAAGAGATTCTGTGTTAGCAAATCACTTACAGGCATGCACACCATTGCCGTGGTAAGTTGCAAAATAACAGTTTAAAACAAACAAATTAAAATCAATATCATTGTTATTTATGGACATTAAAGATTTTTTCCGTTATCAAGAGACTAATTCGAATGAAGTGGATAAAGTGTCTTTTAAAGAAACTAGAAAATAATTAGGGATATTTTTTTATTTTATTATATTCATATTCTTTATTGAGTACACAAAACAAACATATACAAATACAGAAGGACAACTTATGTACAAAGGCGAGCTTAACCCATAATTGGGTTCTCTTACAGCAAATCTCAGTGTTAAAGCGAAATTTACACAATTAGGACAGTTAACAAAAGCGCACAACAAAAAAAACAAAAAAACATAAAAGCAAATTAAAATTTCAATTCTTACTAACTAAATACACTATACAAATACGTGTACAGCACACAATGCATAAACATAATACATACTATATAATATATAACAAAAATACATACTTATTTATGAGTCATGGTGACAGGAAATGCTCCCTAGTTCTTTTCCTGAAGATCTCTAACGAAGGGCTATCCCGTATGGTGTGAGGAAGATTATTCCAGAGGCGGACAGCACGAACAGTAAATATCCACGAAAACGAAGAAGAAGAGATGATAAGGAACGGCAGGAATTTCCTCTCGGAACAAGATACTCAAAGCGCTCCTTAAGATACAAAGGAGAAGTAGGATTGTAAAGAACGGAAAAGAATAGAGAAAGCGTGTGGGCTTCTCGGCGCTTTCGAATAGGCAGCCACTTAACCGCCTCCGAAATTCCGACACATGGTCGTACTTTCGGAGGCCAAAAATGAAGCGGATGCACAAATTCTGCAAACGCTCGAGCTTATAAAGCAGTTCCGTAGTCGCATCAAGGAAGCAGACATCAGCATAGTCAGGCAGAGGAAGAAGAAGAGACTGAGCAAGAGTAACTTTATTCGAGAAAGGCAGGAACTTCTGGAGACGCTTCAGAGATCGAAATTATCTTTGTTTAATTTGTTCAGAGGTACGGAACCCAACTTTTTCAATGTGTACACGTACTTGACAGTTTCTCAACACATTCGAGTCAGTTCAGAGAATTCTAATACATTATTTTTTTGGCCATAAATATTAGTTCTCATAGTATCATATCATACCGACACTTCTTGTCAAAGACGAATGAAAATGTATGTACGACTGAAATTATTTGAAGTTTCGCTGACGTAAAAGATGGGGTTGTGTGGAGGTGTAAAGTCTAAAGGCCAACGCAGACCGGGATGGGACGGCAATGGATTACATTTTTTACCAATGGACATTCAAACATATCGCTATAGAAATACGACATAAATTGCTATGCTTTAAAATGATGCCGTGGCATCAAAAGGGATTTCATTGCACGGCATTGAAAGACGCGCCACAGGCTCCCGCGGCAGGATGCCGTGACGTACTGCGGTAGGCAACGGCATCCTGAGGACGCCGGCGCTCGTTGAGGGGGAGGGGTGAGGCGGGGGTAGAGAAGCGGGGGATGCGAGACTAAATGTGTATCGGGCAGCAGTAGTTGCCGAGGCATGCTATGTCGTGCCGCGGCACGCCGTGGCATGCCGTGGCAAGGCCACAGAGAAAATAAAACTACGTTATAATAGGCAAGGCGTTGGAATGCCGCGGTATCTAAGCGGCTAGTGTGCGCTGACTGACGGCAAAATCCCTTGCCATCCCGTCCCGGTCTGTGTTGACCTTTACGGGCGACTCTTAAAAACTTGCCCCTAAATAAGTTTTTAAGTATTTCCTGTGGTCAGGTTTACGGTGTAACTTTGTCTAGTGGAAGCCGTAGTTTTCTCTTGCCGTGACTTTTGGTAAAGGCTTAAGTTTTTAAGGACGTATTACCCTTTAGGTAGTAACTATAATTTTGCTCTGTTTTAATTTACTGATGTTCTAACACTGAATTAAAATAAATCTGAAAGGTTTTTGAATTCATAGCGAGTTGATAGACAACCTTACCAACCAAAGCTCGTTAAGTTGTTGGTCCCGGCTGTCATTTGAAGATCTTTGACAGTCGTTACGGGTAGACAGAAGCTTGATATCTGACACCAGTTTTGCCATAGGGTACCGTGTTCCCCCCCAGTGGGTTCCCTCACCCCCCCCCCCCCCCCAGTGGGTTCTCGCACCCCCCCAGTGGGTTCTCGCACCCCCCCAGTGGTTTCCGCACCCCCCCAGTGGGTGCCCGCATTGTCGAGGCGGGGGGGCTCAGTAGCCGTGGCTTGGACAACCACGGTGAAGTGAAGTGGAACCCGAGGAGGGGCCGCTCGTCGTCTCGCTTTTTGCCGACAAGCCGACGACGTAGCGGCCAAGTTGGTTGCTGTTGCGTATGGGCGGCATTGCAACTGAGGTGGGCCGCGATGCGGTATGGTAGGCATCGCGGCTGAGGGTTGGAGGCCGCGGCGGGAGAGGTGTGCCGGTATTAAGCTGCGCCGCTTGCCCTACCCTCCGCGGCCTGCACGGGGTTGCCACCATCTGATGGCGGACGCGGTGGGGCCGCAGAGGAGGAGGAGTGTCGGTATAGCGTTGGCCGCTCTCCCTATCTCCTGCGGCCGAAAAGTGGTAGGTGGCGGGGCCACTGTCCTGACCCGTCACAGGGGGACCAAGGGTGCCACACACGGGGTCGTCTGGCGCCCATGTGCCGGTTTGGTTCCTGGGGTGGTCACGGCGTACAACGTGTTCTTGTACGCCGGTGACGGGGGTTACTCCCCAAAGGAGGGTCCGGTGACGGACAGCCGCGGCGGGTTCGCGGATGTATGCTTCCGCGTTCCCGTGTTCCCGCCATAAGCGACAAAGTAGGACACCGTGGAGTTTTAGTGGGTTAGAGTCCCACAAAACTGCGCTATCTCCCCGTGGTGGCGTATTATGCATGAGCATTTCTCAAGGCAAAAAAAAAAAGGGTACCGTGTTAAGGGTTGTGGAGTCAGATAGGCAGTCGCTCCATGTAAAACACTGGTACACAGTTGAATCCGGTAAGAAACCGACCCCAATATAGTTGTAAACTTATTTTTTTTTTTCTGATACATGAATCCGCTATTTGGGGATTATGGGAATGGCTAAAGTATAAAATGTTACAATAAAATATCTCCCCACATTCTAGACGAAATTTAAAACTTGTGTAAAACGCACACTATGCAGTCAAGCATATTATGTATAAGTTGGGGGATTACATCGCTGATAAAAATGCTTGGCTCAATGCTGGTCCTGCTCCGCAGCCAATAAAAAGTGATGGGCAGAAAGGTTAAGAAATATTGTTGGACCTTGTTTTTACGCTCGTACCGTACATTCATTTCAACCACTTCATGGCGCCTTGCCTATCAATACTTCAAAAAGAATAAACTTTAAAAACTAAACTCTAATCTTACTATCTTCTTACTAATATTATAAATGCGAAAGTTTGGATGGATGTATGTATGTTTGTTGCTCTATCAAGCTAAAATTGTTGAGCGGATCAGGATGAAATTTTTCCACAAAGATAGATAGATAATCTGGAATAGCAGGTATGCATCTTTTCATCCCGGTATAATGTTCCCTTGGGAAAAGAAAACACTTTTCAAGCCGCTGGCAGAAACTAGTTTATTTAATATAGATACATTTAAAATAAAAGAATATACTTAAAAAACTCTGATGTCAAATCCCAAAGACAGGACAAGTCTCTGTGTATATCGATATGTTCCGTTATTACTTTGCGTTCGCTTTGTTGAGCCATATTTTGCGCGCGCGTCTGCGCTCACCGCCTGCAGAAGCGCGACTGTCATACGCGTGGTTGTCAACAAGCGTCTACACGGCATCAAACAAGTAACCAACTAACTAGTTGGCAACGCACGCACGCCGACCAAGGGCGTTGGAAGGTCATGCTAAATTTGTTTTGCAACCACTGTCTACACGGTCGGAAAAGGCCGCTTCCGACCAAGGTTACCTTGGTTTTTGGTTGGCGACCGTGTAGCACAGGCTTAATCAACGATTCACTGTACCTATGTGTCGTTCGTTGACTTGTGTTTGCCCTGGCAGTTGAGTGTGTCATTCTCTCTCATATGTCTCTCTGATGATGGCACATGTGTTGAATGGTCGGTTCCATTCATGATGGTTGAGCTGAGTGGTGCCAATCCATGCGTCATGTTCATGAACGGGCGCCATCAGTTGGGATCGGAAATAACTTAACTGATTCGGCCTGCTTTTAAATAAGTTCTTATTTTATTTTTGAATTGTTCGTTTTTATTCTAGACGCTTTTAAGTGTACGTCTTTTTACATCGTTCTCACATAATTATGTATTTTTCCAACAAGAATAATGTAATCAAATAATATAATTAAAACTGAAGGAAAAGAGTGTCCGAAGAGTTTCTTACACATACTTCTCCATAGAGACCTATTGACGCTTACGAATGTGCAACAAGATTAATTTTCTTTTTGCCATTTCAAAAGTTCCTAAAAGATTTTTTTTAATAAAATATTTGATTTTTATTTTGTCCCCTAACGTAACCTCGATGGTTTCACGCCACTTTGACGACATCGTCAACCAAAAGCGCTTTCATGTTTCAGACATCAGAATTCATAGCTTAATAATAATTTGCGTACTATGAGATAATAAAAATATCAAAAACCCGACTGCTTGAAAAGCGAACTAAAAAGACGTAAACAAGGAGAAAATCATGATGTGCTGTCGGAGGATACATCTTCGCGAGCTGGCTGACCAAAACCAGACGTATACTCCGACTGCACAGCATGATTTTCTCCTTGTTTACGTCTTTTTAGTTCGCTTTTCAAGCAGTCGGGTTTCTGATTTTTTTAATTAACTTTTTTTATTTATATCTTTTTAGTTAATTATTTTTTCGAATTAGGTACATTTAAACATATAAGAGTTATATATTTTTGAAATCACCTCTTAAAATCCTTTATTTTGATACCCCACACGATAGGATTGGAAGAAAAAAAAAGTTGGTCCCCCACAATATGGCGCCCAAAAACTGCCATTTTCCAATTTTCATGTAGCCAGTGACACTCGCGGGGTTAAGACGAAACGATTGACGTAAGAACCATCAAAATCGGCCCACGCGTTTGGTCTCTAGAACGCCACATAGGAACAAACATACATACATACATACATACGTACATACATACATACATACTTACATACATACATACATAGACTAATAAACACATTACCCTCCTTCGGCAGTCGGGTAAAAAAGGAATGTCTATACCCAGGGTTGATTTTTTTATTTATTTAATATTAGGCTTTTCAACACTGAGTACACTGTTACTTTATAAATTTGTACATTTCAAACTTAAGTCTAAGCGCCTCATCACTTAAAGAAAAGCACAGAATGCACTAAATTATGCGGACATAAATACAGAATTTATTAATTAAAAACAATAAAAAACTAGGTATTAAAAGCTTAATTGATTACAGTAAATTAAATTAAGTAACATAGATTAAATTAAATTAGAACAGATTAGCAGATGGAGCAGTGGTGGCCCAGTGGTATCGGCCGCGACTTACAAGTTGTAGGTCGTGGGTTCGAACCCAGGCAGGCGCTTTACTTTGTGTGAATTATTTCATCACCACTGCTCTCAAAAACGGTGAAGGAAAACATCGTGAGGAAACCGACATGTTCTAGAACCAAAAATTCGAAGACAAGTGACATCAACCAATCCGCACTGGGCCCGCGTGGTGGATTACGGCCCATCCCCTCTCACAGAGACACACCTGTGTCCCAGCAGTGGGAACATTAATAGGCTGATGATGATGATGATGAGAACAGATTAAATTAAATTAGAATAAATAAATGAGAGTAGATTATATTAAATTAGAATAGATTAAATTAAAATAGAATAGATTAAATTAGAATAGATTAAATTAAATTAGAATAGATTAAATTAAATAAGAATAGATTCAATTAAATTGGTATACGTTTTATTATTTATTCATCAGGTACTAGAGAAACCCACTAAATGGCAATTATGATGAAGATGATTCTGAAACAGACAAATTAAACGTGTATACTACGCGTTGTACTTAGCTCCCGTATAGGCAAAATCGCTGCTTCTCATGAATGAAGGTTTGCTTTTTGTCCTAAATCTAATGTGTATAGTAATTAAATATGTTATTACCAAAATCTTGTTCATTAGGTCACGCAGCAGCGGTGGTATGCACCCATTTGCTAGCAGACCTAGTCCTGGACGTGACAGCTATAGAACGGTCAGCTCACCTTCAAGATGTGGTGATGTATCAGCTTCAGTGTGCTATGGAGGAGAACTGCTTAAGCAAAAGTGCTTATGAGGTCAGTAATGTATAGTTAAACCAAAAAATTGGTATCTATGCGTTCGATATAGAGGGTTAGCTGGCAGGGTTTTTGAGCAACCATTCATATGTAGAGCAGAAATTGAGCATTCCCAAAGACTGACTTTGAAATCTTTTATTTGGCCAATTTTTATAAGAAGTCAGACTCAGGGAAAGCCCACAATTTCTTCGTCAGATCTATTTATGTCTGGAAACCTAAAACCTAAATAAATAAATCTCAAACTTTTGTGACAAACCCCGCCTACTAAGCTGTTAATATTTCGTCGTAAATATGCTTGCAGTGGTAGCCTAGTCCATTGGAGAAACGACTGTCGGAAAACGCTTGCAGAATTAGTGGTATCAGTCGCGACTTATAAGTTGTTGGTTGTGGCTTCAAACCCAGGCAGGCGCTTCACTTTGTGTACATTATTTCACCACTACTGCTCTCAAAACGGTGAAGGAAAACATCGTGAGGAAACTGGCATGTTCTAGAAACAAAAATTCGAATACATGTGACATCCACCGACCCGCATTTTGCCCGCAGGGTGGATTATGTGGCCCATTCCCTCTCACAGAGAGGAGGCCTGTGTCCCAGCAGTGGGATCATTAAAAAGGCTGATGATGATGATATACTTGCTCAAAAACCCTGCCAGCTCCCCCTCTAGTAGTCTCGATGTTTCCGAATTAACACGAACTTTCCGCCACAGAGTACCTATATTTTCCAGAGACAAAGCTGCCCACATATTTTGCATTCACACAATTTGCAGTAGTAAATCTATCATTTTCAATTTGTATGAATTTGGCGCAGGAGCGTGGGGATTGGCACAAGAAAAGAGAAGCCTATGCTCAGCAGTAGGCATAGTCGGGCTGCGGATGATGATGAAGTTTGCCCTCTGTCAGGTCCTATTCAATGTTAACCTACATAACCTAGCACATGCACACTCATGCACAAACACACACATACACACTAACAAAAATTAAGTTTTTTTTTTTCTCTATTTTACTTCCATTCATCATCTTTCATCATCATCATCTTTCTTCATCTGAAAGTGAAGGTCACGGCAAACCAATGGATGCGTTTGAAATTATCAAATTATGGCATTACCTATGGAATAACCGGCGAAATATGGATTTTATATAGTTGAACTACTGCGTAACCTTTCGGGGAATGCCGGCGAGATATTATCTTATTATAAATTAATATCACCAGGTGAAGGAGTTGATACCTGACTGGCAGTACGAGACCCGTCGCCTGCTTCGCTTCACAGCTGCCTCGCTGAATGCGGGCACTGCAGAGTTCAGGCCGTACCTGCCCAAACATTTGTGGCAGTGGCATATGTGTCATATGTGAGTTGTTACCCGATAACTTTTTATGAGTGGAACCTGTGAAGTAAGTGGTGCGACTGCCCGACCTGTAAATTGAAACCCCATACTCTACGGCAGCTGTTATGCTTCCAAATTGTACTGTCTATTGCATTTATTCCATAGCGGCATCTATTCCAGCACCTTCGAACTAATGACCTAACGTCACACAAATCCTGCATCGCGCAAGCATTTTTCGGCGTGATTTGAACACATAAAACAGTCCGACAATAACCGTTGGGTATTTGCCCGGACCAGACACATCACCAGGCTGATCAGAGAATCCTCCCTTTTCAGCGGAGGTTTGCGGGACTTTACACCATGTTCCGCGTATTTGGAGGTCCAAACATTCATTATACCGCTGCTCCGCGCTAGTCTATAGACCTGGCGTAGTGTGATAACTTATTTTTCATCTCGTCTTTCTGTGCTTGTATCGTGACTTCCTTTAACTTACGAGTTTATATTTGCCTAATATTTCAGGCATTACCACAGTATGGAAGTATTTGCCACATTTGATGTCTTGGACTCCAATGGTCTGAGGGTCGCAGAAGGTCACAAAGCCTCGTTCTGTTTAGAAGACAACACTTGCAATTTAGGAGTGGAGAAGAAATACTCCTGCAAGAACTATGGTGACCAAGGTATGATCTTGTCAAAACTTAAATAAATATAAAATGTAACTCTGTCTCAACTATTTAACTTTTGGCCAACGGCCGGCGCACCCTAGGCAGCTAGCACCCGGTAACGCAAAGTCTAGCTAACTAATCCTTTCACCACGACGACTCAAACGAAGGTACCTATGATAAAAAGCACTTTTTTAACGTTAGATAAATCGAGCTTGTTCTTCGTGAAGGTCTATGGAAGTATTAACAACATAATCTATTAAGGTGTAGAGCTAGAGGTCAATATTTACCAGTTCATAAGAAAATACAGGTTTGACTCTAGGATAGTCAAGCACCTAGAATGCCTTTGGTATAACCAACTTTTGCATCGGTGATCACTCACCAACAGGGAGAAGAAGAAATGCAGCTGTTTTAGAATCCAATGGCTTGGTACGCGACGATGGGATGAGACCAGACCGGATGACTATAATGCCTTGGAAAGTGGGTAGGCCTTTGGTGTGGGATGCAACATGTGTAGACACCCTTGCGCCATCCCACCTTCTAATCACGGCGTGCTGTACTAGGGCGCCTGCTGCTGCAGAAAACCTCAAACGGCGCAAATATAACAACCTTATTGGAAGTTATAATTATGTTTGAGCCGTTTGAGGTTAAAATATTAGGTCCATGGGGTTTGAGTGCTCATAGAGTTTTTCGAGACATTAGCAAAAAGCACATTGACTATTCATGTTACCAGAGGGCTGGCCTTTTTTACGGCCAGAGAATCTGCATTGCCTTTCAACGTGGCAATGCTGACAGCGTTTTGGGTACGTTGACGGTTGACATTGATGTGGAAGACTTTTTAAAATTCATTTTATTTTCAATATTCAATTGTATACAATTGAATATTGAAAAAAAATTAATTTGACATATATGTCATATATGTCTGATGTCTGAATGACATATATGTCAATGAAATCATTATTTTCGAAGATTTCTTGGTTGCTTGACCAAGCAACCAAGAGAGACCTCTCTCTCATTTGCTAAGCGTGGTATGATGTTTCATTGTTTCAGGTATATCAGTAAACTGTTCAGACGTTTACAAGTACAACATTGACTGTCAGTGGGTAGATGTGACTGATGTGCAGCCCGGAGACTATACGTTCAGGGTACGTACATAAGGTTAATTTTCCAATACCTACCTTTGTCATTTTTCAACCTTTGTGCACAGTGGATCTTACTCTAAGAACTTATGGTAGCTGGATACTTAACTTTTGAAGCTACGGTACTATATTTGTATACATAGGAAAGTATAATATCTAATTATCAATTTTATCCAGTTTAAGCCAGCTTCTAAATCTAAAATTATCCTACGAGAATGTAGGGCATCATCTTCGTCTACTGATATAAAAAGTATTATAAGGCTACATAGTTCATGGTGTATCGATGTTCGTCTAAATCCATTCAGCCACTGAGGCGTTATTGCTTGACTCTTGACTTTCTCGAAGTAACTTATACTCTGATTTTTTATTTCGTAGACTAAACTGACATTTGGGGGGTTGTCACTTTATTGTTACATAAAAATAGTGTCGTAGCCTGACTATCATGAGTGATCGAAAGTAGATCGAAAATCGAAGTAGATCGATAATGGAATTATATCACGACAAAAATAATACATTTGTTAAGAAACTAGCGGCCCTTATTTAGTTGCCATATGTTAAATTTAGTCTTGTTAAACATTTTTTTTGTTTACCTTTGTATAGATGCTTTTACCGATTGTTTTGTGAACATTGTAGGCCTTCTAGATGCTTGATAACATTTGATAACTTTTTATTTTTAGTTTCTAACGTTTTATTGTCGGGCCTACGTTGTCCTCCCATATCTAAGTAATGCTCTAACATGGAAATATTGTAAAAACAAACCATATTTTTAAAAAAGTAACTATGGAGTTTCTTGCCGGTTCTTCTCCATAGGAAACGACCAACCCGAACCGTGCGCCTTTTGTCGACGTTTTATAAGTGCCCATGTAGGCCTATGTAAAATAAAAATAAAAATTTTTGATTTAGATTTTTGAGTTTCTACTCATTTATGTCAGACTTTAGTTTATCAACCGCATTTATTTTATTGTTGACTTCATATTTAACACAATGAAAGTTTATGTACTATGTGTATGAATATAATTAAATATATTACGTTTATATTCATAAAACATTTATTTAAACCAATAAGTAAAATTAAATTGAGGAGTCTTGTCACATCGATTCGATGAATCACTTACGATTAAACCTTACCTACAATACTACCGTGCTTGCAACATTAAAAAAAAAAAAGTCATTGGCAGCTGTCAGTTTAGACTACGAAATTAAAAATCACAGTGTAGTACAATTTTACTCATAAAAAGTTTGGTGGCCTATAATCAGCAACGTGTAGAACAAGGCTGCAATGATAATGACAGTAAATGGAGTCTGAACCTGACTTATAATTTTTTACAGGTAGCAGTGAATCCCCACGCAAGAATAGCAGAGCAAAGTTTTCATAACAATGCTGCAATTTGTGCTTTGAGATTAACCACAACTTATGCTACAGTGTATGATTGTAGACATATACGACCGTAAGATACTTGAAAATATGTATTGTGATAATAATGTATGTACAAGAGATAATAGAGGATAATTAAATAAAAGAGAATTAATAAATTGAGTATGTCAACGAATTGAATTTTGTATTATTCCATTTATTCATTATGTATACATACTTTTACATTTTAAATATTATTACATACAAAAAATAAAATTGTAGCCCACCGGCATCGGGAGCAGGGTCCAAGCTACCGATGTTCAGGGCTCCTGAGAGAGGAACTTCCTGTCTATACGCGCCGTGTCCAGGAGTACCGCTTTCTGGATCAAGCCCTTGATCCAGCTGCCCAACGAGCGCCTCCTCAGATGTTCGTCGAGGCTCTTGGCTATTATACCATTGGCCATCACGACTATCGACACAATGATTGCTGTATTCACATCCCACATGTAGACAACCTCGCGAGCCAGATCAACATACTTACTTTTCATATCTCTCTCAGACTTCACGAGGTTCTTGTCATGAGGGACCGCTATATCGACAATAATTGCGCGACGCTCTAGTCGATCTATCACCACTATGTCAGGCTTACTAGCAACAATAGTCCTGTCAGTGATGATAGACCGATTCCAATACAACGTGACATTGCCATTTTCGAGAACTGGGTCGGGCACATATTTATAGTAAGGCTCTTTCGATTCCACAAGATTGTATTTAAGAGCAAGTTGCTGATGGACAATCCTGGCTATAAGGTTGTGTCTATGCAAATATCTCTCCCTCGTATTATTATTGTTATCTTCCTTTGGTTGCAAGTGTCACATTGCCCGGTCTATCATCCAGCAGATGCCCGCAGCTTAAATCAGGTCATCGGTCCACCTAGTGGGAGGATATGCAATCCTAGCATAAAGTTGTTCTTGTTGCATTGCTTCAATATGTATTATGATGTTTCGTTTGTATTATATTTCTATAATCTGTACAGGACATTAGTCATATTTATAAACGTAACTAAGCACACGCTTTGCTTTAGATATTTTTGTCATAAAATTGCATTACGTGGTGGTTCAGCAATGAGGCACTGTTTAAGTCAAAGCTCCAGAGCCTTGAACATCGTCGACGAGTTGCCAGCTTGTCGGTTTTTATCGGTTGCATTTAGGGGAGTGTGCGATGGAATTGCATGATCTGATTCCGCCTAGCCCGTTTCATCATCGGACTACAAGACGTACGACGATGCGCCATCGGTACATGGTGGATATCCCACCCATACGCACTAAACGTTTTAAAAATAAATAATCAATAAATAATATGCAAAAAACATTATGCAAAAATGACAAATTCACATTAACGAGTAACAATGTATGAATTCTGGCACCCAAAGAAAGATTTAACTTGTCTTATGGGTACCAGGATCCTCACACTTGTGTTTTATATCAAAAGTTACATCAGAGGGTCAGAAGTTAGAGAAGTGATGAGACAAAATAAACCATAGCCCTCTTATGTGTGTATAATGTAGTGTGTTGAATGTGGAGTTTTGATTCTGCGAGTTTGTGTATAGGGGAGAATTCGTGTATAGGTTGTGTTTTATAGGAATGACAACTTTATGAGACTTTGTTTCGTCCTAGCTCTATACCTGTAACCAGTCATATACCCGTCTCTTACATTCCTGAAAAGCAGTAGAATAAATGGAGCAATGTTTGTTGGTTTTATTATGAAGATGACTTCCGAAACCATAAAAATGTATCCGGGCCAGTGTCGTCCTACAGCTTTGAGTAGGGCAAATTCTATAGCGTTGGCGCCTCTCTAAATACTTTCATTATGCGTACAACTCAGGAGAGGAATTCCCCGCCGGAGTCTGTGTTTCCCGATAGCTACAACCTCGGGAAAAAAGTCAAAAGTGAAAAGGTTACTTCTAGGCAAGCGTGTGACACCGTCGACCCCATCTTCGCTAACCATCTGGTGAGATAGCGGTCAAGAGCGACCATACCAATAATAAAAAAGTAGGTAATATTATTATTACTTTTATGTTACCTTAATTCAATTATTGTGTAACAATGAAAGGTAAGGGGTAAAATGATACACAGGTCTACAATATTCTATAATTTTATTCATGACTTATAATATACTATCACAATGTCATTGTAATTTAACAAATACATTTTGAGCTGAAAACGATTAGCTTAAACTAATTTATACCATAATACAAACATTTTTAGGGTCTTTTGTTCAACGGCATGTCATGGACATCCGTCTTAATATTTAGTAGTAGAGACTACAGCAGAATTGTCAAATTTTATTGAAACAACCCATAATGTCAAGCTCTTCTAGAAAGCGTACAAATGGTACTTACCTTAAATAAATTAACCTAAATCAACTACAATATTTACAGTGGATTTTGCAAAAAATAACCTTTACCTAATACCTATCTAAATAAATAGATGAAGTAGTACAAATGCCTGATTTGTTCTTTAATTTATAGAAGCTAAAAAAAAAACTATGATTTCCCTTTGTCCATGATAAAACAAACTTTGAGCACTACATTTCTGACTTACTCTACGACATTTTAGCTACTAACCGATTTTCTTATAAAATAAAACGAAAAAAATGTTTAGCTAGAATCTAATAGTCCTTATTATAATACCTCGTAATAGAAAAGGAAATTTTTGTCAAATAAAATACAAAATGACAAACCCACCCCTTTGCAAAGAACCTGCACCCAAACGAAAGTACACATAGAAAATAGTGTTTAACAATAATAGACCTTAAGACCATCGCTATTAGTAAAAAAATTGCAAATATTTTGAGCAAAACTTCAGGTCCATGACAATAAGGGTTTGGTCTCTTCGTCGGACGCACAACGCTGCGGTATAAGGAGCCCGGCACAAAATCCTACTAACCGCTGACGGATACTGCGAAAAACCACCATTCTAGACGATAATGTGTCCGACGCCGTATACCGCAGCTTGTGCGTTCCTATCAAGACCAAACCTTCAAAACGAGGCTTTCAAAACCACAAACTTACTGTAAGTGTTATCAATCAAAAATACTTTAACATCTCTAAAACTAATTTAATTATTTGTTCCATAACTATAGTTGTATCGTTTTAGCATGGCAAAAGTGGTTATTGCCCTTTATTTATGTATTAATACTTTACACACAAACATACAGAGGCGGATAGGCCATAGTCATTTTCTATCAGTCAACCTTTAGATGATGCAGGCAAACTTTACCCCGAACCCATTATATTTCTATATAATGTGTATATTATTGTAACCCTAATATCTCTTCGTAGAAGATGACAACAAACTTTTTATTGTTTGTCATTAGTAAAAAATGTATGTGTATGTGTATTTTGATTCAAGACACCTTCATTTCATTTCAGGTTTTGCAAATAAAAATATCAATTAATGGAGCTAGGTGAATGACCACTATTGCCAAACCAAAACGCATCAACTATACAATTTGTCATTCTGCAATCTAACCCAAAACAAAACTAGTCTATGGCAAACTAACACACATTGAGCAACCACAAAACGACTAAACTACAAATAAGACCTAAGGCACTTCAGCCCTTCTTGAATTTGAGGAGCAGAATACTCGTCGTGAGGTAGACAGCGATCCAGGTGGCTACGGAGATGAAACCAGCGTAGACTGTGGGTTGATTGATGTCCCAGCCTCTTTGGAGCATGGAGCGAAGACCCTCGGTGGATAAGGTGAGGGGTAGGAAGTAGCTGATCCATTGGAGGACGAAGTGCATACCTGGTAGTAAAAATATAAGGTTAATGTTTAAGCTTAGTGTTTATGACTCCTACAATAAGTTATCGTTGTTTACGAGTACACAGCTTGTAATCATTCTGAATGTAGAAGAGAAATGTCAATCAGTAGTTTCTCATTCAACTATTATAAACTAGCTTGTACCCGCGGTTTAGCTCCCCATGAACTGGAACTGTACGATATACTAGAGAAAAATCAAAAACCCGACAGCTTAAAAACTGATCCTCCGACTGAACAACATGTTTTTTTCATATTTACAGCTTTTTGGTTCGTTTTTTAAGCAGTCGGGTTTTTGATTTTTAATTTATTTATTTTTTATTTACAACTTTTTAGTTATATTTATTTTATACTTTTTTAAATATAAGTGGTACATAGTTTTGTAATCGCCTCTTAAAACCCTTTTATTTGATATCCCACACGATGGGAGAGGCAGAAAAAAAATTGGAACACGCACAATATGTCGCCAAAAATCCGCCATAATTGTTTTTTTTTAACTTCATCTATCTAAGAACAATTGGGCGGTCAAGATATCTTAATTATTTTAATCCATCTAGTAGTTTGAAAATATAAGGTGATAAAGAATAATAAATTATATACATACAAACATACAATATAAGCGCGAAAAACATAACCCTTTTCTTGCAGTTGGGTAAAAAGTAGCGTAGATTTCTATCAACGAAACGATTTTTTTTACTTCCTGAGATTACCTCTAACATACAAACAAATATACACCATTATCTAAATGTAAAGTTCATGGGATTTCGTCTTAAAACAAGAGCATACAAAACTGAAGCTATGTAAACCATATTGCGTTCAGAAAAGATTTTTGATTTGCCAGTAATATACACTGTTAAGTCAAAATCCTTCTTTCAGCAGAATTGTTATTTGTTGGTTGGGTTGGTTACTTGACTGTTATTTTTTAAATATCCAGAATATTTCTACTTGCTGATTTATCTTATTTCGAAAATGTTCTTACCTTCAATAGGCCAGATGATTCCACAAAGCAGTACCATTGGCAAGAATGAACCCAGAGCCAAGTACGTAGCTGTTCTGTCTGTGTCACAAATTGTGGATACCACGAAACCTAAAAATTAAAAACAAAATTATTGCAACATTTTAAAGATGATCCATGATGTCCAGCAGTTTTGGAAATAAGAACTCTAAAATTGTTAGAATTTTGCTAGATACTTGTTTAATCGACTTCATCATCATCATCAGCTGTTAAATGTGCCCACTGCTGGGACACATGTCTTCTCTTTTTGAGAAGGAATCAGCCATTATCCACCACGCGGCCCCAGTGTGTGTTGATGGATGTCACATGTCTTTGAATTTCACCTAAACTACACCAGCAGAAGGCGAAACAAAATAAACAGTTACTCATTTTTTGTGTCGAAATCTGTTTCACCCCTTTTAAAGCCTACGATATTATGATTATGGGGTTTAGCATAAAATAAGAAGCCTTTTAACAAAAAATCTGCCTATTTTATGCGGGACCCTTATATTAAGACGCTTTACCGCCGCTTAGATCCATGGTTCACTAAAATACAAGGTTTATCCCAAAAAAAATGTAAATCCTGAAAAGGGGTCTTCATTATCTACAACTCTTATTAAGGAAGCTACCGAGAACCCTCGAAATAATATCAGTTATTCAGTATATTTAAACATTATACATAAAATGTAAGGGCTAGTTATTTTCACGATTTCAGTGTTTATTCCATAGTAAAAATGGTTCATAATTATAAATAAAATGATCCCATTTCAGGAATTACGATGCTTCTATTAAACCCTGTGGGAATCTTTAAAACTTTAAAACGTACTTTTTACATATGGTGGACATCCGACCCATACGCACAAAGCGTTTTGGGAATACTTTTATTGTGCTAAGGAGTGCAATTCCCTGCCGGAGTCTGTATTTTCTGCATCCTGGTAGTCTTTAAGCCATGAGTGAATAGGTTACTTCCAGACACTTGCGTCATCGTCGGCAGCATCATCGCTTACCATCAGGTGAGTTTTTGGTAAACGCGAGCAAATTTAAAAAAAATTCTTACCAAATGTCATTCCACATAGCCCCGTCATCAGAGTAAGGCAGATGACCCATCCAACAGGTCCCTTGATGGTCAGGCCGAAGACCAGGAA
The DNA here is from genome assembly GCA_945859665.1 of Anorthoa munda. NCBI lineage: Eukaryota > Metazoa > Arthropoda > Insecta > Lepidoptera > Noctuidae > Anorthoa > Anorthoa munda. Next base: position 6,821,117 of record OX243896.1, on the reverse strand, counting down.
CCCGAGGGCCAGCGTCATGAAACCCTGCAGGATCATGATCAGCATCTGGACTAGGACGTGGGAGAATAGGATCTCGGTACCTGTGGTAAAAAAGACGATTAGGATTTTGTTTTCAGAATATCTATCTATCGAAACTCACTCAAGTCATAGACGTTTATGTATGAAAGTAATACCGACACAAAATTTACTACTCTCTAGAAGGAGACAAACCGGCTGTAGACAAGCCAATACTTGTCTCTTTTTCTATAGGTTGGAGCGACGAAATTGACTCTGCAAGCCCAAGACCCAATCAGAATTCAACAAAAGACAACTACTGGCCTCACAATCGCTTTATCTCTCTCACATTCTCTTCACCCAATAAAGAACACTCATTCCACTCCTCTATGATATCTATGACTCAAGGCAATGTCAGTAATACGAACTCATGAGATTCTCATTTTATTTTGACAGTTCGAATGATGTCTATATATTCTGGAAAGTGGTAACTGCTAATTTAATACGAAACCAAGGCCAAGGCTTTACCGAAGTCTTGACCTATGGTTCCAGGTGTTTTCAGCGCCTATTATTCAAATCGAAAATGAAAACTTATTTAATTTTAAATGGGTCTGTTGGCATTTTAACAGCTAGGTCTTTCATAATAGCCTCTAGGTATTATTCTGTCGATAAAACTACCCTCAAAAGGGTTGAAGTTATCCTTTCCACACCTTCAATATTATTACAACTAACGACAACATTAAAAGGGCTAACAACCTATTCAGGACATCAGTTGGAAGTACCTTTCGTAACAGTTTGGTCTAATAATATTATATTAAGGTGTTATCGTAACCCATTGAGGTGACCCTGGAAATTATGGGTGTTATCGTTGCCTTGAAAATTAAGGGTATGGAAGTCTAAGTTAGGTTTATTGTCCTATATCCTAAAAAAA